>OU343225.1:243023783-243162638 GCA_910596185.1 Chrysanthemum makinoi | reverse complement strand
ATATGCTACTTGAACCTTTTCAGCCACCTCCCTGTCACCCTTTTCAATTTCATGGAGTCTAAAAATCCTTGCCTGTTCAGCTTTGAATGCATCAGAGTCTAATTCCTCTTCGGTCATTGGAGCCTTTCCCTTATCCACTTATGGGGTGATTACAGTATCAGAAGTAGCCTTAGGATCAGTGGGAACAACAATAGGTACCTCAGTAGAAGGAGTCTCAGTAGCAATAGAAGGAATCTCAGCAGGTGAAGTCTTATTAGTAGAAACAAAGACGTAGGATTCTGAACTGTATCAGAAGGAATCTTGACCTCAATGCTATCAGCAGCAGTGGAGGTATCAGAAGGATCCATAGGACTATCAGCAGCAACAGATTTAAACCTTTCAAATGCTGATAGTCCAGAAGGTTGCTTGGTTCTTTTACTTTGGGTCCTTCTTCTTGTAAAGACCTTGATCTCTGGAGCAGGCTCAGACACATGATCTTTCTTTGTTGCAGTATCATCCAAAGAAACAGAAGCCAAGACATGTAAGGCATCTAAATCAATATCCTCCTCATCCTCTGACTCGTAAAACTACTATCTTACTTGTCACACCCCCAATTTACATGTTTTGCAGCGGAATGGAATTCCTGGGGGATTGACTGTCATAGCACCACATCACAGTTATATTGAACGACCTAAAGTGTCGTTTTAAAAACACATCGTTGGATATTATAATAAAAACATTCAGAGTACAACATCGGTCCCAAAAGGTTTACAAAGTTTGCGAAAATACAAATATGTTACAAATCCAAACGATGTTTTGAAATAAAGTGCCATAATGTACATAATGTAAGTCGACGCCGCGACTCAAAATGTAGGTCCCTAAACCATGTCATGATGATAATGCCTCGCCACTGAAAATACATTGCTTAAAACGGTCAACAATAATGTTGGTGAGAAATCATAGGTTTATGTAAATGTTTTATACGACTACACAAGTATCTATCATGCATGACCATCAAGTCACGTAAAAATAATGTTACAATTGCTCTAAGTCCATGACCTCGAAACTAGACTGTTCAATCATGTATGCCCCTGCAGAGTGTTTGCCAGACAACTCCGTAATGTGATCAAATGAAATGCATCCGCTTTTCCGGTTGGGATTCACCAACCCGGATGGAGGCGCCACCCTCGATAGATCTATCCACTCATCCTCGCTTCAAAGATTAACGGTTCATGTTCAAGAAATGGGGACTTTCAAATTGGCAAATGCGTTAACTTAAGCAATGTAAATGAATTTAACATACTTGGTATCGCATAAAGAAAAATGTAGTGCAATGTATTCTACCCCGTGGGTTTGAAAATAATCGAAAGCATGTAAAACGGGGCTATGAAAACTCACTTGATAAACTGGAATAATGGCAAAAGTGAGTACACCGAGGTTTAATGTGATGCGTTAACCGGGACCTATTATCAATGATATGATATGTCATGAGTTGCAATGTAATGTTATGCATGCACTTGATATGTTATTTATACCATTTACGAGTTTTGAAAATATTACTCGTCGCCGAAAAATACTCTTTTGACGTCTTGACCAAACAAAAATCACTTTACATGTTTTTACGCCAAAATGTCATCCTACAATGGTTTTATAATGATTTTTAGAGAAATTACCACTTTTCGTCGCAAAACAATGTCGTCGAAAAAATCATGAAATTACCAAAAATGGCTTTGGAAAACTAGTCGTAAAATGGTAACGCCGATCGTTAGAGAACGTACTCGACTGTTTTGGAAAGTTTGTATCGATATCTAAAAGTTTCAGTTCAGGAGTTTTCGTCCAAAAGGTCTCGAACATAAAGATAATAAGGGTTAAAGATGGTGGTTTTGGCTAATTGAGTGCAGAAAATTAGTTACGGCAAGTTTATGAAAAAGTGCATATCTTTGTCGCTTCAAACCGCTTTCTACGCTTAATATGTCCTTAGCTTCGTATTGAAGTAAACTAATATATTTTTGAGAAGTCGAAATAATTTGTGAAGCTTAAGGCTCGTTTTGACCGACAAAATAAAACATGTTGCTGAAATTCCAGAAAATAATATATTTCGTCGTCAAACTTGTAAAATCCATAACTTCTTCGTTATAAGTCCGCTTTTATCCGTTCAAGCGGCCACGGATTCGTTTTAAAGTATATTTTCTAAAAATCAAGGCCAAAAGTCGTGCCTACTGTCGGATTTTCCAGAAAAGCAAAACAAGGACAGAACATAAAATATACTTATCGAAAATAGTTTTTCTCGGACAAAACCTATTCTAATCCCTTCAAATCAACTCCAAAACTAATCTAATCCTACCATACACCTTCTTAGGGTGTCATGGGTTCCTAATCACCATCAAGACCAACCAATACCAAGGGGATAATTATAGGATGACCATATATATATATATACTCTAAAATCATGAAATAAATGGTATAAATCACATATCATGCATATAAGCTCCAAAAATGAAAAGAAACATATGAAAATGAAAAGGAAACATGAAAATGATAAAAACAAGCTTACTAGTGATAATGAAGAGGTGAAAGTAACAAGGATTAACTTAAATATCCTTGGTTTTTATTTCAAAACCATATAAAGGATATAAACTAGGTTGTATAACACTTGTGCTTGAAAATTTGATCCCTTTGATCTCTATGTGGCCGGTTTTGTGAGAGCCCAAAAGAAGAGAGAAATATTACTTCTAACACTTTGAAATAATGAAATGAATGAGAGAATAAGTTAAGTAAGACTTTATGTATGAGTAGTTAATCAACAATCAAAGAAAACCATACACATTTAATTATTACCCTCCCCTTGGCGGTGGGGAATGTTTCCCAAGATATATTTATTTTTTTTTAAAATTTACTTGTATATATATTTGTAAGACTTGTATAAATTTGTAAAAGAAAAGTGTAAGAAATTGTGTAGAAATGTACAAGTAAGTTTTTAATAGGTCAAAATAGAATGTAATGAGATAATAAAATTGTAAAAATACATTCCTTGTGAAAATTGAGTGATAAAATAATTATCGATAATTTTAAGAAAAACGATGTAATAATTAAACTTTAACGATTAATATACCAAATAAATTTGAAACACTAGGAAAACTAAAAATATAGTTTTTATAGGCTAAATGTAAGTTTAAAAATACATCGGGATCATTTTTGAAAGTAACGGATTAAATATTAAAATAATAACTCACGCGATAAAGATTATTAAATATAAAAATTACGCGTAAAATATGAAATGAAATGTCGTGAATGTACTAATGAGATGCACATGATGTCAATGAAATGTAGACTAATCATAGTCCATATGAAATGTACGTGATGTCATGATCATGAATTCGCCGCTAAACCTCCAAGGTTACGCGAATTTGAAACAAGTAAACCAAGTTTACTAAAATGTTGAAATAATGAGACATGAATTGTGTCGAGAAATGACCTGAAAGTACGGATTGTCACATTCGCCCATCCAAAAAGGAATTCATTCCCTGAATTCAATCGTTGTTAGGTCTAACGGTGTCGGTGAAAAGATGAGGATACTTGCGTCGATCCGGTCTTCCCGCTCCCAAGTAAACTCGGACCTCGCCGAGAATTCCAACGAACTTTCACAATAGGAATACGACTGCTTTCAACCGCTTGACCTCGCGGTCCATGATTTCTACAGGTTCTTCCACAAAATTGAGTTTGTCATCAAGTCAATTTCCAATGGAATAACGAGCGATTCGTCCGAAAGACACTTCTTCAAGTTTGAAACGTGAAACGGGTTGTGCACATGACTAAGTTCTGGTGGAAGATCAAGTCGATAAGCTACCGGACCAACTCGGCTCAAAATCTTGAATGGTCCAATGTATCTCGGGTTTAACTTCCCACGCTTTCCAAATCGTACCACGCCTTTCCAAGGCGATACTTTCAACATAACTTTGTCTCCCACTTGAAATTCCAAATCCTTGCGCCTAACATCCGCATAACTTTTCTGTCGACTCCTTGCAGTTCTGAGTCTATCACGAATTTGAACAATCTTTTCCGTGGTTTCCGTACCATTTACTCGACCAGAAGTTGTGCGCTCCTACCTCGCCCAACAAACAGTGATCGGCACTTACGACCATAGAGTGCCTCGAATGGTGCCATCTTGATACGGGTGTGATAACTATTGTTGTACGAGAATTCTATCAATGGCAAATGGTTAGCCCAACCATTTCCAAAATCAATGACACATGCTCTCAAAGATGTCTTCTAACGTTTGCATGGTCCTTTCACTTTGACCGTCGGTTTGTGGGTGATATGCTGTGCTCATCTCTAATCTGTTCAATGAATCTTGCAATGCATTCCAAAAGTTTGAAGTGAATCGACTATCTCTGTCGGAAATGATAGAAATTGGTGCTCCGTGCCTCGAGACTATTTCCTTGACATAAAGTCTAGTGAGTTGCTCCATGGAATAAGTCTCTATAATCGGTATGAAATGGGCTGACTTGGTAAGGCGATCAACAATTACCCAAATAGCGTCGTAACCTCCCGATGTCTTAGGAAGTTTCGTAACAAAGTCCATTGTAATGCGTTCCCATTTCCATTGAGGAATTTCCGGTTGTTGGAGTAAACCCAAGGCTTCGATATTCGAACTTTTACCTTAGCGCAGGTAAGGCATTTGCTAACGTAAGTGGCAATCTCCGCTTTCATGTTCGACCACCAATAAAGCTTCTTAAGATCTTGATACATCTTATCCGATCCTGGATGAATAGAATACTTTGACTTATGCGACTCATGCATAATCAATTCTCGTATTCCGCCATACAATGGAACCCACATTCTATCCTTGAAACATAATACTCCATCTGCTCTCTTTACAAAACCATTTGCGCTTTCGGGCATACCATAAAGCTTTTCACTTGGTCGATTTTCCTCCTTAAGTGCTCGACTTGTGCTTCATGAATTTTCGATGGTAAAGGAGAAATAATCGTCATTCCCAATGATCGAACTCTTAAAGGTTTAGGCCTCTCTTTCCGACTAAGAGCATCACCACAACATTGGCTTTTCCTGGGTGATACTTGATTTCACAATCATAGTCGCTGAGTAACTCCAACCAACGACGTTGCCTCATATTAAGCTCCTTCGGATCAAGAATATATTGCAAACTCTTGTGGTCGGTAAACACTGTGCACTTTGTACCGTAGAGGTAGTGTCTCCAAATCTTGAGCGTAAAAACTACGGCTCCTAACTCGAGATCATGAGTTGTGTAGTTCTTCTCATGAGTCTTAAGTTGTCGAGAAGCATACGCTATCACCTTCTCGCTTTGCATTAAAACAGCCCCAAGTCCTTTATGCGAAGCGTCGCAATATACAACAAAGTTCTCAATGCCTTCGGGTAGTGCCAAAATTGGCGCATCGCAAAGCTTTTGCTTCAACAACCGAAAAGCAACTTCTTGTTTCTTTCCCCACTCGCATTTTGTTTTTCTCGTGTCAACTTGGTCAATGGTCTCGCTATCTTCGAAAAACCTTCGATGAACCTTCGGTAATACCCGGCTAGTCCTAGAAATTGTCGAATTTCTGTAGGATTCGTTGGAGTAGCCCAATCTTTCACGGCTTCAATCTTTACGGGATCAACTTGTAGTCCATGACTATTAATGACATGACCAAGAAATTGCACTTTGTGGTTCCAAAAATCACACTTCGAGAACTTGGCATACAACTTCTCATTCTTGAGTAGCCTTAAAATCATCCTTAAATGCTCTTCGTGCTCTTCTTTGCTCTTGGAGTAGATCAAGATGTCGTCAATGAACACTATAACAAACTTGTCCAAATACGGCTTACAAACTCTATTCATGAGATCCATGAATACCGCCGGTGCATTAGTCAATCCAAACGACATCACTTGAAACTCGTAATGACCGTAACGTTTCTAAACGCTGTTTTTCGGAATATCCTCTTCCCGAACTCGAAGCTGATGATAACCCGATCGAAGATCAATCTTGGAATAAATACTAGAACCTTGCAACTGATCGAACAAGTCATCAATTCGGGGGAGTGGGTAACGATTCTTCACCGTTAACTTGTTCAATTCTCTATAATCTATGCACATTCGGAAGGATCCATCCTTCTTCTTCACAAACAAGACCGGTGCTCCCCAAGGCGAGGAACTCGGCCTAATGAATCCTTTGTCTAGAAGCTCTTGCAATTGATTAGACAATTCTTGCATTTCGGATGGTGCTAGACGATACGGTGCTCGCAAGAATCGGTGCAGCTCCCGCACTAAGTCAATATGAAATTCTACTTGACGCGTGGGTGGAAGTCCCGGTAAATCCTCGAAATACTTCAAAAATTCACGAACAATAGGAACATCTTCAAGTCGCCTCCACTTTTTCTCGGTTACATGAGCTAAGAAAGCAAGACAACCTTTCTTAATGTACTTCTCCGCTTTGATGCACGATATGATACTAATTCTAGTTCCACTTCGCTCCCCACGAATAATCAAAGTTTCGCCGTTATAGGGAAGATGAACAACTTTCTCATCACAAATGATCTTTGCACGATGCTTAGATAACCAGTCCATGCCGATGACGACGCCAAAACTACCAAATCTACGGGCATGCGGTCTATGTTGAAGGGATGATTAAGAAAATTGAATGTGCAACCGCGAACAATGGTGTTTGTGTTAACTACGCTACCATTAGCTAATTCGACGTTGTATGATATGTCTAATGTAGTTGGTTTAATGTTGAGCAAAGGTGCAAATGCATTGGACACAAAACTTTTATCGGCACCCGAATCAAATAAAACTGAAGCATAACGATTATTGAGAAGAAACGCACTGCTATGACATTCGGGTCCGCCCTATCTTCTCCGCCTCCAATGACGTAAACCCTTCCTCGTGCCAAACCTCCTCTTGATTCGGATTTGCTTGATTCTTTCCTTTCTTACAATCCCTCTTGTAGTGTCCATTTCCCTTAACCAAAACATGTAACATGTGGCCACTTGCAATCCCTAGTACGGTGACCAACTTTCTTGCAATTTTCACACGGATCGGGACATCGACCCGGATTGTGATGACTCAAACACTTATTACACTTCGCAAAACCCCAGTATATCCTTTTCCTTCCTTCAGACCCGCAACATAAGCCTTAGCAACCTCTTGCCTTTTGGGCGGTTGTTGAGTAGCATTCCTACCCCTAGTGTTGTCCCACTTGCGCTTGTTGTTGTTGCTATTGTTGTTGTAGTTGCCTCGATTATTGTTGAAACGGTTGTTGGGGTTGTTGTTGTTTCGGTTGGTGGTGGTGTACTTACCTCGCTTCACCACTTGTGCCATCAACTTCGGAGTCACTCGAATAGCTTCCTCAATTGTTTGTGGATCAAACGAAGTCACATCTCCTTGAATAACCTCGGGAAGTCCCCCGATGAAAGCCTCTAGCAACTTTTCATTATCCGATACCATCGACGGGCATAACGCTGCCAATTCCTGGAATCTCCTCAATGTAAGTGTCGATATTATACCCAATGGTTACCAATTCATAGAACTCCGTCTCCAACTTTTTGATTTCGCTCGAGGACAAAACTTCTTTGTCACCAAGCCCTTGAATTCCTCCCAAGTAAGCTTAAAAGCATTCTCCATTCCAATCGGTTGAGCGTATGAATTCCACCATGACAACGCTCCATCGAGTAAAGTGCTCGTAGCAAATTTGACCTTACTGTCATCCGGACAGTTACAAAGCAAAAACACCGATTCCAACTTCTCAAACCATCGTACCATTGCAGAGCTCCCTCGGTACTCGAAACTTAGTGGGTTCAGCACTCTTGAAATCCTTGTACGAACATTTCTTAACCCCAGATCCTCCGGCATTACCAATAGCAGTAGCTAGCCTAGCGGCTTCAGCAGCAGCCACTGTTTCCCTTTCGACTCTTAGAGCATTAGCAATGCTATCATTCACCAACTTTTGAATTTCTGCTTGGGTCATTTCCGTTGTAACTTTCTTAGGCGCCATAATTCTTCAAAATCACAAGATGAAACAATCATGAGAACTCGTAAGTAGAAACAACCATCATACAAATATATCCACAACCACATCATGCATAAAGATAAATGGAATCACAACGAAACAATAACGAAATATCACAAATATAATCACAACACACGTGGATAATATACATGAAAATTTCGCCTACATGGACCGATATCATAGATAATAATAACCATTCCTACATAGTAGAGTCAATACTTGATACATTTGTTTGTACAACAACCAAAATACAACAAGTTCTTTAAACTACGCCACACACCTTGTGACTAGGATAATAATGGTCAAAACTATACAATGACAAAAGTCTACATAAGGCACCTCATGGTGCTCCGCTCGGCCCCAAGATCGCTAACCCGAGTAACCAAACTATCCACTAAACTCCTCAACTCATCAATCTGACCCTGCAAAGAAGCAATACTCTCCCTATCCTCTATCTGCCTATGTCAATACTCGATGAGATAAGTCAATACAAACCCCGCCTAATATCAAACCCTCGACCTCCTCGATGGGCTTCAATCCTATCTACCGACAACTCCTCCAACCGTCGTGGTCAAACTATCAATCTGGATCTGCCTGACTATCAATACGGGCTCCTAATGCCTCGGTAGAAGGTGCCGAGCAGCAAATGCCCTAGAACTCTCCCCTAACTCAAATCTAGCGGGTGGCTCGGGCTCAGAAGATGGTGGTGTAGGGATATCAAAACGAGCACGCTTTTGGGCGGCAAGTCCGTCGAGGTAAAGGATCTCTAGTAAAATATGATGGAGATGGTGATGATGGTGGTGATGGTGCTAGTAGTGGTGCCGGTGGATCGTGAGTCGGGCTAACGTGAGGAGTGGGTGCAACCTCGCCTCCTCGGGGTTCGGTCTCAGGTCGATCATGATAGGTGGAAAGACTGGAGTAGATCCAATGGAAGATACGATCTCAGCGGAATGTGATGCAACATCATCCATGATGGGGTTAGCTGGAACATCATCCGAACTAGAGTCCGATGATATGGTGATGGGATGTGAATCTGAAGACATGTCTGTGACAACCGATGTGAAATAAAAGTAAATAATCTCAATAAAGTGTAAGTGAATCCGCATGATAAACATGAATATGTACTATGATGAAATGATGAGATGCTATGATAATGTAGCTATAGTCTAGGGTCAATGATGCAACCTAGTTCTCTATAATCTGTAGCTCGTACCAATCTGTCACACCCCCAATTTACTGTTTTGCAAATGAATGGAATTGGGATTGACCGTCATAGCACCACATCACAGTTATATTGAACGACCTAAAGTGCCGTTTTAAAAACACATCGTTGGATATTTAATAAAAACATTCAGAGTACAACATCGGTCCCAAAAGGTTTACAAAGTTTGCAGAAATACAAATATGTTACAAATCCAAACGATGTTTTGAAATAAAGTGCCATAATGTACATAATGTAAGTCGACGCCGCGACTCAAAATGTAGGTCCCTAAACCATGTCATGATGATAATGCCTCAGCACTGAAAATACATTGCTTAAAACGGTCAACAATAATGTTGGTGAGAAATCATAGGTTTATGTAAATGTTTTATACGACTACACAAGTATCTATCATGCATGACCATCAAGTCACGTAAAAATAATGTTACAATTGCTCTAAGCCCATGACCCCAAAACTAGACTGTTCAATCATGTATGCCCCTGCAGAGTGTTTGCCGCACAACTCCGAATGTGATCAAATGAAATGCATCCGCTTTTCACTGGTTGGGATTCACCAACCCGGATGGAGGCGTAACCCTCGATAGATCTATCCACTCATCCTCGCTCCAAAGATTAACGGTTCATGTTCAAGAAATGGGGACTTTCAAATTGGCAAATGCGGTAACTTAAGCAATGTAATGAATTTAACATACTTGGTATCGTACAAAGAAAAATGTAGTGCAATGTATTCTCCCCGTGGGTTTGAAAATAATCGAAAGCATGTAAAACGGGCTATGAAAACTCACTTGGATAAACTGGAATAATGGCAAAAGTGAGTACACCGAGGTTTAATGTGATGCATTAACCGGGACCTATTATCAATGATATGATATGTCATGAGTTGCAATGTAATGTTATGCATGCACTTGATATGTTATTTATACCATTTACGAGTTTTGAAAATATTACTCGACGTCGAAAAATACTCTTTTGACGCCTTGACCAAACAAAAATCACTTTACATGTTTTAACGTCAAAATGTCATCCTACAATGGTTTTATAATGATTTTTAGAGAAATTACCACTTTTCGTCGCAAAACAATGTCGCCGGAAAAATCATGAAATTACCAAAATGGCTTTGGAAACTAGTCGTAAAAAGGTGTACGTCGATCGTTAGAGAACGAACTCGACGGTTTTGGAAAGTTTGTATCGATATCTAAAAGTTTCAGTTCAGGAGTTTTCGTCCAAAAGGTCTCGAACATAAAGATAATAAGGGTTAAAGATGGTGGTTTTGGCTAATTGAGTGCAGAAAATTAGTTACGGCAAGTTTATGAAAAAGTGCATATCTTTGTCGCTTCAAATCCGCTTCTACGTTAATATGTCCTTAGTTTCGTATTGAAGTAAACTAATATATTTTTGAGAAGTCGAAATAATTTGTGAAGCTTAAGGCTCGTTTTTGACCCGACAAAATAAAACACATGCTGAAATTTCGAAAATAATATATTTCGTCGTCAATCTTGTAAAATCCATAACTTCTTCGTTATAAGTCCGTTTTATTCCGCTCAAGCGGCCACGGATTCGTTTTAAAGTATATTTTCTAAAAATCAAGGCCAAAATGTCGTGCCTACTGTCGGATTTTCCAGAAAAGCAAAACAAGGACAGAACATAAAATATACTTATCGAAAATAGTTTTTCTCGGACAAAACCTATTCTAATCCCTTCAAATCAACTCCAAAACTAATCTAATCCTACCATACACCTTCTTAGGGTGTCATGGGTTCCTAATCACCATCAAGACCAACCAATACCAAGGGGATAATTATAGGATGACCATATATATATATATACTCTAAAATCATGAAATAAATGGTATAAATCACATATCATGCATATAAGCTCCAAAAATGAAAAGAAACATATGAAAATGAAAAGGAAACATGAAATTGATAAAAACATGCTTACTAGTGATAGTGATGAGGTGAAAGTAACAAGGATTAACTTAAATATCCTTGGTTTTTATTTCAAAACCATATAAAGGATATAAACTAGATTGTATAAACACTTGCTCTTGAAAATCTTGATCCCTTGGTGATACCCCTATGTGGCCGGTTTTGTGAAGCCCCAAAAAGAGAGAAATATTACTTCTAACACTTTGAGAAAATGAAGTGAAAATGAATGAGTAGAAATAAGTTAAGTAGGACTTTATGTATAAGTATCAATCAATGCAATCAAGAAAACCATACACATTTTAATGCAAGCCCTCCCCTATGGCCGGTTTAGGGAGTCTTGTTTCCCAAGATATATATATTTTTTTTTAAAACATTTACTTGCATGTATATATTTGTAAGACTTGTATTATTTGCAAAGAAAAGTGTAAGAATTTGTGTAGAAATGTACAAGTAAGTTTTTAATAGGTCAAAATATAATGTAATGAGATGATAAAAATTGTAAAAATACTTTCCTTGTGAAAATTGAGTGATAAAATAATTATCGTATAATTTTAAGAAAGCGTAATAATAATAAACTTTAACGATTTCTGTACCAAATAAATTTGAAACACTAGGAAAACTAAAAATATAGTTTTTATAAACTAAATGTAAGTTTAAAAATATATCGGGATCATTTTTGAAAGTAACGGATTAAATGTTAAAAATAATAACTCACGCGATAAAGATTATTAAAACATAAAAATTACGCCAGTAAATATGAAATGAAATGTCGTGAATGAACTAATGAGATGCACATGATGTCAATGAAATGTAGACTAATCATAGTCCATATGAAATGTACGTGATGTCATGATCATGAATTCGCCGCTAAACCTCCAAGGTTACGCGAATTTGAAACAAGTAAACCAAGTTTACTAAAATTGTTGAAATAATGAGTCATGAATTGTGTCGAGAAATGACCTGAAAGTACGGATTGTCACATATGATATACATGACTCGAAAGACAAGAAAATAGATAATACATGACTAGGAATTTCTAGATCACCTAACGCTTGAAGCTAAGACATCACTATAATCTTCTAGCTCAAGTTTTGTTTAGGTTTAATCTCGTCGAAACGTTCGAGGAGATGATAGAACATGAAACGTTGGTCTTCTCGTACTTCATGTATCAACCTTTCAACATGTTGACAATGATAGCAATCTTTGTCATGGCTAGGTAGTGGTGGTGGATGAAATGAAATGGCTTGATTTGAAGGATCAAATGAAGCGGCTTGTGGAGCTTCAAACGATGGAGGGATTGGTGGAGGTGCATTTAAGAATGACTCAACCAAGAATGATGGTGGTTGTAGAGAAGTGTCAACTTCCATATGGTCGGCTGGTAGACTTTGATGATTTGTCATAATCCAAATAGGATTATATGATGAAAACGCCGAGAAGGAAGCCGGAGCAAGGGTTGACTTAACACCTTGATTTTGAACCACTAATCCTCCTAATGAGAAGAATGTTGTCGGCGGAAGCGGATGAGACGGCCTAGGAGGCAAGTCTTCTAGATTGTAGAGGTGTGGTGATGATAGTGGGGATGTAAATGAAATAGCTCTAGGAGCCAATGGTGATGGTTTGGTGGAGATGATATTGTTTGGCCTAGGAGATATGGTAGTGTTTGGAAAAGGTAGTTTTGCGGGTACTATCATTTTAGGAATTGGTTTGATTGGATGATGAAGGATTCTATCATTTGTTGGCTTGACCGGAGATGATTCGGTTGAGGAAATTTCGTGTATAACACGAGCTCTTTTCATGGGTGGTTCTTTGGTGGATAAGTTACTACTTTGGGTTTTCCTCATGATGAGATGATTGCAAGAGTTTGCAAGAGCTGAAAGTTAGGATGAGAGTGATGACTATGGAGGTCCTAATATGGTGGTTTATAAACTAAGAGATTTGGCAAGTGCATTTAAGCCTTAAACCACTAGAATTCATTGAAATGTGATGATTGACATGCACAAGAGTCAACTTCAGAGGATACACTCATCTAGGAACTCATTTAAGATGAGATGGACTGTTTGAGTTAGGAAGATAAGTTGAAATGATTGTTTTTGCAAGAATTGACATAAACTGTAATCCGGATCCCACGGTTCCCTCATCAGAGGGATCCGTCTAGGCTAATCCTAGGGATCCAGCTCTCAGCAGTTATGAAAGAGTGGAAATGATGTTTCTAAGATCTAAGGCCTATATCATTTTGAGTGTTTCAGTCCTCCTAAGTGTTTTAAATAAAGGGATGCTTGAGTACTTGAAGGTAATGAGTGATGTAGCTAATGATTATCATTTATGGAAGGATTTGGAACTTTCAAGAGTACCAATGGATGAACAAGGATGACACTAAAGATTTAGAGTGTTAATTTTTAAGCTAGATGATCCTAGAGATCAGGTTGTGTCTTAGGATAGTGTTTTGGAAAATATCCTAGAAGCTTTGAGATGAGAAAACTAGATTTTGATCAACTTTGATCAATTTGGAGGTGAGGATGATTTATGATCAATTTAGCCATAATTGAAAGATTTCTAAGACTAGATGTGAGGGATCAAGTAGAAAATGAGGTGTAAGTTTAAGAGCGGAAGAGTAATGGACTAAGATGAAATGGTAGATCTACAAGCGTTTTTAGAGTGTAACCTCGGTGAGTTATGTATGAATGGGAAAGATTAACATATCTTGATAAGGACTTAATTTTCCTTAAGACACTATTTTTAGCTTAGTGTGAGGTGTTCTAAGAATGTTTTTGAAATACAATGCTTGTAATTGCATTTTCTGTTCGACGGATCCCACGGTTCCCTAAGAGTAGGGATCCGTCTAGTGTAACTTTTCGGATCCGTCCATCTGCTCAGCAGGACCTTTACTAAAGGTATGCAATGATCTTGACAATGCATTATATCTCAAGGATAGTCTAAAGAGAGTTCTAAATACTAAGATATCAAATGTTATATTTAATGAAGGAAATTGGATTACATTGATAAAGCACAAGTACAAGAGATTTGATCCTATTTTGGAATACCATTGGTTTCCTTGAGTGTTCTCGCTAGGAGGATCATTAAGTGATTGATGAGTTTTGGTGGAGTCAAGAATGAAGAAAGTCTTCATGAGGGATATGTTTAGTTGTTCCATCATCTTGTTCACAAGTACGTACAACGGACTTTGAAATTGAGGATGGAAGTGCATAACATTATGATAGAGGCGTGTCAAGAACATTCCATAAGGGATGAGTTTTTTCTTGGAGCCTTGAAGATTTGCAATTTGCCTTGCGAAGAAGTAGGCGAGATTGTATGGTTGTTGTGTTAGCAAACAGTACAACATGTGAGCACAACAAGCGGGAAGGATTTCTCGATTTCCCCTAAGACTCCAAACATTTTCACATAGGATGAGTGCAAGAGGCTTGTATTCTTCTTGGATATCCCTTGTAAAGATAATGTTTGGATCGGAGTAATATGGTCAAGGTTTGCATATTATGCGATTTAAATCTTCCGGAGAGGGTATGTGTGAACAATATGGACTATTTTCTTCACGAAAGTTGAAGAGAGAATCAAGAGACCAATCTTTGGTGAAGGCACATTGTCCATGATTTGGAATCCGGAGGATGTGAGCAAAATGCCCAAGGGTTAGAGTGAACTTTTGGTTTTTGATATAAAACCAAAGATATAGAGAGCGATCCTCGTTACGAACGAGTTCGACTTGACGGAAGAATTCCATTATGAACCTTGGACATATCTTCTCGTTGATTTCAAGAAGGCATTCTAGTCCTATGGCTCGGAAGGAGGTATTGATACCTTCTTCGAATTGTAGAGAGGTGTCTACAATACGTCCTTCATGGAAGTGACGGTTTTCGAGATTATTGAACCCACGGACATGATTGCCAGGCGCGTTGGGTTCGAGAGAGATATTCGGAGTGTAGACGCTAGTGAGTGAAAAATTAAACTCATATTCATGCGTCATAGTTGAACCTATGGAAGTGACAAGTTAATAAAAGGAGGTGTTTGTGGTCAACGTATGATAATCTAATGTTTTTACTAGATTTTTATTAACAATGGTTTCTAACAAGAAATACACTTAACTTACTTATGGTTTAGACATACATGTAGAGTATTACTCTTAGAAGAAAAGAGGTTTTTGATTTGCATGAAAAGCTGTTTTCCAGTAGGACGGATCCCACGGTTCCTTTTCAAAAGGGATCCGGCTAGTATAATTTCTAGGATCCGTGGATCTGTAGTAACAGAAACAGATTTTATAAAAACATAGATTTTATAGTTTTTATACCACGAAAATATGTTTTATCCTACATTTTCCTTTAGCATGCATACATGACTTCTAATGTATCACGAAAGAAATAAAACATATAAATCAAAAGAAATGATAAACACACTATAACAAAAACAACCTAGATAATCTAGATCATTAATAGTATTGCATTTCAATGCTAAGGATGATACAAAGGATTGGGTATATGACCCCAATATAGATTAACAACACAAAGTAAATGTCTCCGTATGTGAACTTCATCATAGGGAACACAAGTGCGATGAGTGTTAGGGCGATGAGCACGAGTGCGATATAAACCATGTTGATGACGGATCTTCTTGGTTTCGGTTGAGGAGGAAGATGAAGTTTTTGAATGAGAGGAAATTTTTGAAATTGGAGGATTTGAAAAAGTGAAGGTTTGGTAGAGTGGCCGACGGTGGGTTTATTTATAGGGAAGGAGGAATTTTTGAAATTCGTGTTTTTTTTTATTGTAGTATTAAAAGAAATAAAACATAAGTTTTATATACTACGAATATTGACGAGAAATATAACATGTATGTGAGAAAAAGGCTTCCTAATGAAGTTTCATGTAAAACGTGTAAAAAGCACAGAAGATAATCATATAAATACCTAAATAGGTACACTTAATTATCAAGAAAAGTAAAAAAAGAAAAATCATACCTCTAGCGCACTTAGGAATGTCTTTACAAATGACACAGCAAATGTCACTTAGATGATTCCTGCTCCTTTGCGTTTAAGATACCTTCTTAAGGAAGGTATTCTTATTACCAAGCGACTCCTAAAGCTTGGTGGGTATGAGCTTAGTGCAATTAAATGAAAAGGAAAATAAAAAAAATGTTGTTATCAACATCCAATCATATAGTTTTGAAAGACATGGTGTTTGCTTTTATGAAAAGCCTTCTTTGTAGTTTTCAATTAACCATGGATCGTATCAAGTTTTTAAAGTACAATATACTTCAAGAAACTTGGTAACGAAGCTCTGATACCAATTGTGGAAAACTAGAAGGGGGGGTTGAATAGTTTTACCAATTAAAACTTCCTTTTAATCTATTTAGATAGACTTATGTCAATCTATTTGGATGTGTGTGTTGGATTTTGATAAACAAGCATGTAAAGGTAAGTAATGAAAAGATAAGAGTAAGAAGCACAAAACCACAACGCAAGTATTTATAGTGGTTCGGCTACAAGGTCACCTTCCTTGCCCTACTCCACTCCCCGAGTCACCTACTCGAGAGTTCGTAATCACTACACCAATCTCCTTATGGCGGAGAAGCCTTCACAACGTCGCCTACTCTTTTTCCGGTACTAGGCTAACCACCGGGTTCTTTCACTCCAAGGTGAACCACACCTACACAACGTCGCCTACCCTTTATAAGGTACTAGGATAAGTACCTAGTTCTTTCGCACCTTAGGTGAACTACACCTTCACAACGTCGCCTACCCTTTATTAGGTACTAGGCTAAGCACCTAGTTCCATTGCAATGGAGGAACTACTACCACACTACACCAATGACTAATCCCAAAGGAGATCTACTCCTTTACAACATCGTCAAGGATATCAATATCCTTGGATCTAATACTAGTCTATCTTGTATATCGAAACACACCATATCGAATGTACATCTAAGGCACCTTTCACTAATGCCTTTGACTAGATCTACAAGACACCTTTCATTAATGTCTTGTGTCTTCACTTCTAAGCACCTTTCAATAATGCTTCTTTGTCTTGACTTCTAAGCACCTTTCACTAATGCTTCTTAGTCTTGACTTCCAAGCACCTACCACAAGTGCTTTATCCTATAGACGATAGATACCCTTCACTAATATCTTCGTCTTGACTCTTAAGACATATTTCACTAATGTCTTCAACACTACACTTCTTTGAAGAAAGAAAGGAATCATCAACAAGAAGACTTCAGTAGCCTTGATGATGAGGAAGCATAGCAACTCATGGACTTGAGCTTGCTCGACTTCAAAGGTGGTGATCTTGCCTTTAAGAGGAACCTAAAAGATCACACAAAAACAAAACTACAAACATAGATCTCTTGGATCTAAGGTTAGTGAGATTTAACTCAGGGGAGAAAGTATAGTAGAAAGGGGTGAGAAACAATGAAGAAATGGCTCACTATTTATAGAGGAAAAACCTCTAATGTTCCCCGGATCCCACGGATCCCTACCACAAGGGATCCGGCTAGCACAAAGCTAGGGATCCGTGGTCCGCTACTCTTTGCCCATGGGTATTTTTGGTTATGGGTCATGGGTCATGGGTTATGGGTTGATCCATGGTTTTCTTTCGTGATACAATGTATCTTAAGGATACAATGAACTTGGTTAAGTGGTATATATAAAACCATGGGTTATGGGTCAAAACCATTTGCTAGTATTTACCCATTTAGTATATACTTGTATTTACCCATTTTAGCATACACTTAGTTTTTACCCATTTTAGTATACTTAGTTTAAGTATATGTTTAACCCAATATGTAAACACTAGTTGTTGTACATATGTATCTAAATCATAAAATCACTTATGCTTGTTTTAGTGTTTTATGTGAAAGCGTAAGTGTGTTAGAAAACTATTAACTCAAACTATTTACGTACTCTATTTGTTTCGTTAAAATGATTTTACTTTTGTTATCGTCAAAACATTAGAAGATCGTAAAATATAAATAAACGTTTTTACGGCTTATTTGTATTAACAGTGTCGTTTAACTTTTTCATTTTCTTCTAGAAAACTCTCATTTTCCTTTTGTAAAACATTAACCAAGTTTTGAAGATGAAAAGTTTGAGAACACTGAGAATCTAAAGGAGGAGGCATTTGGGAACCAGACACATTGTTCTTTTCACCCTTCAATTGTGAAATTTGGGCTTTCAACTTTCTGATCGTGTTACAGTGAACTTTAATCTGTTCGTCACATTTTTTTATTTCAAAAACTGCATCAAACTCTGGAACATTTGAGGATGTCATGATGTTTGAGGTTTTGACATTTTCTTTGAGATGTTGATATTTTAGTTGCAAATCAAAATGTTCAACTTCTAGCTTAGAAAAATGTTTTACCAAATTATTGTGATCATCCTGGTCAATTTTCTCATTTAGTTTTGAGTTTTTATTTTCAAGCTCAATGACACGATCATGGGAAACTTTCAAAGCAACAGATAATTCATGAAATTAAGAAGCAGTAATAGAATGCTTAGTAACAGTATAAAACACATCTTGAGCCACACAACTTAATACTAAATTCTCATTTAGGATATGCAAATTCTTCCTTTCAATTTCATTATATTTGAGTTCCCGTTCATAATCATTGACCTCAACAATCATTGCATCAAATTCCTTTTCCATTTCTTTAATATCTGAGTCTATCCCCTTTTGAAGACTCTCAAATTGACCTTTTAATTGTTTAAAGAAAGGTATGACCTCAGTTAGATAGCATTCTTTAGTTTGCTCAAAACCCCTTTCCCCTTCAGTTATCCTTGTAAGTGTGATTCTCTTCTTACATGTCTTTTCAAAATCAATGAATAATTGATAAAAAACGTACAGGCTGATTAAGGTCTTGCTATTAGTCGAAATAGTTCTAGGAACAAAATGCATTGGTGTATTCGGAGGATACACAGTAGCTGCAGGCACTTTCCTAAGGGGAGGTTTTGTTTCAACAACTACATTTACTTTTTTCTTATCCATATCATTCATCCAAAAAATTTGTTCTGGAGTTAATTGAGTTTGAGGCTTAAACCTGTTCAGGGAGATCCAACTTTATTTTGTGTACTCATGTGGTTTGATAGTTATGTTTTTCTTTTTACACTCAGGATCTTTTAGCTTCTTATCCATTTTCTCCCTAGAGGCATCTTCTAATTTTCTATCCTCTTTCTTGCTTCCAATACATGATGGTGTTTGCCTAGGCTTAAGGATCTCATTACCATCATATACAATCGAATGGAAAGCTTTAGCCTTTTTACAATACTCGGGATTTGGCTCCTCTACTAGGGGAATACTATGCTTATCGCTTAAGACTCTATGCTTAGTGATCATGTGAGCAGTCTGAATGGTATTCCCTTGTACGTACAACTTATTTTCAAGCTTGTTTTTCAAAGTTTTTAGATTAGAAAAGTCATTGAAAAGTTTTGATTCCTTAGCATTAAATTCTTGTTAAAGCACTTTAACATTATCTTGAATCTCTTGCTTTTGCTTAACAGTTTTAGAAAGATTTTCTTGTAAGGAGTTTAACTCTTGTTTTAACACTTCTTCTCTAAAATTACTTTTTCTAATAATTGTACGCATTTGGTCATCCATTTCCTGCTCACGGGTAGTTAACTCAAACTTTGCACGTTGGTCATAAATAGCTACTTGTTCTTTATATGCATTCAGTTCAGAGATAACAGAATCATCAGGGGCACATGCAGTGTATTCGTCAAAAGCATAGTCATCATTAACTACAGAAGATACATCACCTGGTACAATCTCTCTATCACTTTGAATCACATATTGGTCATAGGGGACAATATTACTATCACCCATATTGTCAATATGTGATTCATAAGTTTCATGAGATTGTACTTCGTTATGTATCTTTTGCTCATCAACTTCATCGTAGAGTTTTAATACCTCTGAAATGATTGAATCTTTGGATGAACCAGCCTGTTGTGGTGATGAGACCTTTGGAGAGACCATTGGTGAAATGCTAGCCATGAAGATTGTCTGGGCAGTAGGTTCATCATCGACATCAGAGTCAAATACATCATAGTCAGCGACTTGAAAGGCATTTTGATGATTGTGACCTATTTCCTGAATTGGCTGCTCATCCACATCAGCATCATAGGTTTTGGCATTTCCCTCAGCAAGAAACAACAACTCTTCTTCCTCCAAAACTGCTCCACTGTCCTGAGCTTGTACCAGCAGCATCTTGTCCCTGAAATACTCTGCATTTTGAGGGCGTTTTGGAGATGTGCAGTTCCTTGCAATGTGTCCATCACCACCACAGTTGTAGCACTTGATTGGTTTTGCTTGTCCTTGATTTGCATTCTTTCCACGATTATGATTAGCGACATACTCTCCTCCTGCACCAGTATTACCATAACCTGCTCCAATCATCCCTTGTTCATACCGTCTTCCTTGCACATTCTGCACCACCACCTTTCCATCTCTGACAGTAGCTTGATTGTGTGGATTGGATGCTGTTCTGAGGTTATTGTTTGTTGGGAATTCTGCAAAGTAGGAATTCTGCTGAAAATAACGCTGAAGGAATCTGCTGAAGTACATGGATTCTGCTGAAGTACATGGATTCTGCTGAAGAAGGAATTCTGCTGAAGTTATATTAGAGTATAGTTGGTTTCTACGGATATAGATATTCCGTATATTTATTAGTTTGTTAGGATATGCATGAGCTATTTTAGGTAGTGATATGTACTTCACAAGATTCCTTCAGCAGAATCCATGTACTTCAGCAGATTCCTTCAGGGTTATTTTTAGCAGAATTCCTACTTTGCAGAATTCCCAACATTGTTGGTGTGAGGAGTGGAATTCAGATTTTGACTAACCATGAGATATAATTGATTGATGAAGTTTTCCATGAGAGTGTTTGAATCAGGAGGCTTATATGCTGGATCTGGAATGAGCTTGTAGTTACCATTACCCATAGGTATGACTTGTGAAGCTTTGGTAGTAATATCTACATTGGTGTAGAATGCAGTTGAGTCATTTGATGAGCTTGCCTCTCCCTGATTATATTTGAAATTTTCAAGAATCATTCGTTCAAACATAGCATGTCTCTCATTCTGAAGCAGGAACACATACAATTTCTCATTGTTAGTGTTCCTCAAACCTTTAGTTAACTTGACAGAAGTGACAAATTTGTGCCATTCGGGATTCATGTTGTTCACAAACTTTGAATTTAGCTGAATATTTGGCATAGTCATTTTGATATTCCTCATGCATTCACAAGCTTGTGGAACCTCACGTAATATTCAGTAACACTTTCCCCTGGTATCATCTTAAAGTGCTCAAAGTCATCATACAAGTGTCCCAAACTGCCTTGTCTTCTTTAGTTAATTCTGAACCAGAGAGATGCATCTTGACATTGTCCCAAACTGCCTTGGCTTCAGTGTTGTGATTGATTAACTTGTAGATGTCTTTTGGAAGACCTTGAAGTATAATGCTTGAAGCCCTGATATCAGCATCATATCTCTTTTTCTCCTTATCACTAAGCTCATCATACGTCTTTGGCCTGTCCAAACCTAAGATCACTGTTCCATCCGCAGCAGTTTCAAGTGTGTCTCTTGTAGTCTCAATCTGATAAGGTCCTTCATCAATTGATTTGAGAATGTTGACCCCATTTTCCTTTCCCAAGCAATACAACCTAATTCGTTGAGCCCATGAGTCATAGTTAGTTCTGTCAAGCATGGGTGGATGAGTATCAGATCCAGCTGCTTGAACGTCCTCAGCTACAGAAGAGATGATTGTAGGCACGTTGGTAGACATGATTATAGATTTCACGGGATTTTATAACTCTATGATTAAACCGGGAAATAGATTCTTTCATGGGGTTTTACTAAATCAAGAGAAAACCGTATCAGAAACAATAAGTAATCAAGTTACTATAAACCTAGATGAAAAGTCGCTAAGTCACCAAGTCGCTAAGTATACAAGTCGCTTTAGTGGACAAGTCGCTAGGCTCACAAGTTGCTAGAGTGACAACTCGCTAGAAGCACAAGTCGCTAGTGATACAAGTCGCTAGACACAGGTCGCTAAAGTGACAACTCGCTAAGTGGACAAGTCGCTAAAGAACAACTCGCTAGACTGAACAGTACGACCACTACTTTGTACTATATGTCGCTTTGTCTCAAAAGACAAGTCGCTAGGGCACAAGTCGCTTCCCACAATAAAGTCAAGTCGCTGAAGATTGTAAAGACAAGTCGCTAAGTTGACAAGTTGCTAGCCGAAATGGTATAGCCACTACTTTGTACTATTTGTCGCTTTGTCTCAAAAGACAAGTCGCTAATGCTCAAGTCGGTACCACAACAACTACAAGTCGCTGAATAATACAGAAACAAGTCGCTACTAAGAACACTATTCCGAGACTCAAGTTGCTAGCTAGAAAAGTTCAAACACAACACTTTTCAATCCAAAACTAACCCAACCACAGTGATTCAAGCTTTCCAAATCAAAACCCAAGCACTTACAATGATTCTAAACACAAAAGTACACTCAAAATCAAAACTTTAACACAAGAAATGATCCAAATGATGCAAATACCACTAAACTTTTTCAAACCCAAAAACCATATAAAACCACTAAAAATCCAAGAACATGTAGGAGAGATGATCAAACCATGGCTCTTGATACCATTTGTAACATATTGGATTTCACAAACACATCAAACCATGATCATAAAGGGGCGTATACTTTAGGTTTTTGAGAGAGAAAGTTTAGAGGTTTAGGGAACTTAGTGAGAGAAAGTAAAAGTATTATTATGAGCTCCAACCATCTAGCTTGGGAGGTAGAGGGTATATATAGTATCATACATAAACGCTACCTACGGGCTGTGGATCAGGCATACAATGGGTAAAGACCCGTCCGTCCTCCACGGTGTTACTAAACTAAATACTAACTAACATTAAATAACTACGACTACGAGCTTTCAAACCATTACATACACTTGAGGTGACCGACACTTTAGTCCTAAGGGCTTGTGCCTCCACCTATTTGGACACATAGTCGATAGCAACTAGAATGTATTCATTTCCTCCAGATGATGGAAAAGGCCCCATGAAATCTATACCGCAAACATCGAATATTTCGCAGACTTGGATATAGTTCTGAGGTGATTAATCCCTCCGCGAGATGTTTCCCGATCGTTGGCATGCATCGCACGTTTGAACTAATCTCGTAACGTCACAGAAAACAGTAGGCCAGTAGAATCCGGCATCGAAAACTTTTCGTGCCGTGACATTTACACCGTGATGCCCCCCAGATGGTCCCGCGTGATACTCTCTCATAATCCGATCAATCTCTCTCCCAGCAACACACCGTCGAATGATCTGATCGGGGCGTATACGGAATAAGAAGGGCTCATCCTAAAAATAGTGTTTTAGCGCGGTGAAGAATTTCTTTTTTCTTGCCTGGTCATGTAGTTTGGCAAGACCCTACTGGATAGATAACTAGCATAATCCGCATACCATGGGTCAATATCCTTAATGGCCATTAGCCGTTCCTTAGGAAAAGAGTCACGAATTTCGGTATGGTCTAATTCTTCTAAGTCTGGGTTTTCCAATTGTGATAGATGATCAGCCGCAAGATTCTCAGCTCCCTTTTTATCTCGAATTTCAATGTCGAATTCCTGAAGTAATAGGATCTACCTAATAAGTCTGGGTTTTGCATCTTTTTTGGAAAACAAGTATCGTAAGGCGGAGTGATCTGTGAAGACGACAGTTTTGGAAAGGACGAGATATTGCCTGAATTTGTCGAAGGCAAAAACCACAGCCAAAAGCTCTTTCTCGGTAGTTGTATAATTCTATTGTGCCACATTCATGGTTTTTCTAGCATAGTAAATTGGTTGAAAATGCTTCTCCTTTCTTTAGCCAAGAACGACTCCTACAACATAATCACTAGCATCGCACATGATTTCGAATAGTTGGGACCAATCAGGGTTAACCATTATCGGAGCCTGAGTGAGATATTTCTTTAGACGATTGAATGCTTCCTAACACTCTTTCGAAAAATCAAAAGCAACGTCCTTGACTAGAAGCTGTGTCATTGGTCAGGAAATTTAAGAGAAGTCCTTAATAAACCTTGTATAAAAGCCCGCATGACCAAGAAATCTTTGAATGGCCTTAATGGTAGTAGGATAGGTTAGTTTAGATATCGCTTCGATTTTAGCCCTATCGACCTTGATTTCATTTTCGGAGACTTTATGTCCCAATACGATTCCTTCTCTCACCATGAAATGGCATTTTTCCCAATTCAGGACTAAATTGGTTTCTTCACACCGTTTCAACATCTTCCTAAGGTTGGATAGACAAAGGTCGAAGGAGTCTCCGAATACCGAGAAATCATCCATGAAGACTTCCATGCTATCTTCAATCAACTCATGGAATATGGCCATCATACATCTTTGTAAGGTAGCGGGGGCGTTACATAATCCGAAGGGCATTCTCTTATAAGCAAAAGTCCCGTAGGGGCATGTAAACGTAGTTTTTTCTTGGTCCTCAAGAGCAATGGGGATTTGGAATTATCCTGAGAAACCATCAAGAAAACAGTAATACTCATATCCGGCTAATCTTTCGAGCATTTGATCGATGAATGGTAGGGGAAAATGATCTTTCCGTGTGGCATCATTTAATTTCATGTAATCGATACAGACACGCCAACCAGTGACCGTTCTCTGCGGCACTAAGTCACCATTCTCATTCTTCACAACCTTCATTCCTCCCTTTTTTGGAACCACTTGGACTGGGCTGACCCAAGGGCTGTCCGAAATGGGGTAGATTAGGCCAGCATCGTGAAGCTTGACGACCTCCTTTTTTACTACCTCCTTGATATTAGGGTTAACCCTCCTTTGAGGTTGAACGGTGGGTTTGTAATCCTCCTCCATAATAATTTTATGAGTGCAAAAAGTAGAATCAATGCCCTTAATTTCAGCAACACTCCATGCGATCACTCCTTTGTATTCTCTTAGAACTTCTAAGAGCTTCCTTTTCTGTTCAGTGGTCAGCGAAGATCTTATGATGACAGGGAGTTGATCCTCTTCTTGAAGGAAGGCATATTCTAAATGGCTCGAGAGATCTTTCAATTCTAAGGTAGGAGGTTCCTTGATTGATGGTTTTAGCTTGTTTTCCGGCTTCTGAAGTTCAAGAGGTTCAATTTCTTCCCTACGCGGGTAGAAGAAAACAGCTCCAACCATCTCGATCTCTTCATCATTATATATCATGTTGTTGTCATCATTCATGAATTCGTTTAATAGATACTCATCAATACAACCATCTATATCATCAACAAATTCATCAACTTCTACAACAAAATAAATAGGGTGATCATAAGAGGAGGAATGCTCATAGAACCCTTGATGTCGAAGGTTAAGCTCTCGGACCCCACTCGTAAAGTGACTTTACCATCATGGACATCGATGATGGCACGAGCTGTAGCCAAGAATGGTCTTCTAAGGATTATCGGGACTGAGTTATCTTCTTCCATTTCTAAAATCACGAAATCAACCAGAAACTTGAACTCCCCTACTCTTACAAGAACATTTCCACAAACTCCAATGGGATATTTAATTGATCGATCACCTAACTGAATACTCATTCTGGTTGGTTTCAGCCCTGAATATCCGAGTTTGAGGAATAAGGAATGAGGCATTAAGTTAATGCTTGCCCCGAGATTCGCCAAGGCATTTTTCATAGAGAGTGCCCCCTATAGAGCAAGGGATGGTGAAGCTACCCGGATCTTCTTTCTTCTTGGGTAATCTTTTCTGGATGACAGACGAACACTCTTCTCCTAATGATATCAACCCTTCAAGTTTCTTATGATTCGATAGTAACCTCTTGAAGTATTTGCTATGTTTAGGGAAATGATAGAATACATCGAGAAGTGGTATGTTGACGGAAGTCCGTTTTAAGTAAGACAATATTCTCTCATTTTCTTCTTCAGCCTTTTGATTCTTTAAACGCGAGGGATAAGGAATCTGTGTGAGAGTCGGACGCTGGGCAGGAGTTGATGCTTGTGGAGGGGTCTCGTGAGGAGTCGAAGGGGGTTCTGGAATTGTTCCATCACCTAATTCAGGCTCCCTGACGGTGGGATTTTGGTCAGGGTATGGGGGATCCTTGGTAGTAATTCATGATCGAGTAGTAATGGCACAAGTTGGATCATGCTGGGTTGGACCAGGTTCGCTTATTTTTTGTCGGCGAACTGGCTTTCTAATTCAGCTTGTTGTTCTTGAATGAATCCTTCGAGACCCTTTAAAAGCATTACCCCTTCCATGGTAAATTTCCCGAGCTCTTTTTCAAAGGCATCACGGATGGTGTATTTGGAACCCTCCTTTCCCTCAGTCTTCCATTTTAGATTACCCCAAAGAGTGTATTCATCATGTTGGTAGAATACGAGGAGGGAAGGGTCATCATAAATTTCATGGCTGGAAAAGAAGGCATGCTCATGGCGCGTGTTATCAACACACTCATCGCACTCGTGTGATCCTCTACAAATATCGCATATAAGGTATGGGTTAAACAACCTCTTGGGTTCTTGTGATTTTGTGAGTATGCGATTTTTTCATGCGCCCTCTTCATCCGATCATTGAGAGATGATGGGATATTATTTGAGGTAGCAGAGATACTCACCACAGTCTCCGGCTCGTTCCAAGTGTTGTCTTGGTCCTGGACATACTAGTCAATGCGGTCCCATCCTTCTTCCGCACTAAGATTGGAGATTTTCCAGCCAGTCGAGAAGTCAATCCCTTTTTGATCATTGCGGGAGACATTATCGTAAAATATTTGAACAAGAAACCAAAGGTTGATACCATGGTGTGGGGCTTGTTGAACAAGGTTTTGGTAACGAGCCCAGGAGTTAACGATAGATTCTAAATCTGTTTGATGAAAGTGAAGGATTTCGCTTCTGATGGATGCAGTTCTCCCAGGAGGAAAGAACTTTTTGGTAAATTTGGTAGTGAGTTGTTCTCAAGTGAATATGGACCTTGGAGGTAGCTTAACGAGCCATTCTTTAGCCTTCCCTTGAAGAGAAAAGGGGAAAAACCAAAGTCTAGATGTCTCCTTGGATGCTCCGTCAGCATAGATAGTATCCACAATTTTTAAAAATTGTTTGATGTGATGAATCGGGTTCTCGCTATGGGATCCATGAAATTGACATGCATTCTGGATAAGCAAAATGTCAGTGGCATGCAACACCTCATTGACCTGTTCAGAAGGGTAGATAATGGCGCTGGTAAATCCAGATGCGGAAGGAGAAGAGTACTCCCTAAGGACTTTTTCCTTTGGTTTATTGATGGGTTCATTGACAGGAATAGCAGGGATCTCCTCGCTATGTTGGCTCAGATTGTCAATGTTGATGTTTTCAGGAGTCGTGGGGGAATGTGTGGACTCTTCGTCAGTTACGGCCTCATCAAAATCGATGGTGGTGCCTTGAGGTTCCGGTTCTTGGAGAGCTCTTCTTCGCTTATTCAGCTCTCTTTTAGGTTCAGCGAAGGGTTCAATAAGGGTTTTGGTGGAACTACGGGTACTAAGTTGTCTAAGGGAATTGGCGGGAGGGGGGAGGGAAATGGCTGGTTTGGTGGCGGGTTATCACTTTCCATGATGAAAAGTGATAGGATTACAAACAAAGGTCACGAAGAAGGGGGATAGACTACAAGGAAGCTAAAAATGAGAAAAAAATCTTACTTGATAGGAATCAAGCAAGGGAACCTAAATGAGGAGAAAATCTAACTAGCTATTCTATTCCCCGGCAGCGGCGCCAAAAACTTGATATGCCTTCCTTTTCGTCGAGCAAGTTTTTCAACACCCTAGGCAGTGAACCTAATCGTTGTAGTGTATTATTAGGGTAAGCCTCGGGTATTGATATCGTTCTCTAGGGGAATAGGAATGCTAGTGAGAAATTACTACGCTAAGGTTGGGGTTAAGGAAGATTATTTTTTATCTTTTTTATATTTTTTAGAAAATTGAAATTCCGAATCTCGGGGTATTGGATTTGGGGGGTTGGTATTTCTACCAATTACTCTACTATTCTAATTATCTAATTAACTAAGCTAAGGGGTAGTCTATGTCTAATTGATGTATGCTCTTATGATGATTAAAAATGTGTTTACCTAGATGCTACTACTCCCTAGTTATCTCCTATTGATGGTTGAATTGTCACGTCCTTATTCTCAACGCGTTGTGTCTTCTAAGGTCGTAGGGTATGGCTTTTTCCCTAACTCTTTGAGACTACCTTAAGGTTATTGCCTACGAAATCTCTAGGATTCATAAATAAACTCTAAGGTTATCTTTAGATGTTTAGCCTACAATAACTCTAGGTGATTATAAACTAATGTTCACAAAGACTACTCAAGCATTAAAAACACAACGAATGACCTATCGCAATCCTAGGTCAATAACAATTAAGATAAGAGACAACCAATCAATATTCAATACCTAGGTTTCATAGATCTAAGCAAACCCACAAGTAAATTAGCCGGACATGGAAAACATGCAAGCATACATACATACAATCGAAGACATAATTGAATAAATGAAGTAAATTACTTATCTTGTTGTAAAATAAGGTATGAGAACCCTAAGATACTGCCCAAGATAGCCAAAATTCAGTTTTTAGGTTTTACTCCACAAAACTACCTTTTTAAAAGTCTGAAAATTCGAATTCTATATATAGAGTTACAACATGTGACGACGTCACTCTTTAAATTTGACGTTGTCGGATCGCCGCCATTAGGGTTTCGTCTTGACCACGTCAACCTTGTGACGGCGTCACCTTATGGTTGTGACGCCGTCAGCTTCAGCTTCTGGCGCCGTCTGGATCTAAATCTAGGTCGTGTGAGTTGTGACACCCTACTATTTAAGACCTGACGCCGTCGGGTACAAAATAGCAATTTCGCTACTGAGCCATCACAAATTTGGAGCATGTTGCGATGGCGTCGCCTTCTAACTCTGACGCCGTCATCTTCTATTCCAGCAGCTTGAGTGTCTTGACCTTGACTTGGCCATTTTCTTCATATATTCACGCCTTTTCGTCCGAATAAGTGTCATTACAGCAATTTGCCTTCAAGAGACCTAAAAAGTGAAAAGGAATGAAATTAAGCAGTAACGGATATGAAAGTGGTCGATTAAGGGCTTAAATGACCCCTCAAAAGTGTACCTTTTGAATCCTTATCAAGACCTAGGAACATTTATATGTTAAACTAACCGTTTAAACCCTAGTATGATTTTCATGAACTAATAAACTGGTCCTAAGTCGCATTTTGAATCAGCATAAGACCTAAGAGAATGTCTAAGAGATGGGCGTGTGTGTGATGGGTAAACATGGGTGATATCACGTGATCATATGTCTCGCAGTCGTGTTCATGTATGGTGAGTCAATGGGGCGTTTGATTGGTATTTATTGTGTGTGTGAGTTGTAGGGTGATTAAGGGCCAAATTAACGCTTATTAAACATGTATTAAAACCAAAGAAAAAATGTTTGAGTGTATATATGTAAATTAGTTTTGAACGGGGTTGGGTATAGATGTGTTTTTGTTTCATGATTTCATGTGGTATCTCTCATTGAAGGTATTATGGAATAGATTGGTTATTCATGGTTTGGATTGATGTCAAGTGTGTCGTGTTAATGTTAAACTGAGTATCTAACATTAGTGAATTTACGAGTTCATTAGTTGAAATAAAATGTGTTAAACATACTACACGTGATGGCCTAGGACGAATTCTGGATAGGGGCAGATTTATAAGGCGATTTGAGGTGTATTATAAACTAAGTTTCATAAAGGTTAAAATTTATATTTTTGCTTGTAAAGCTTATTTTATGTCTTAGTTAAGTTCTCAAGTTGGTTTGAACGAATTTGTAGTTGTTTAAGTCGTATTTTTGAATTTTATGAAAACATGTGTCAAAATTGAATTCTGAGTACTTAATTTCAGTTGTAATTTTTGATTTCGCATTTCCAAACCAAAGGGAGTTTTAAGCTCTACTTTTGCAGGATTGATATTTAAGATGTTGATGAATTTCTGGAATTTTTGGGGATTTTTCCAAAGTGTTTAAGTAGGTCTAATAAACATAAACCTTTGGGGTATACCTCCTCTGCACTCTCTGGACAGGTCTGGAAATATGAATTTTTAAACCACACTTAGACTTTGAGATAAAATGTGCAAACATTTTTGAAATTACCTAACTAATATGAACATCTGGGAATTTTCTTAGAATCTTTGGAGTAATTCTGATGGGTCAATAAATTCGCATAAAACTGGTCCAGAGGTGAAGTTAAATAAATAAAAGACACAATGAGAATACCAATAAGTGAAACACCTATAAAAGTAAGAGAAGCTTATAAAATGAATACGTTTATGATATGTGAGTATATTTTCTGTAGATCTTGTGAAGAGGGAGAGGTGAGTTTCTTTGTGTGCTTGACTCTCGTGCACACACTTTGAGGTAAAAATATTCTATCCCTTTTCAGTAGAGATTTCTCATGACTTTCCGATCCTTGACTTTGTTTCACTTATGATATTCCCTTGCTATGATCCCATTTGCTATGATCTTTTGATATGATCCTTTGATATGATTCTATTTGTTATGACATTCGTTTTGCTATGATATGATTCCATTCAGTTTGATATGCTTCGTTTTGATATATACCAACATGGTAAACTGTTAGGTCACCATAATATGAACACAAGTATGTTTGATGTATAAAGAATGAAATGATAAGAAGGGGCGGTCAATTCTCACACACAGGAAAATAAGGAAATGTTTAAGCTTAATGAAAGAACCAACACCTCTCAAATGAGAGGTTACATTGTTTATATAGGCAAGGGAGCTAGGCATCCCTTCCCTTAGCCTTATGGGCCTTTGCATAGGCTCATGGGCTTACTACATAAGCCTAGCCTTAATAACATACTTATAAGCCATAATAAAGCAACCTATTACAAGAAAATGATTAACACTTGATAATACTAGTTACAAGTGATTCCAGCAATCTCCCCCTAAGTGTTATTTATAACGTAATAATGGTTGCTTGATGTCTTTTTAGCATTCTTCTTTCTTGTGAGTAGAGATGCTTTGATTCTTTTGACTTTATTAGCTGTTGGATCGATATACTTTAATCAAACTAACTTAAATAGCTTGTTAAGGTTTAACAACCTCGGATAAATCCTAAGTTATTAACAAAGAAACACTGAGCAATCTTTATCAAGTACGCGGAATTTACTTAACAAAGCTAAGAAGAATAACTTTTATTATTAACTCTAAATCTGCTTATTATGCAGATACTCTAAAAAACTCTAAGATTATCGAACTTCTCTCTAAAACACTAAATAACTTGTGAATTCGTAAACTCTAAAACTCATAAACTCGTACCTCTAATGCCAATCTAGGAGTCCTTTTATAGGCTCAAGGATATCCTAGTCGGTTTACAAATTGTATCCTTGTACAACAAGTAATCTAATACAGAATATTCTAGAGTTACATTACTTTCTATAAACGAATATAACAGTTCTTTGTTCTTGCAGTACTTTGACTTTCATGTGCAGTACTTTGACTTTATCTTTAGCAGTACTTTGACTCTTTGACTTTTTCCAGTACTTTGCAGCTTACAGTACTTTATCAATCTTCAGTACTTTCATATCTTCAGCACTTTCATATCCCAACAATCTTCCCCAAGTTGATAATGACAAAACCATTCTTGAACGAACTTCCCTAGACGAAGTAGATAAATTGAGATAATTAAATCTCACCATGAATGAAACATTCTTGTCTTCCCCTTAATCCATGCAATGCCACTCAAACATCTCTTCCCCTTTTTGTTATTATCCAAATAGGGAACGTATGCAAATAATGATCTTGACCACCACGAACCAATATCATACTTCCAATCTAAGACTTCCAATGTTTAAAATCGCCCACCATTACGCATCATAAGAAAAATGGATTCAAAAAATAGAAACTGCAACTAGCAGTAGTAATAATGATCAATAGTAGTAAAAATCAAACACTTCCCCTTGAGTGATGCATGTAGATCAAATGATTCTTCAAAATCTGTAGGCTTTATGTAATGATTACTTGTGAAGAAAACCAAATATAACGAATTTGATGAAGAAGTAGAATTTCCCAAACTTGTGTCTTAAATCTTGTACTATCCACGGAACTCCATACTTATACGAAACCAAATATAAGTAGACCGCAATCCCTTGACAAGAATCCTCAACTAGTATGAGACACTGAGCACTACAATGTAACTCCTTCAAGTGATAGCCAATGTGTGCATAGAGCATCATAATAAAAATCACACATTGCTAGATTTATCAAGCTATATGATAATAACACAAACTAAGTAATTCCACTTCACCTTCAAATAAGTGATAAATAATCCTCTTCGTAATCAATTCTTCAATAAATCTCCAAAACGAGCTTTTAAATCCTTTTAAGAACAAATCACCAAACTCCTTGTGTGTGTGAACAATAACCTCTGTGCGTGTCGTCCAAAAACCATAACAATTAATATGCTCAACTTCCCCTTAAATTTAAATCCATATGAAAAACAGTACTTTTAAATTTAGAGCAGCAGTACTTTCAATAATAACAGTACTTTGAGAAGGAGCAGTATTTTCATCCAATCAGCATTACTTTCAAACATGGGCAAACAGTACTTTCAATAAAATCTGCAGTACCTTGAAGCAGTACTTTGCAACGTACTTTCATCTAAACGTGCAGCACTTTCATAAGGAGACCAGCAGTACTTTGAAGCATAAGCAGTACTTTCGATATAACAGCAGTACATTAAGCAGTACTTCCACATAATAGCTCAGATCGAAGATCCCTTTGGTGGAAAGTTAGATGTGTATATATAGAACATCCACCTAAAATTTTGTTACGATCCGACGGTTAACGAAAAAGTTATGATCGTTACAAAACAGTGCTGTAGTAACCTTACGAATTTTCTGCAGCAGACTTCGAGACTGAATAACTTTTGATTGCGAACTTCAATTCACAATCCCTCTGGTGAAAAGTTAGATGGATATACTAAGATGCACCATCAAACATTTTAGCTCGATCCAACGGTTCAATAAAAAGTTATGCCCTCTTGAAAACAGCCCTGCAGAAAGTTGCGAATTTTGTAAAAAATCGATTTTCTTCCTTCTTTTTTGCCAAGAAACCTTGTGAATCCCTAGGTAAAGAGCTCCCTGAGCTCTGATACCAATTGATAAAAACTAAGAACGTGATGAAGATAGTTTCTTGATCGTTTATGAGCCTTAGGGTTTAACAATAAAATGACAATACGCAGCGGATAAATCAAAACATAATTGTTATTGACACAAGGTTTTCAATCACCAACACTAACTAATCTTAGACGTTTATAGGAACACGTCTAGATAACTAAACTAATAACCTAGGCATTTACAAGACTATACGCCTAGGACACACACACACCTTTAGTCGACTACATCTTGGAAGACTTAATTAGAGAAGACTTATTGTTTAATGATGACTAACTAACTAACTATAATAAAGATCAAAGACTTGATCTAACACTAACTAACTAAACCACTAAACCCTAGGCATTTTCCCAATCCCTACGCCTAGGTTCCCACACACACACACCTTTTAGGTTTACATCTTGTACGTACTAAAAAACTAATGACCCTATGTCTCTTTATATACTAGAGACATCTAGGGTTTACAAGAGGAATCATAATACAATAAGGAAACTAAATATTCTTTTAAGCATATCTTCTAGAATCTTCCAAATCCTCCATCTTTTTGTAGTTTCCCTTCTTGTCACTTTAAGTCCTTCATGTTTCATTCTTCTTGTTTTGTATCATCAAATCTATAATAGACCATGGCAGTATAATGTTTAAATCCTTTTAAAACATTATACTGCCAATCCAAATAGACCATGGTAGCTTTGGAAATCCTCCCCTAACTTGAATTCTACTTGCTTGACTTCAAGTTCCTTTGTGAATTTATCTTTAACAGCTTCATCTTTAAGGACAGGTTGTTTCTTAGTCTTTGGATTGTAGCTTTGTAGTTTCTGTGCTTTGTCAAAGTATCTCTAGAATTATTCTTTCACAGCAGCATCCAGCAAGCTCCATCTTTACAGCAACACAGCAACATATGACAATTTGTACATTAATTCAGTTTAAGTTGCATACTATTCTCATCACTTCCAGGTGTGTTAACTCCTGTGAGAGGTGAATCATTGAAAATTTAATGGATTTAGATCTCTTTACCAAAGCCATTAACTCTGGAGTAACCAAATGTTTTGGTGTGTAAGACCATGGTACATTGATAACCATATGATTTTTAGCAAATCATCAGCTATCAACAGATTTGAGTTGTCTTTACCAAAAGCTGTACCCTTCTGGACTAGTTAGTTCTTCTATCTAATGGTGAACTAATTACCAATAATGGTTTTTGTTAGGTCACTAGATTTACAAAACAAGCTTCAATGAAAGAGATAGAGGCGGTTGAACAACACACAAACACACACATACGTACAAGTAAAGAAAGGTTAGGCGTAGAGTGTATGTGAAAGAGTAAATTGAACAACCAACCTTCAAATGAAGGTTTACAAGAGTATTTATAGGCAAGGAGCTAGGGCAACACTCCCACTCCTTCCCTTTTCCTTAATGGACATGGGCCTAAGCTTATGGGCCTTCTACATAAGCTAGACCTTAAACAAACATAAAGGCCATAATAAGCTACCTATTACATATGAGTAACTAACACTTGAATAAAGGTTTAGGAGTGATTCAAAAAATCTCCCCCTCAAGTGTTGGTGATGAAAAACGGTGAAGGCGTTGATGTAATAGTAGCTTTGACGTCTTCGGACATTCTTCTTTCTTGTGAGAAGAATTGCCTTGATTCGAACCATCTCCGCAGTGTAGCGAGATAGTTTTCTTTGAACAATTATGCTTTGACGTCATCTTTAACTTTGTTCTTTGATCATTGTTCTTTGTGATGAAAGTGATAGTATGTTGTTATCTGCATCTAGTTTGCCTCAGTGTCTGCCCATTCGCTGCTTCAGTGTATCCACGTCTTTCTCCAACATGCTCACACACTCTTTAACGTTGGATTACGGTACTGATGAAGTTCTTTAAGTCTTTAACTTTGTAGATTCTTTGATTTGACGAAGAATCATTCTGACTTTTGTGTTGCTTTAAGATAGAACTTCTTTGATGATGTTGTTGGTGTGAACAAGTGGAGAATCTGCACGATCATTCCGCTCCAGAGCTTCCATAAGAAGTAAACATTAAAACGGTTAGTAATAAGCGGATTCCGGCACTTACAAGTTTGAACTTCGAGAGTGTTAACAACATAGTGTGAAAACACAACTCTAATTCTTACAAAGGCCGTTTCTGAATCGGAGTCCCACAAGTGAGATAACACGATGTACCGAAGTACACCTACGATTCATATGAGTCGCTGAGGTACACCGAAGCATCACCTCACGAATGTAGACCGTTTGAGACCACTAAGCGCAATCCACGGGGAGTTACCGAAGCGACCTGCTGTCAGGGCTGTTTGATGTTGACCCTGGCAGGAGTTTCCATTCAATCACTGAGGATCACAAATTTGAACCTCTCATAAATGTTCTCGACAGGTTGCTAAGATCTGTGAAGGACTCGATAATGTACCACTGAAATTCTTATTGTTGAATGTCAAGTGATGAAATGTCAAGTGTACCTAAGAGATCTTTTGATGAATCTCGTGGCTCTAGAATCAATAGTGCATTTTGGTTTTCCTGAGCGGAGACTAGGGAGAGGGTCTCCTTCTTCAATACCAGCAATCTCTAAGAGAAAGCTGATAGTTTACGTAGGGTTCCCTGTGAGAATGAAACAAGCTTATGTTGAGAGAAACTTGAGTGGCTAAGAAGGTTTAGTGCATGCGTCACTGGGTCCATGACGACTTTTAATCTTCAATACCGGTGTCATCTAGTGACAACCAGTAGCATATGAATTGAACCCGATGTCCGCCCTAAGTTGAATAATCTGGAGGGCTATTTCTTTTCACCCTTTTCTTTGCATTTCTTTTTAATTCTTCAACTCCTTCTTTCTCCGATTCTCATTCTCTCCATTTTACAATCATACCTAAGGACTTCTAAATTCTAACTATTGGTAGTGTCCTTGGGTAGATCCCTCCGGCTCTGGCGGATCATAGGATGATTATTCCTAACCTTAATCACCTTATAACTCCATTGCCATAAAACCATTTTCAAGAAAATCTCTCAAAGGGTTTGTAGATGAAAACATGTTTGAACCACTATGAGAGTTTTATCTTTTAGCAGAAATACTCCCCTCCACATGTGCTTTAGAGTTTTGAAGGAAATCTGCACAGTGAGGAAACTTTTGAATTGATCGACTCAAGATAGACATTCCCCCGCGAGACACGGTTACGTGGCATAGTTAAAGAGTTGCATTATCAGCTTTTAGGTGACAACTATCTCTAATAACTATCTTGAAGGTGTGGACAACTCCGAAAGGTTGTCAAACCCGTCAAGGTTCATGTCTACCAAGAGTTTCTCGAATGGTACATTCTACTCGGACAAGTCCTTTGCGAGACACGTTTACATCACTAGCGAACTAGCTTGAAATTATTACCCGTCCCGGACAAGCCTTTTCGAGTTACTGACAGTTAAGATCTCGTCAATTCTTGGGTTAAAGTCTTTTTACACGAGAGTTCATATAGCAAAATACAACATATTTCTTATCACGTATTTTCTCCCTCTCAAAAATGGCATATAAAATGTTATTTTTGAAAAGTTGAGAATAAATATGACCATTTCGAGTGTTGCGGGAAGAATGACCACTGTGAACAGTTTGTGAACAAAGTTATAAGTCAAGTACTCCCCCTCAACGAGTGATATAAACGATTGAGGTTTTGAAAGTCTTAAGGGAAAGTAGTTGTTCTTTTGAGCAAAACCTTTAAAAGTGAGATGTTTGATAGGTTTTACTCAAAAGTAAGAAGCTTTCGCTCCTTTTATAAGGATTGTGGCACTGAAGCGTACCACAGGGTCCTTTATTTACAAGAACGGGTTGTACACTGTAATGTGTGCACAAGCCATTGACATAATCAATCATACATCCAAATTTATAATGAGAGAAGCAGTTCAAGGGGTACCAGGTAGTCCAGAGATGTCGCCAGGAGTGTGAATCGGGCGTTGAACGCCGGTGATGTTAATCCTGGGTCGACCACCAACATAGCTTTCCAATCTTCTGAACTGATCCCTTCGATACAACCGTTCATCAATCATCGTAATGATCCTCTTCACATCCCTTCGATCCTGAGAGTTCCATCGCTTAGGAGACCCGATATTTTGGTGTATGTCCTTCAACCGGTAAGCCAATCCGTCCCTAACCATCTTCAAAGTATGATCTCCAAACTTGTGAAGATCTTTACACGCCATCAAGCAATTTCTTTGAAGTTCACTGCGGTAAACGACGCCGAATGGTTTGCTGATGAGTGTAAGTTGTGAGAGCTGGTTGATGTCGGGAAGATCAAGCTGCGGTGGAGTGAAGTTGACACGGGTCTGATAAGATTCAACTACCAGCTAGAGATCTTCTACACGTTCTTTGATAACTATGCGTCTGATGAAGATGAGCACTGACTTGATGAATTCACGTTGTACTTCAGTGGAGAATTGTCTCATACGACCCTGTACTTTGGCAAGGTACATGTCTTTGATTTCGTTGATAGATAAATCCTCAAAGTCAGCTTCAGAGAATGCATAATCCCTTTCGTCTTGTCTCTTGACCACAATATTCTTGAGATACGTGTAGTCCCATTTGGACGAAAGATCAACGTGTTTGATGGAAACGATGTTTTTAGTACTGAACACTGCATGTTGAGACTTCTGTACTGGCAGGCTACGTAGTAGATTCTTGGCGTTCGGCCAATGATGAATCCTATACATTGCATCTCGGTCGTATGCTTCCACTTTGTTGGAGAACAAGTGATTAGCTCTTTCCTCGATAGCTATGCGGTTTGAGTATTCGGCTGCTGGGAATGGAAGTGTCAGGAATGTAGCGTATTTCCTTGAACCATCGCCACCGTGAAGAAGAAATTCCAAGTCTTTGTTGAAGAAATATCTGAATGGGATTCTAGGCTGATCTGGTTGGCCGATCGTTGGTAGTGGTTTAGACCAGTCGGTGTAATATGGAGGGTTGTCCCGCTTGGTAAAGTCGATGTTTGTTTCTGGGTTGAGCCAATCCATGTTATTAGACATAGCTCGAGCAATGTTTTCAAGGTGATATTCGACCTCGATGGCACTTTCTGAGCTATCTTTCCACAGTTGAAAAGCTTCATTCTTGATTCGCTTCAACTCAGATTTTGTCATCTTCTTTACTCAGAATTTTTCTTGCAGTAATTTAGAATGCTCCAATGTATTACCGTCTACCAGATCTTGACCTTCAGCAGGGTAAGGAGTGGAATTAACAAGAGTAGAGAACCATTCAAATTCCTCTGTATTATCTTCATCTAGCCATGAAACGACGTCAACTTTAGGCGCTTTCTTCTTCTTTTGTTTAGACCTAGATGAGGATTCTGGTTTCTGAACTTTGTCGGGAGAGGCGGGTTGTTGTTGGGGCTCATGGTATTCTTCATCGTCACCACCCGTATACTCAAAGTGATCACCTGTTTTTTGAGTCTGGGGTGGTGTCTCGGAATCCTGAGGTTCATCTGCAGAAGAGCGGGGAGGAGATCTTTGTTGAGCTGGAGTCCTTTGGGGTGGAGGTGGCATTGAGTACTGAATCGAAGAGGATTCACCAGACTTCTTTGTGCGTTTGTGCTCTTTATCCTTATCCTGATCTTTGTCTTCGTCATCTCTTAAACGCTTAGGCCTTACAGCCTCTTCTCTGAGTGATGATTTGAGTTGGTATTCCAGCAATGCTTCAAACAGTTTAGCTTCATGGGAGGCAAACGTTGCAGAGCGTTTCGACATTTGCGCTACCAGCCGGTTTACCAATTCATCATCTGAGAAGATTGTAGTTTCAACTGGATTGATGCTCAAATTCATCGGAGTTGATTTCATTGCTTGTTTGGCTAAATGTAAGAGATTCAGATAAAGTTGTCTGGTATACATCTCCTTCGTCAGTTTCGGAACGACCTCCATTAGGAACTTGTAAGTGTATCCTTTTATCATCTCGTCCATGCTCCCTTGAAGATCATCCTTCATAAGCTTCTGTACATACTCCCTTTCAACTTGCATCTTGTCATTCTCATCATGAAGGTATGTTAACTGGTCAGCAATAAAATTTAGCTTTTTGTAAAGCATGTGTTTTCTTTCTAACTGTTTGACCGCATTCATAATACTTTTATGAGTATGAGAAATCCAAGATCGAGGTGGCTTCTTCTTGATTTGGATGTTGATTGGGTTGATTTCTTTGATGGTGGTGGTGAAGAATGAGAAGACGAATCTGATGATGAAGAGACATGAGGAGACTCTGGATCCTTTGGAGGTGCAGAGGTTTTCTCCTCTGGCGAGCAGGCTGTCTAGCAGAAACTTATCATAATCAGTGTCATCTCGGACTTATCTTTCTCTTGATCTTTTTCTGTCTCAGTCTTTTCTTTGTCACCCTCATCTTTCTCGGACTTTTCTTTAACAGGTTTCTCAAATTCATGCTCAATAGTTTCCTCCACGGGCTTTTGTTGTTGCTCCAAAGTGGTGGCACCAGATCCCTTATCGGGTTGATTAACCGCATCAGGATCTGGTGAAGGTTGAGCTGCACCACTTGACCCTCCGGGGCCACCCATTTGATCTTTTGCAAATTCTTTTGCCACGTGTTGGAGTCTAAGGAATTTGAACGTCTTGTTGTATGAAGTATCCAGTTGCTCTTCTTCTTCATCTGAGCCTTCCCTTTTTCTTTGTCAGCTGGTGGACTTGGAGGTTTAGCTACCGTTGTAGTTTCATCTTTAGCAGCTTCAGAGTAGAAAGTCTCTTCATCTGATTCTGTACCTTCCGAGTCCTCGTCCATTAGCTTTTTCTGCGGTTCAGGCTTGGATACGGGAATAGGAACAGCTTCCTTGGCGGGAACTGTCCCCTTTCGTGGAGGATTCCTCCTAGGGAACATCCTTTGACTCTCAGTGCTTCTAGCACTTCCTGCACTTCCTCTTCTGGTTTTCCTTATAGGTGTTCCAGAAGACTTTTCATCGAGATGACCAACTTTTCCTTCTTTTACTGCTACAAGATACCTTTTGTATGTTTCAAGCTTTTTGATTTCATTAGTCAGAAGGTGATCAGGTAACACAGCACCCTGTTTCTTTGTTGACGATTCCTTAATTCTGATAGGATGGGTTCGATCAACATGTCGTGATTGTCGGGGTCATTGAGCCTCTTGGGAATATCGGGATGAAGTCCAAGTGCTCTCTGGATCAACAGCTTTGTGTATCTGATATAGGGAATCTTTGAGCCAAGCTTTTTGAGAAATGACATCATGTCATCCTATATCAGAGCTTCAATTTCGATGTCCTTCTTGTTGATTAATGACCAAAATATTTGCAGCTCCATGAGCTTGGGATGCTCATAGCCACTGTCACGACCGAGACCGACTTGGTGATGATGATGTAGAGGGTTCTCCACGATTGAGGAATGTTCTTAAGCTCCACATGAGAATGCTTAGTGATAATTCCTGAAGCTTCATCATAGCCAATATCCATCAGGAATTGCAGAACTGTCTCTTTAGTAGGTGTGGCATATAAGTCAGTTGGCTCGATGTCAGGAATAAGAAGAACGGCCCATAAATCTGCATGTGTGATGGTGATTTGTTTGTGATTCAACGTCACTGTCACCGCACTTTGACCTTTGATCCTTTGCATTGAATTCCAGAATTGTTGTATGTAGATCTCCGGTACTGTAGCGAAGTGTGAGAGCATGTTCTGGTATGGATGATTCCTAAGAATATCCACAGCAATCAAGCAAGAAGATTCTTAGCATGTAAGGGTTTCAAAGTCAACTCTGAGATTGTTCTTTACAATCTTTCTTGGATAGCCATTAGGGAAGATATCGGCAATTGTGAGAACCTCAGGTGCATCCACATTCATTTGAGCAGCCATGTCGTGATCTGAAATAACATTAGCCAAAGGAACCAACATATCGAAAGACATAATGTTAGTCAACAGAAGGTTTTATTGACTAATTATTGAATGTACTGTGTCATTGATTGTTACGAGTCCTAAGTCACTTGTTTGTCCAATAGTCCAATGACGTCGTGAAACGTTTCGTGAGTTAGTTAACTTTAAATTTTAAAGTTTATGTTATCACTTATAGTTTACAACATATCAAACGATTAAGTTTATTAGTGACATTATTTGATTCGTGACGTTATGATTCATTTATTTACAAGTTTGCACGCGTAACAATTCAAAACGAAGGTTTGATCAAGGCTTATGCGTAGGAATAGTAGCTTATGCGTAAACAGGGGTTATATGCGTAGGCACAAGCATACGCGTAGGAATCTGTCTTACGCGTAAGAAATGTTACGCGTAGGAACAGAGTAACCTTATGCGTAGAGCGTATAATAAAACTTTACGCGTAAGGCTTACTCGTAAGACTTACTCGTAAGAGTAGACCTTATGCGTAGAGTCAATGTTTACGCATATCCTTCACAAGATACGCGTAGTCCTATTGTAGAACCTTACGCATAACAGTTACACGTAAAATTTCTCTTACGCATAACTTGCTACGCGTAAGGTGATCCTTATGCGTAGAGTAACAAAGACCTTGATTATGAGTTTTATGCGTAGCAAGCCTGAAATAAAAACATCATATCATCAATCTTAACACATATGTTCATTTTAAGACAGATCATGGCATGAAACTCATTTTACAAATTACGCGTAGAAAGTCATACGCGTAAGTCAAAACCCTAGAGTTTAAGAATTACGCATATGATTTCTAGCCATAGGAATTGCACCAAACGTTTTCTGGTAGGTCTTAGGTGTTGTGAGAGTCTAATAACCAAGTTTTAACATCCAAAAGTCAGTGAATCAAAAATACCCAAACCTAAGAACATTAAACCCTAAATTCCAATTCTAACATAATTAGTGTTTCTGGGTTGTTATAGGGCCAGGATATCATCAATTCAACATGATATTAACATTACACAACAATCTTTTTGACCAAAAATAATCACATTTGAAAATACCCAAAACCACGCATAAACCCTAGTTTTCAAATACACTCAATTCGTGTTTCTGGGTGCGTTTTGATGATTAAAAAAGTATCATTGATGTTTTAAGAACGTTTTGACACAACCCTTTTAACCATAAACACCCTTTCATGATTTGGTGTTCTTGCGCTTACGCGTAAGACACAAAAGTGATAATATCTCAAGATTAAACCGTTGGATTTTTGAAAAATTCAAAACCATTGTTTAAAAACTTGTTATAAACACGAAATCACTTACAAATTGATGATCTGAAACACGGATTTGTCAAACGATTATGGATCGTGGATTATGTTTGGTAAGATAATAAATGTGATGAAGTTAATGAGGTTGGTAGGGTATTTTATTTAAAATAACTTTAAAGTTTTGACAGTTTTGGTCCCTCCACCTTTTCCTTTTTCATCCAAAGCCATTTAACTTCCGTTTTGGTTATCAAACAAAGATTTTAGGAAATAACTTTGACGACACTCCCCCTCGACTTAAGAAAATAATGAAAGGTTATAAATTTTAGTCCGAGGAGTGTCAGTTGAACCAGAAAAGTTTACCACCATTGATACAAGAAACAACCAGAATAGAGTAACATGCAAGTACACGAATGTTTTGAAACAGTTAAGTGTTAATTTTCTCCCCCTCAACACTTGATCGGAAAAATACTGAATTTTGAAAGATTAGAGTGTTGACGGAAGAAATGTACCTGCCATGTTGAAAGAAAAAATAGATAGAGGAATATTTTTGTTGTTTTATCAGGTTTTATATTTTTGTATTTTGTTTTTGAAAATAATATTAACAAAAGAGATTTTTGTGTTTGATAGGTTTTTAAGAATGTTTTAGGAGGTCATTCAATTCCTCTTGAGTCAAACACCTCATACCAATCCGGTGGACCAACTCATTAAACCTAGCGGGAGGCAAGGCTTTGGTGAGAAGATCTGCCAATTGGTATTTTGTACCCACAAAATATAATTCAAAAGTACCCTGTTCCACGTGATCCTTGATGAAATGATATCGAAGATTGATGTGCTTTGATTTCGAGTGCTGAACTGAGTTGCACGAGATCGCAATGGCACTCCGATTGTCGCATTACATCGGGATTCTGTCAAATACGTAACCATAGTCTTTGAGTTGTGTTCTCATCCAAATGACTTGAGCACAACACGCCGACATGGCTACATATTCGGCTTCGGTTGAGGACAGCGATGTACAATCCTGCTTCTTCGATTGCCAGGACACCAGTTTGTCACCAAGAAATTGTAAGGCTCCTGAAGTACTCTTCCGTGAATCTAAGCATCATGCGTGGTCAGCGTCTGAAAAAGCGATTAGTTCAAAACCAAAATCCTTCGGATACGAGATCCCCAAATTAATGGTTCCCTTGATGTATCGGAGGATTCTTTTAGCCTCAGAGAGGTGGGTTTCAGTTGGTCGCGACTGATAACGGGAGCAATGATATACAGCAAAGACAATATCAGGTCTACTAGTTGTTAGATACATGAGAGACCCAATAATACTACGGTATTTTGTAGGGTCCACCAATTTCCCATGTAAATCAGCGTCTAGCTTCTTGGTATGAGCCATTGGTGTGGCATAGGTGTCACAGGTTTGCATTCCAAATTTGTGTAACAATTCAAGGGCATATTTGGACTGACTCAAGAAAATACCACGGGGTGATTGATGAACTTGTAGTCCTAGAAAGAACGTAAGTTCACCCATCATGGACATTTCAAAATGTTTCTTCATTAGTTTTGCAAAAGCGATTGAGTACTTTTTATGAGTTGACCTAAAAATGATGTCATCCACATAAATTTGAACAATTAAAATATGTTCCCGTGATATTGTATGAAAAGAGTTGGGTCGACCGAACCTTTGGTAAAGTTATTGGCAATGAGGAAAGATGATAGCTTATCATACCATGCCCGAGGGGCTTGTTTGAGACCGTAGAGAGCTTTCTTTAGTTTATAGACATGATTAGGGAACTCTGATCAATGAATCCTTCTGGCTGACTGACATAAACTGTTTCTTTCAGTTGTCCATTGAGAAAAGCGGTTTTGACATCCATCTGAAAGACCGTGATGTTCATGTGAGCCGCAAATGCCGAGAAAAATCCGAACGACCTCAAGACGAGCAAGCTGCAGCAAAAGATTATTCAAAGTCAATACCCTCTTCCTGACGATAACCCTTAGCCACCAAACGTGACTTGTTTCTGATTACGTTTCCTTCAGCATCCAATTTGTTTTTCCAAATCCATTTAAGACCAATGACGAAGACACCTATCGGTCTTTCAACCAGTTCCCATACTTCAAGACGTTTAAATTGGTTTAGTTCTTCCTGCATGGATTCAATCCAATTGTCCTTTGTCATTGCGTCTTTAATGTTTTTAGGTTCAGATTGGCAGACAGTGAGTGCATAAATGCAATGTTCATCATCTGTGTGAAGACGTTGTCTCGTTACGACTGGTTGATTCGGGTTACCAATAATATTCTCAAGAGGATGGTCTTTTTTCCAACGATGTGTAGAGGGTTGATGTTGGTATACATTGTGCAGATTTTGAGGATTCAAATGGCTTGTTGAAGATTCTGCGACATCTGGTGCAGCAGTCTCATTAGCAAACGGGTTAAAGAACGCATTTGGATCAAAATCTGCAGGTGGGGGAACATCATTCAGAACATCATCAGCCAATTCATCATTGTTGGAAGCGGTTTGTTCAACTGTTGTGTTGGAGTCAATTGGTGGTGCTTCTTCAGCAGTAGTTGTTGTAGCAGGTGTATCAGGTATAGGATTATTATCGGGTTGAGCAGCAGAAACAGCGGATACACCTGGAGCACGTTCATCAATATCGTCACTGAACAGCGGAGCAAATAACCTTTCCATTTGTTGACGAGTAAGCTGAGGGCTTGTTTCAGCTGATGATGGGGTTTGGTGGAAGTTTAAGCGGTTGTGACCGGGTTCCAAGCTGTTATACTCAGAAGCCATTGTGAAGAAGTTTTAGAATCAGCTTGCCCCCAAACTAACAACTGTCTTTAGCAGATTTGAAACTTTGATGAAGTCTACATTTCCTCTAACTTTTGAAGGTTTCAGTATGCAGCGGAATTTGTAGATGAGCAGTAAACCATACAAAGAAAATCTGACTAATTGCGGAAGATCCGTTCGAGGGTAACGTGCCAGAAATCAACAAGATCTTCTCACGTATTTGAGTAACTTTACACAAGATCACTCGTGAAATTGAGACGATAACACCAAAGTAAGACGTTTGAGCCACAGATCGTCTTATTTCTTCCCTCTAATTGAAGAAATTCAAGAAGGCATTGCGTTTTCGCAAGGAAGCATGTAGAAGAACAAGGAAGCAATGACCACCTACACACTCTCTCCCCCTCGATGTTTTCAATGATTCAAAATCATACACCACGTATGTTGATGATGAATTGAAGACAACGAAACCAAGTATAAGGAGACAGCGAAACCATGTATGTCCAATTGATTGAACAAGTGTGAAGTACCAAAAATATTTCGAGAGAGTCAACTGCGATAAAACTTCTCTATTCATATTGTTGATCATCAACTGTGACATTGTTGTAGGAAACACTTTGGTCTTCTGTTATAGAAGATTCGGTTGTTGTTGTAGATTCATGTGTATCTGAAATTAGAGTATTACCGGTTATGCAGCGGAAACATTCGATACATATGAAGCATGACTTTTGGCAGAATCTTTAACCAGAGGAGCAAGCAATGTTTCCAATTCATGACGATTAAGTACAATGGTGGAATAGCTGATGGATCATTAAATTTTAGACGGTGAAAGCGGGTCCTACGCTGTTTTGCAGTAGAAGCCATAGCTGTTGTACCTGCATAGAAAAATAGAAGGGGGCAAGAAAGAAGAAACATGGATTCCCAAGTGTAACTGGGTTCCAGATGTTAGAGGCATAAAGATGTAGTGTCAATTATCTTCTTGACACCTAAACAAGCTATTTTGATAAGTTCCTTTCCTACCTCAGGGATGGATGTTGTGGGTTTCACACTTGTGTTGATGCAACTACTTAGTATCTTGCCTGTAGGAATCCACCTAAGACCAATAGTGTTGAAAACTCTACCCGTTGGAATCCATCTAAGGTAAGATCTAGGGGATGTTGAAATTTCTTTTGGGAAGAGTCTGTGTCCTATATTGATCCACCTAGTAGGTTTATGAAATTTTACGTTTAGATCAACGGGTTTATTTCTAACTATTTGTTAAGTAAATTTAGGTTTTGGATTGCTACTACATGCGTGTTATGGAAGGCATCACAGAAACCTAAGATTCCATCCTTTTGGAGTAGTGCCCTTTTCCTAGCTTTTCTAGATCACGTTCTTGTATGCGTCATTTGAATCATATGAATCTTTACTTTTAATGCTCAGTTTAGACACAGTGTTTGAACTAGTCCTAGATTGGCGAGGGAGCGCCACTTGTTGAGATATAAAAGAAACAGGTATAACAGAAACAGGATTAATAGAGACAGAAGCATTATTCATTGGCCCGGAATGTGGAGTGACTGGTTTTGACAAATGATTATTCTCAACAACTTGGGAGGCAAACCGTGGTTTTGAAGATTTTGAACGTTCAGATTTAAAGCGGTTGGTTGTCTAGCAACTGATTGGTTTCTGATTGGTTTTAGAGATGATTTCCCCAAGATTGTTGGTTTTGCAAAATTAGTATCCACACTCTTGTCAGTTAATCTTCTCAGTTTGTTTTGTAAAGCAACATGTGCAAGCCCCTTTGCTTGAATTTGAGCCTTTAAATGCTCATTTTATTTTACTAATTTATCCACACGATTACTTTGTAGTTTAAGTTCAAGAGAGATGCAATGTGCCTCTCGTTTTGAAAAATCTTTATGAAACTGAGCAATGGTCTTTTTGAGAAGAATGTTTTCAGATTCAAGAGTTTGATTTGACATTTCAGTTGAGTTGTTAACAAGTAAGGGCTCACATGAGATAGTTAATGCGGACATTGTGCAACACACTGGTCAACCTCTCCTTCATTACTAAATTCAGGGTTGCTCGTATGTTGTGTCGCATTTGCAGTTGGAATATGATCAACAGTAGATTGTACCTCGACCATCAGTTATGTGTCAGTGTCATAGGTGGGTAAGATATCTTCCTCAACCATTTGTTCTTCGTCACAGTTGGGCTCGGTGTCGTAGTTAAGTATGATATCTTCTCGATCTGCGCTGTCATCCTGCTTTTCCAATGCTACAACCTCATTGTCGCATTACCAAGCGATTGCAGTAATCACAACATTCTCAACTTCCATTTGAGCATTCCTTTCATGTACATCAACTCTTTCACCTTGCACGACTGCGGGATATCGGGAATTTGATGATGTCCGACGCTTCAATGCCAGAGCCAGAGCCATGTATCCTTCTTCCAATGCCACAAATGGATCTTTATGATCAGAATCCATTTCACTCCCCTACAGAAGAATCAAAGAGAAGAAAAGGTGCAAAGTCGATATAGCACACAGAAGGTCGATATAGTGAATTGCAATTTCCCTCCAAAAATAATTTTGAAAAATTTTGACTCTCAAAATTTGAAATTCACTATAAAATTCAATTCTAAGGTGGCAAGAAAAATTTGAGTTATAACAATTTTGACGCCAAATTTTACCCGAAAATTTTGAATTTGGTCCCAAAAATTTGAATTTTTGACCAAAATTTTCATAGTTAGACCAAAATTTGAATCTCGCGTAAAAATTGAACATTTAGTCTCCCCTAAAAATTAAATTTTACTCAAATTTTCCCGCCAAAAATGACAATATCCAAGTATCACTTATGCGTAAAAACACCAAAGTTACGCGTAACAGCAAAAGTTACGCGTAGGATTAGCTTACGCGTAAGCAGGGAAAAATCACTAAAGTTATGCGTAAACAGTAAGTTAGGTGTAGAAACTTAGGCTTAGGATTACCTTATGCGTAAGACTAGGCTTAGGCGTAAGATGAATATTATGCGTAGGATGTTCTACGCGTAAGCTTATGCTTATGCGTAAGTTTAGGGTTTTATCCCAAGTGATCTTTTACACTATCACAGTGCAAAAGATATCCAAAGTCGACGTATTTTCAGGCTTATCCAAGCAAGAAAACACGGAGTAAACCACGAAACTGAAGATCAAACCACGGATAAAGTTAAGCGTAAGTTTAGGGTTTTGATACGCGTAGACTTACTCGTAAAAATGACTTTGCCCAAAGATGTTTCTAAACTAGATTTTTGTGATGAGATAGCTTCAATATCACCAAAATAACACAAAAGTGTGAAACTTGATGAGCCAAAACTCCTAAAACAGTTATGCGTAGGGTGAAACCCTCGTACAAAAACAAGCTTAAAAACGTAGATCCACGCGTAAAGTTTGAAACTTTTTGCCAAAAACAGTTATTTTAACAACTTAAAACATTGAAAGTACAAGAATCTTGGATTAAAAAGTGAAAAAAATGCGTTTTTAAGCAACCTTAGTATCTCGTACATTTTACGCGTAGGACCGAAACCCACTTCAAAAACAAATACGATTCACCCAACTAGTAGGCGAATGATACCACTGTTAGGTCACTAGATTTACAACACAAGCTTCAATGAAAGAGATAGAGGCGGTTGAACAACATACAAACACACACACACGTACAAGTAAAGAAAGGTTAGGCGTAGAGTATATGTGAAAGAGTAAATTGAACAACCAACCTTCAAATGAAGGTTTACAAGAGTATTTATAGGCAAGGAGCTAGGGCAACACTCCCACTCCTTCCCTTTTCCTTAATGGACATGGGACTAAGCTTATGGGCCTTCTACATAAGCTAGACCTTAAACAAACATAAAGGCCATAATAAGCTACCTATTACATATGAGTAACTAACACTTGAATAAAGGTTTAGGAGTGATTCCAACAGTTTTTCCACAGCCTTTACCACAAGCCATTTTCTTGTGGGCTAGACAACTCTTCACATTAACTGATATGGTGAGTTGATTACCATACAACTTATTAGCAAGTTGTCAACTAAAAACAGATTTGAAATATCTTTACCAGAGCCGTTTGCTCATGGATTAGCCAATCCTTTTGTAACCATGGTGGATTGATGACCTATTGATGTTGTCATCTCAAAAACCATTTATTTTATCCAACCTTTGTTTTCAAAATATTTGTTACTTAACAAAAAGGTTTCTTCCAAAAAGCACTTAACTGGTTTAAAAGCTGCAAGCAGTACTTTGATGAAAGTACTGTTTGATCAGCAGTACTTTGAATAAAGTACTGATTTATCAAAAATAATTTATTTAAATAAGATTCATACCAGTCAGTCATCCTCATCAGCAATAGTAGTCCAGTTGATAAACAAATTGATGACCATGCAAGCAGTTTCATTGTCCTCTTCTACTTCCATTCCATGTTCTAGCATCCTTCTCATAAGCTCAACAGTAAGAGGATATCTTCTATTTACAAACATGTGTATCATTGTACCATTTTCCAGCTCTAAAACATGAACACCAGACTCTTCAAAGAATATCCAGTAGACAATTTCCCAATTCTCTTTATTCTTCCAAAAATCATCAGTGCTCTCTTCTTCAGTTTCCCATGTAGTTGTGAGATCTCCAAGTAAAACTAAGCCAATCCCTTCTAATGGATTATGTTCAAAGTAAGCTTTAACCACATGATATAAATAGAATAGATCCACTCTATCTATAATGTGCAATAAATCCCATAGCCTATTGAATACTCTAAAACTTTCATCTTCTTTATGAAACATCATATAGCTTCCTTCTTTGGATTTCACAACTTCAAAAGCACTAATCTGAGATCTGTTCATCTTCATGTCAGCATCTTCTTTTTAATATTCAAAATCTACTACTCTGAGATAATTCCTTAGTTCATCCCTAGTCTCAGATCTTAATTCAACTTTTTCTTTCTTTGAGAACTGAACATCTGTAACTTCAGTTTTCCTTTTTCTTTTTAAACTCTTCTTCCTTTCTTCTTCAGTCTAATTAGCTTCTTCTCTAAAATCTTTGATGCCTGCAACATCCTTCTTATAAGCCTCTGTCTCAGCATCATATAATCTTTTCATGTCAACATAGTTAGAACAGCAATCCTTTATATCCTCGACCTTTCAAATAAGCCATCATAGCATTTCTGTCTTTAGCTAGATTAGGTCTTCTTGGCATATATCTAACAGAGTAGGTGCTGTAATGGTTCAGCAGCTTGACATCTAATTCATCTTGTAAATTCTTAGCTGCTTCTCTACTCTGAGCTTCTTCAGCTTCCTGAGCTTCTCTATCTTTAGCATTTAACTCCTCTTGAAGCTTTCTCGCTGCAGCTTCATTTCTAGCAACTTCAATTGCTCTAAGTTCTTCCAAAGTTAGCTTTTTCTTCTTAGTTTCTACCAGAACACCCTTTCCTTTATCTTTAGGATCAATTGTAGGTTGAGAAGCTCTTGGTTGTTCCTCTTGAACTTCAGAAATAGTAACACCACCCCTTGGTTGTGATAAATCTTGCAAAATTATAGCAATGAACTCATCATCACTTGCAGAATGGATGGGTTTGAGTATAGCTTCCTCCTTTTGTAAAAAAGTTGAGGGACCAACAACTTCTTCATGTACAGTTGTTGAAGGACCAGCTTCCTCTTCAAAGTCCAACAACCTTGGTGTTAACAATGCTTGCCTGTAGGATCCTTGTTGTTGAAAAGCAGTACTTTGATCTTCAGTACCTTGATTTTCAGTACCTTGAACTGGAACTTGAACTTGCTCTTCAGTATCTTGAATGTTCTGTTCTTCAGTCTTTTCATATTCTTCAGTACCTTCAGGTTGTTTCTCCTTCTCAACATCTTCTTTCAAATTTTCTTATTCTAAATTCCTCCCCAATTTGACAGAAGAATGTTGGTGAAACTTTTGGCGTTTGCTTTTCCTAGACTGCCTTTGCTCCTTCTTCTTTGATTTAACCCAGATACGAAATTCTTGAACTAATGGCCACACAAAAGTCTTTAGCTTTCTAAACTTCAGTTTCAATTTCTTTATCTGCTTGGCTTGAGCCTCAGTAGTCTTTTTCAACTTAACCAACTCCCTCGTCAAAACATAATTATCCAATGTTATTTCTTCAGGAGGTATGGTATGTGAATCCTCTCCTTGAATAGGTGAATGTTCCTCTGATGGAGAAGCAGGAACAGATCTTTGTGGAGATGGAGAAGGTGAGACTGCAATATCTTCTTGAACTTCAGTACTTGGTGAAGCAGTCCCTTGTGGAGATGCAGTACCTTCTTTTGATGCAGCTTGTTGAGAAGCAGTACTTGCAGATGCAGTACTTGCAAATGCAGTACCTTCAGTAGCTTCATCATCTTCAGTATCAGCTCTAACAGCCTGAACAACTTCCATCATAGAAGTAGTTAAGGGAGTATCCCTTCCAGTGAATTGATCACTCTTCCTTGCCATAAAGGTGAATATTTTGGCTTGTTGAACCACAACAGGTAAAAGATCTGTTGGCTTAGGAACATCAGAAAGTTTTTTATTGAGGAATACTTGAACAAATCATGGATACATTAGCCACTTTGAACCATGAGAGATATGAGAAAGCATACCATCAAGAATGAGCCTTGAGAAATTAAAAACTCGATCTGTAGCCAAACCCACAATAGCAGATGCTATATTTGATCCAAATTGCTCCCAAGAAGTACCTTTTGCACTAATACAGTGAAGCAACACATGTACTAAAAACTTCCATTGAGGGCAAAAGAGTTGTTTCCTAAATGTTTGTTCATTTAACGACCCTTCATAACCAATATGTCCAAAAGTATCCCATATTAACTGCTTATCAAACCGAATAGCCCCATCTTCATCATTAAACAATAAGTCTTCTCTAATGGAGGCTTCAGTAATCTTGACAGTTCTTCCAGCAACTGTAGCTCTAATATAAAATTCATCATTCTCCATATTTTCTCCAGCAGTAGCCCAAAATTCTTGAATCCAAGGCTCAATTATATCCGGCTCCACTAAAAGAGCATAACTGATTGGCGATCCAGTAAGATAATCAATGATATCATGAAAGAGTGTATTTGCTTCAGTCTTATCTAAATTAGCCACCATATTGTGCTTTGAAACGGTTGGACGATTTGCCATTGTTGAATATGTGAGCACAGAAGAGATATAATCGAATAATATAGAGGTGATGAGAGAATTATGGAAAAGATTCTAATGTATCAATATGAGAGGGAAAATCAGAGAGTAGTTATTTATAGGTGAGATTTAAAAAATCACATCCATAAATACCAAAGTTACCGTTAGAATTAATTCCCTCTCAATATTACCGTTTGAATAGTACTTTAATAAGACAAACAGTACTTTCCACGTATGCAGTACTTTCCCAAGCAGTACTTTCTAAGCAGTACTTTCATGAAAAAAGTACTTTTCCAAATTCTTCTATAAAAACTAAGTATACATAAATATCCTCCCCTCAAGCAATGCACACGACTATACTAATACTAAATAGTCCTCCCCTTAAATGTAGCTCAGTAGTTAATCATGCCAATACTCACCACCAAGTAAGTAAATCTTGAAACATCAAAACCTTTGGTGAGTAAGTCAGCTACATTATCATCTGTGTGAACCTTAACCACATTAATGAGCCTGTGCTCATAGCAATCTCTAATAAAGTGATGCCTAATTTGTATGTGCTTGGTCTTGGAATGATAAACTGGATTCTTCACAATACAAATAGTACTCTCATTATCAATGTTGATAGGAGTATTCTTGAAATTGAATCCATAGTCCAAGAGTTGATTCTGCATCCACAAAACTTGTCCAAACAACTTGCGCAGCTACATATTCAGTTTCAGTAGAGGATGTTGCTGCAATTGTTTGTTTCTTACATTTCCAGGAGACTAACCTTCTTCCAAGATATTGGCATCCTCTAGTGGTTGATCTTCTATCATAGTTATCACCTGCATAATCACTATCTGAAAAAGCTTCCAAGTGAAAAGGTGACTCTTTTGGATACCACAACCCTAACTTTGGTTGTTGCTTCAAATAACAGAAGATTCTCTTCACTGCATTCATGTGAGAAATCTTTGGTGAGACTTGATATCTTGCACATAAACAAACTGCAAACATGATATCAGGCCTTGATGCAGTGAGATACATAAGAGAGCCAATCATTGATCTGTATAACTTGGCTTCAACAGGCTGTCCATCTTCATCTTTGCCCAATGAATTGATATATTTAATAGGTGTAGTAACATCCTTCATATCATCAAAATTGAACTTCTTAAGTATGTCAATAACATACTTGTCTTGATTGATAAAAATACCTTCCTTTGACTGCTTAACCTGAAGTCCCAAAAAGAATGTTAACTCTCCCATTGAACTCATTTGAAATTCTTTCTGCATCAGGTGCTCAAACTCTTTAACCATGGACTGTTTGGTAGCCCCAAAGATGATATCATCAACATAGACTTGAACTAACATGATATCTTTCTTGTCTCTCTTGATAAACACAATCGGTCAATAGCTCCCCTTCTGTATCCATGTTGCAATAAGAATGTAGAGAGTCTCTCATACCAAGCTCTAGGTTCCTGATGAAGGCCATAAAGAGCCTTAACCACCTTGTAGACTTTGTTTGGATGTTTAGGATCTTCAAAACCAAGAGGTTGTTTGACATAAACTTCCTCTGTGATCTTGCCATATAAAAAGGCACTCTTGACATCCATCTGGTAAACTTGAAATCCCATATAAGAAGCAAAAGCAAGAAATATTCTAATAGCTTCAATCCTTGCTACAGGAGCAAACACTTCATCATAATCTACTCCTTCTTCTTGTCTGTAGCCTTGTGCTACTAACCTTGCTTTATTCTTGATAACATTACCTCTTTCATCTCTTTTGACTCTGAAAACCCATCTGGTTCCAATAACTCTCTTCCCATCTAGAAGATCACATAAAACCCAAACTTCTTGAAGTTTAAATTGAAGAAGTTCTTCCTGCATAGCTTCAACCCAAATTTCTTTAGTCAAAGCTTGAGCAATATTCTTGGGTTCCTCTTGAGATATAAAACAAGTAAATAGGCAGGTTTGATGGTCCTTATGATTCAGCCTGTTTTGTTTATACACAAAGCTAAGTAAAGCATTGTGAGGTGTAGAAAAAGTCTTAGCTCTGTGTCTAGTCATCACTCCAGAAGTAGAAGGACCAATGATTTGATCAGAATGATGATTCTTATGAATTCTTAAGCTTGGAGACTGTGGAACTGCATAAGTATCCTCCAAATTAGTAACATCAGCACCTTCATTGCAATTTGAGAAAATACATTCATCTTCAAATTCATCATCAGTTTCTTCTAATCCAGGCATGGTAGGTTCATCCAAATCATCTAAAGTACTGTCAACAGGTGCAGCAGTACTTTGTTCGAAAGTACTGTCCAAAGTACTGTGAGAGTACTCTGCAGTCTTGTTCTTCTTCTTTGCCTCTTCATAAGCTCTTCTTTGTTCATCAGTGTAAGCATGTGATAAAACATCTTGAAGAAGCATCTTATTAAGTTCCTCTTGAATAGATTGATCCTCAGCAGACAATGAGGATTGTGTTGCAACAATACTTTGCTGTGGAGCAATAGTACTTTGTTTTGGACTAACAGGATCTTCATCAGGGACAGCATCAGGTCTAATATGAACTCCATGAACAACATATTGTAAATCTTCTCCATTGTGCACAGGTTGATTTTCTTCTCTAACAGGTACATAGTTCATGGAAGGAGTTAAAACCTCAAGATCAAACATCCAATCAGGTCCTTTACCTTTCTCATTGTCTTGATCTTCTAAAAACTCAACATGAAGACAATCTTGAACCTTCTTAGTAACTCTGTTGTACACTCTAAAGCCCTTACTGTTAGTGCAATAACCCAATAAGTATCCTTCTTCTGACTTGCCATCAAACTTCCCCAGATTATAAATTGTATTTAAAATAGTGAGAGGGCATCCAAAAGGCTTCATAAAACGAATGTTAGGTTTATTGCCCATCAGCAATTCATAGGGTGTCTTCATATGTGGTTTGGTGACTGAGACTCTGTTAAGTACATAGCAAGCAGTACTTACAGCTTCTGCCCAAAATTGAATAGGTAGATGGGAATCTGATAGCATTGTTCTGGCTGCTTCAATCAAAGTCCTATTCTTCCTCTCTGCAACACCATCTGGTGTTCTTGCAATACTAAATTCCCTCTTTATGCCTTTGTTTGCACAAAATTCATCCATAAGCTTGTTCTTGAATTCAGTCCCATTATCGCATCTAATAGCTCTAACCATGAGTCTCAATTGGTTTTCAAGGGCTATTATGAGAGTCTGAATAGCATCAAAAGTATCATCTTTAAAACCCAAGAAAAATACCCAACTGAATCTACTGCAATCATCTGTTACAACTAAGTAGTACTTTTTCTTGTTTAAACTTGCCACAGAAACAGGTCCAAACAAATCCATATGTAACAACTCCAAAGGTTCTCTAATAGTCCTCTCCTCAAGCTTCTTGCATGAAGCTTTGTGTTGTTTACCCTTCTTGCATGCCAAGCATGAATGATCATTCTTGTAAGTCTTTGAAGGTAAACCTCTAACTAAATTGCCTTTGACCAGTTTGTTGATATTCTTGAAATTAACATGGCCCAATCTTCTATGCCATTGGTGTGCCTCTTCAGTTGTTGCTTTAGCCACCAAACATGTGGCTCTTCCATAAGAATGTAGACTCTTCATGTCTAAGCTATACACATCATTTGTCCTTGGTACTCTAAGAACTACCAAGTTATCATCAACAGGCTTAAAGTCAGGGGAAAGGATGAGACATTCTGTGTCAGTGAATAACATAGGATGCTTTTTATCACAGATTTGTGATACTGACAATAAGTTGAACTTAAGATCCTTCACATATCTAACATTCTCAAAATCAATACGCCCTGCTTTGATAGTTCCTTTTCCAGTAATCCTTCCTCCATTTGGATCATTCCCAAATGCGACTCTTCCTCCACTAATATTTCTAAAATCAGACAGGATCTCTTTGTCTCCTGTCATATTTCCAGAGCAACCACTATCTACAATCAGATGATCTTTAAGCTCCTCTTCTGGGTTGCCCTGCACAAAAACAAAAGAGTTAGTGACCTTTAGGAACCCAAGCCATTACTGACTTGTATTCCCCTTGTAGAGTTACAAACTCAAATTCTTTGAGTATGTAATTTCCACTGTTTTTCAAAACATGATCCAAAATTATCTTTTGATTTTTAGCATGTGGATCTTCAAAACTTTCTGGTTTTTCAACAAAACTCTCTTTTATAATTCCATTCTCTTTTACTTGTATCACAAAAACATCTAATTCACTTTTTGTTGAAAGTACTGTTTGTCCCTCAGCAGTACTTTCCCTCTTAACCCATTCTGGTTTAACACGTGGTTCCTGTGATCTAGATCCCCTATGTGAATTATAATACCGTCTAGGTTGATAGTGATGAGTTCTCCTAGGGTTCCTATTCCAATGAGAGTGATCAGTACCTTGTTTTGGCTGAGCAGTACTTTGAGAAAGTATTGGTCCAGAATTAACAGTACTTTGGAAAGTACCGTGAGATACTGAAGGTTTTGAAAAAGGTTTTCTATGGTGTGGGTATCTATGATCTGGTGAGTAATTTTTGTGGTTGACCCTATTTGAATTATTCCAGACTGGTTTTTGCTCTCTAGGTTTCTGGTTGGAAGACCTGTTCTTTGGAAATTTGCTAAGGTATTTTGAGTGATGTTCACAATCCTTGATTAAATGAGTAGGACTAAAACACATAAAACACAATTTTTGACCCATACTTCCAAAGTGACTTCTTCTATGTCTATGCCCAAAATTATTTTGCCTTCTTGGTGAATGATTAAACCTGTTTTGACCAAAGTTATCCCAAAAAGGTTTAGCAGTACTGTTTTGAAAAGGTTTTGCAGAGGGTACTGCTTGGAGAGCAGTACTTTGATTTGAAGGTACTGCTTGACTTTGAACAATGTTTTCAACAACTTCTTTGGGTTTTTCAGAGCTAGATTGAGCTACAAGCTTTTTCCTAAAGTCTAGACTGTCTACTCCAAAACGAGAAACATCAGGCCTAGGGGGTTGATGAATGCCAGTGGGATGGGGAACAACATGATAACCATTGTCTTTCTTATATTCAGGAGGTGAGTCACTTATTGAACCCTCATTACTAGATGTATCTACATAATTAATGAGTTCATCATCACTAGTGGTTATATCCTCAAAATCACCTTCATCCTGATCACTAGGTTGGTTTTCATCTATGTTACTAAAATCCATTCCAAAACCTAATCCAGTTTTAAGGTAGGCTCTTTTCTGTTTTTGAACATAAGTAACATGTGACAGACCAGCTTCACCCCAAGCAGCAAACTTAGCAAACAAATCATCTCTTTCCTTAGTCAATTTCTCAATTTCAGCAATTTTACAGTTTAATTTCCATTCACTTAGTTTTAACTGGTAATCGTGTTGTTCATATTTTTCATCCCAAGCTACTTCATTAGTTTCATGTGCTAAGATTTTGGCTTCCATAGATTCTAAGGTTATTTGATAACCAGCTACCTCAGACCTAGCCCTAACACAATTATATCTTTCAATCACATAACTGCTAAGTAATTTTTGATAAAAATCATAACAGTTTGAGCATACCTCCGAGATAGGAGACTGACTTGGTGAAGTAGCCACCATTGCAAGAAGAACAGGATCATCTTCACTTTCCTTGCTCCAATCAAATCCTCCAAAGCCATCATCAGATTCCAAAGCAGCATGTTAAGGTTCCTCATCAAAAGCAGTGCTCCAGTTCAATGCTTCCACTGATTCTTCAACTACTTCTTCCACTGCTACCATACAGTAAGTCACTGGTTCATCATCAAACTCTTCACTCCAGTTAACTTCTGATAACTTCTCTTGAGCAACCAAAGCCTTTGTTTCAGTAATTGGAATTTCTTTGAGCTCAAGTTTTGGCTTCTCAGATGTCCTGTTTGCTTGATACTTAGCAAACCTGCACTCCCTTGCAAAGTGACCAGTCTTTTGACAATTGAAGCATTCAATTTTGGTTTTGTCAAAAGTTATTCCCTATTTTGGTTTGAAATCAATGCTTTTTCCTGTCTTCTTCATATACTGTTTGATCCTTGCAGTGATCATAGCAACTTGCCACCTGATATCAATTTCTTCAAGTGCATCTTCTTCAATCTGTGCTAGATCTTCTTCAAAAGTGACAAGTAAACTAGCTTGTTGTGCAAAGAATGAGCACACAACTTCATCTGAGTGCATAATGGTAGTTGGTGGGGCCTGCTGAGCATATGAGGGGGGTGTGTAAACAACAGTACTTTGAGAAACAGACTTTGAGGAGAAGCGTACTTTGGATGGAAGTACGCCTTCTTTTCGATGATAGAAAAGCAATACTGTGAGACTTGGAATTAGTTTGACCACTCATCTCATGCTCATACACCTTCAGTTGATGATAGAGATCATCAAAGTCCATGCCATCCAAACCTTGTTGTCCTCTGATCATTGTAGTAATCACATGCCATGTAGATGGCAAGCTCTTTAGAAACTTCAAATTAGCATCCTCAACTGATACTTCGCCTTGTATAACTCCAACATGTTGAGGAGATTTTGAAACCTATCATATGCAGCATCAAGACTCTCTCTTTCACCAACTGTGAAAGTTTCAAACTGTTGCTTCAAGAAATTTCTGTGCATCTTCTTAGAAGCTTCATTCCTCGAAATTGGTCTTGAGAGCAGCCCGTGAGTGCTTAGTATCTTTAGCATCATGAAATTTGAGAAGATGACCATCTGGAATGGCAGACAAGAGAATGTTGAGTGCCTTCTCTTGATTCCTTAATGTAGCTATTGGTAAGACTGGCTTAGATGCTTTGGGTTGTCCAGGAACATCAATTGGTTCTGGAACTACTTCATTGCCATTAACAATTACATTCCATAGAGCATGGTCTGTAATGGCAATATACTACCTCATCTTCATACACTAGAGATCATATTCGCCCTTCTTGATAATTGGAATTCTGAGTGAGGTGATTGAGGGTGGTGGAACAGTTTCAGTCGACATCTTGAATATTGTTGTAGTAGGGTTTCTTCCTAGTCAGAGTTTCCACACAAGCTTTGATACCACTTGTTGGATCGATATAATTTAATCAAACTAACTTAAATAGCTTGTTAAGGTTTAACAACCTCGGATAAATCCTAATTTATTAACAAAGAAACACTGAGAAATCTTTATCAAGTACACGGAATTTACTTAACAAAGCTAAGAAGAATAACTTTTATTATTAACTCTAAATCTGCTTATTATGCAGATACTCTAAACAACTCTAAGATTATCGAACTTCTCTCTAAAACACTAAATAACTTGTGAATTCGTAAACTCTAAAACTCATAAACTCGTACCTCTAATGACAATCTAGGAGTCCTTTTATAGGCTCAAGGATATCCTAGTCGGTTTACAAATTGTATCCTTGTACGAAAAGTAATCTAATACAGAATATTCTAGAGTTACAATACTTTCTATAAACGAATATAACAGTTCTTTGTTCTTGAAGTACTTTGACTTTCATGTGCAGTACTTTGACTTTATCTTTAGCAATACTTTGACTCTTTGACTTTTTCCAGTACTTTGCAGCTTACAGTACTTTATCAATCTTCAGTACTTTCATATCTTCAGCACTTTCATATCCCAACATTAGCTTTGACGATGTTGTGATTGTATTGTTGTATGCCATTCATCAACTTCATTGGTTAGGTGTCTCTACGTCTTTCTCCACCATGCTCACACGTCTTTTGACTTTGAATTCCAAAATTGATGTAGTTCTCGAGTCTTTAAACTTTGTAGATTCTTTAACTTTGAAGAAGAATCGTTTTGACTTTTGTGTTGCCTTTGAGTATGAGAGAACTTCATGTGTGATGTTGTTGGTATGAGCATGTGGAGAATGGTATGGTCTTTCCTCAAAGGATCAATCATCAATACCTGCATGAATATGTTAGTGAAAAATACCAATCGATCATTGTGGACTTTTCTTGAAGAATTGACCACTACGATTGTTCTACTAATGAATGTCTTGATTCCATTCACCTTGGTTTGGCAAATTAGCCGTCCTAATCCCGTTGAGAGACAATTGGCATTACATTGAATTTTCAAGTAATGACCCACATCTTCAGGACTCGGTTCTTGAAAGGAATCTCTTTAGCGGGATTTCCAGCACTTACAAGTTAGAATGTCGAGGGTGTTAACAGCATAGTGTGAAAACATATCTTTAGTTCTTACAAAGCCTGTTCCTGAACTAGAGGCCCTCAAGTAGGCTAACACAATGTACCAAAGTATATCTACATTTCAGGTGAGTCACTGAGGTACACCGAAGCATCTCCTCACGACTTAGACCATTTGAGACACATTAAGCATAACCCACAAGGAGTTACCGAAGTGAGCAACTTTCAGGCCTATTTGATGTTGACCCTGCCAGGAGTTTCCATTCAATTACTGAGGATCACATATGTAAATCCCCTCGTAAATGTTCTCGACATATTTCTATGATCTGCGAAGGACTCTAGAAAGTGTCACTTGTGTTCTTATTGTTGAACAACAAGTGATGAAAGATCAAGTTTTCTTAAGAGATCTTTTAATGAATTTCATGGCTCTAGATCAATTAGTGCGCTTTGGTTTTCCTAAGCGGAGACTAGGGAGAGGGTCTCTGATAAGGATTTAAAAGGTACACTATTGAGGGGTCATTTAAGTCCTTAATCGACCACTTTTATATCCGTTACTGCTTAATTTCGTTCCTTTTCACTTTTTAGGTCTCTTGAAGGAAAAATGCTGGAATAAAGCTTATTTGTACGAAAAGGCGTGAGTATATGAACAAAATGGCCAAAGTCAAGATCAAGACACTCCAGCTGCTGGAATTGAAGGTGACGACGCCACAGTCAAAGGGCGACGCCATCGCAACATGCTCCAAAATTGTGACGGCTTAGTAGGGAATTTGCTATTTTTTACCTGACGGCGTCAGCCTTTAAAGAGTAGGGCGTCACAACTCAGACGGCCTAGATTCAGATTCTGACGACGTCAGAAGATAAAGCCGACATCGTCACAACCACAAGGTGACGCCGTCACAAAGTTGACGTGGTCAAGACGAAACCCTAATGGCGGCGATCCGACGGCGTCACAATTAAAGAGTGACGCCGTCGCAGTTGTAACTCTATATACAGAATTCGAATTTTCAGACTTTTAAAGAGGTAGAATTGTGGAGTAAAACCTAATAACGATTTTTGGCGGTCTTGGGCAGTATCTTAGGGTTCTCATACCCTATTTTACGACAAGATAAGTAATTTACTTCATTGATTTAATTATGTCTTCAATTGTATGTGTGTATGCTTGCATGTTTACCATGTCCGGCTAATTTACTTGTGTGTTTTCTTAGATCTATGAAACCTAGGTACTGAATATTGATTGGTTGTCTCTTATCTTAATTGTAATTGGCTTAGGATTGCAATAGGCCATCGTTTTGTTTTTAATGCTTGAGTAATCTTTGTAAACATTAGTTTATAATCGCCTAGAGTTTTTGTAGGCTAAAAATCCAAAGATAACCTTAGAGTTAGTTTATGAATCTTAGAGATTTTGTAGGCAATAACCTTAAGGTAGTCTTAAAGAGTTAGGGAAGAAAGCATACCCTACGACCTTAGAAGACACAACGTATTAAGAATAAGGAAGTGACAATTCAACCATCAATAGGAGATAACTAGGGAGTAATAGCATGTACGTAAACACATCTTTAATCATCATACGAGCACACATCAATTAGACATAGACTACCCCTTAGCTTACATAATTAGAATAGATAATAGTAGAGTAATCGGTAGAAATACCACCCCCCAAATCCAATACCCCGAGATTTGTAATTTCAATTTTCTAAAAAATGTAAAAAAGATAAAAAAATAATCTTCCTCAACCCCAACCTTAGCGTAGTAATTTCTCACTAGCATTCCTATTCCCCTAGAGAACGATATCAATCTCGAGGCTTACCCTAATACTACGCTACAACGATTAGGTTCACTGCCTAGGTGGTTGAAAAACTTGCTCGAAGAAAAGGAAGTTTCCTTTGACCCCGAATGCGCATTGTACGTGTATCAGTCTCCTTCTTCAATACCAACAGTCTCTAAGAGAAAGTCGATAGATTATGTAGCGTTTACTGTGAGAATGAAACAAGCTCTTTTGAAAGAACTTGAGTGGATAAGAAGGTTTAGTGCATTGCGTCACTGGGTCAATGAAGACTTTTTCTTCAATACCGGTGTCATCTTGTGACAACCAGTAGCATATGAGTTGAACCCGGTGTCTGCCCTAAGTTGAATCATATAGCGGGCTATTTCTTTTCACCTTTTTCTTTAACTTTTCTTTTTAATTCTTCAACTCCTCCTTTCTCTGATTCTCATTTACTCCTTTTTCAACCATACCTAAGGACTTTTAAATACTAACTATTGGTGTTGTCCTTGGGTAGATCCCTCCAGCTCTGGCGGATCATAAGACTTTTGTTCCTAAACTTAGTCACCTTATAACTCCATGACTATCCTATGTTTCCATAAAACCATTTGCGTGAAAATCTCTCAAAGTGTTTATGAATGAAAACATGTTTGAGAAACTCTGTGAGTTTTTATATTTTCAGAAATACTCCCCTTCCACATGTGCTTATGAGTTTTGACTTAAATCTGCATAGTGAGGGTAAAGCGCACACTTTTTGAATTGATCGACTCAAGATAGACAATTCCCCGCGAGACACGGTTAGGTTGTATAGTTAAAGAGATCCATTGTTAGCTTTTAGGTGACAACTAGCTCTAATAAATACCTTGAAGATGTGAACAGACCTTGAAAAGGTTGTCAAACCCGTCAAAGTTCATGTCTATCAAGAGTTTCTCGAATTTGTACGATCTACTAAGACAAGTCTTGAAGATAAGTATTTTCGATTTGTGACATTTCAGAGACTCGTCAATTCATGGGTTAAGTTTTTGCACACAAAGATTTCATTTACATTCCAACATATTTTAATCAAATATATTTTTCTCCCCCTCAAAAATGGCATATTGATGTTATTTTTGATGAAATATTGATTAAGAATATGACCATTCTGAGTTTTGCGGGAAGTTTCCATAAAGAACGTTTGTTTTGAACAATTTCGTTTGCAAATACTCCCCCTCAACAAGTGATATTAACTTTTGAGGTTGTCGAAAAAACGAGAGGGAATACTTGTTCTTTTGAGCAAAATTATGAAAATATTGAAAGATTTGATTAATTTTAATCAAAAGTAAGAAGTTTTCGCTCATTTTATAAGTAATGCAGGTTTTACTGACCAGGTTTTAATATTTATAAAGTCTCATTATACCTATGGTCTACCCTAGTGCACTAACGGGCAGTGTACCCGGTCGTGTGTAGTGTAGTATTCGGTAAAGCCGAGGTCGTCCCGAGAGCTATGTGTGTTGGATTATTACTAAGTCTAGCTTTCACAGATTAATAATGGTTTTGATAAGGAATTAATTAATTAAACTACTAAAGCAGAATAAAGAAAATAAAGACAGATAAAAGGTAAAGGGTAAATCAGTAGAGGAGAGTGGTGCTAACCTAGTTAATCCTCCTAGCTAGTTATGTCTACGTCTACTTACTTCCAATTACTTCTGGTGGGGTCAAAGTCAAGAGGACATCATTTGGTCAATTCGCCCTAACCTATCAGCAAAGATGCCACCACAGGAGAAGTCAGGTGTCCCCTCATAAGTCTTGTTGTTCCTGGTCCCCTAAGCCAAGTCATTAAGTACCGCTACATGCTAGATTTATAATAGTGAGTGCCCGGGCGTTAGCAACTTAAACACTCACCCCCTAATTCTTAAGTTCATCCAAACGGTAGGTGATCAGTTGGTCAAATCGCATAAGTAGAACGGGTCGTCAGTTGGTCATATCTTACCCTTCCCGTCTCAGTCCGCTCACCTAGGGTCAGTTGGTCATATCTCCTAGGAAATTGGCCTCTAGCGCCATTCAAAACTACCAAAACAAGGGTAGCTACCAATAAACAATGCATGCATACACTTAGAAATAATTATGCGGAAGTAATGTAAACGCAAACAAAACAATTAAGGAATCATAACTTGGCCAGCACCAAGAGGTGCTTAGCTACTCATATTAATCATATAAACCAATTCAATATTCAAAGGTACGAAATACGTGAATTGAAAGTAAAGAGAATATAAAATGCTAATGCTTATCGTAGGGGAGTGATTTCTCCCTTGGAGACAACTCCGTATGCTCCTCTAGACCTGCCTTTAGCTTTTTCCCATGTTCTCTGGTTGTTGTGTGTGGAATGGGATGATTAGAAATACTGGAATTCGTGGGGTATTTATAGGACAGATCTGGGTTACGGCGTAACTATAACAAGAGTTACGCCGTAAGCTTCAATTCCTTCGTATTTTGCACTAGATCTACTAGTTACGGCGTAACCTTGTAAGTGGTTACGCTGTAGTCTTCAATAAACTTGGTTACGCCGTAGTTGATGAAATAGTTACGGCGTAGTTATCAGCGGCGTGGAACCTCATTTGACCAAATATAAGTACGTCGTAGCCTTTGGGGAGAGTTACGCCGTAACCTTCTGATGAGTTGGTTTTCTGAGTCACGCTTTAGTTACGGCATAATGTGAGAGATGAGTTACGCCGTAACTTCTTCAAAGTCAACATACTATGATAAATCTTTTTATATTTCTCTAGTTCCGCGTCTCTTTAGCTCCAATGCTCGTAATTTACCTGAAAGTGGAAAACAATGAAAAACAAGAGTAAATCCATATAAATGATATAAATTACAAGCATTATCGGGGGAAATTGACACTTAATATTCAGGACAATTTGATGTTATCAAATATCCCCCCACTTGAACTCTACTTGCCCTCAATTAGACCTTATTAGAAAGATTCCTAAAAAGATATCTCCCATAACCTAGAAAATATAAGTTTACAAATCCCTTATGCTAGAATAAAACAAATCCGAACACCTCACGAAAGGGGAACAAAACACTTAAATCTCTCAACTATTCTAAGTGTCAATTTCGGGGTGATCACTCAATCGCACAGTCATAGCATGTATTCTATCATAAGCTTGGCGGTTACACAAATCTCCACCACTAGAGTTAAGTGCTAAACAATTCTCGAAGGCAATATGGGTAGACACGACATAGGTTAAGGGGTGACTCGTCATTACTAACATGTCACGGTAAAGTGGACAAAATCAATGATACATGACCAAATCCATGGCCAAGACACCAAAGATTGCTCGCTGCATCACCTAGACATGCTTCATGACTAAAGGGTAGGATAAGACATGGGATATATAAATGGTGTAAAATAAAAAACAAGCAGGTAGTCAAAATTTATAAATAAGTCATCACCACTTACCGTCCGCCCAAAGTTCAAGCTTTGAAGTCAAGAAACCGGATCATGAAATACAAGGTAGATGTGTCATTAGAGGACGTCGTGATGGGCACACTACCTTTTCTCCAACTGTTGTCATAATTACCAACTCCAATCTTCAAATGTAACCGAGGTAGCCTCCTCGATACTAAATCTATAAAGCTCATAATATAGTGCTTATAACATCGTACTTTACAATAACTAAATCATAACAACCTTTTTTTTTTCGAATCACTTTTTTTTTCAACATAACAATAATAACTAAACATAATATCCCCCCACTTGAGATGAACAATGGGAATTCGGGGGGCCTTCAATGATCTTCAGGAATATGTTGTCGACGAAAGCGTGATTTCCGAACCTTTCCTCTTGAACCTTGAACTTAGGCAAATGATGACTTCCCAATCATAAATAAAGACTACAGGGTAGGCTAAGGTGTATAGGTGTATCGAAACAATATATTGGGTAAACAAAATGAAAGGAATGGCTCAGATGGGTGTATCTAGGGGTATCTTGCACTAAAGGTGAGTGCAACAAAAGGGTTTCACATGGGGGTCGAGAAGTCGAGGTGACTAATCGATAGACACACAATGGTAGGCTATTTGGGTGATAATTCTATAATATTGCCTTCTAAAACTGAAAAGTCCAAATACATCGAGCTAACTCAACATACCTCGTCTATGGTCTCGAAATGATGCAAAGGCGAAGTTCTAAAGTTTACAAGCTACCGGCACACTCATAATTTGGTGGATTTGGGGTAAATTATTAGAAACGGATAAGGCTAATCTCACCATATAGTATCAAAGGTTGTATGTGCTCGGCTAAGGTCTACTCTAGTTAGCTTAAGAAAAACATGTCAAAATTTTAAAAATGGCATAATTTTTCAAAATAAACTAGAAAAACTAGGGCAAAATAATGTTAAAGAGATAATTCTACTCCCGTCCACCACTAGAATTGTACAAAGTCTCTTTTGTACTAAGCATTAATAAAGGTGAATAGAAAAGTAGAATTAGAGCGAGAACTTCCCTGAAATTTGCTCCGTAAAGAAAGAAGGCCCACGAAAAAGAGAAGTGCCTTCGTATAAGCATCATGAACAAACTTCAATCCCTGAAATCACACTACCGACAAGCATAATTCTAAAAATAACAAAAAATGAAAAATGAAAAACAAACCTAACTCACTTTCGTTGGAATCACGGTTGCATTTAGCATATGCAACAAGCCTTTTAAACCACTTGGTGTCCCAAGTGGACGAGTGAAGTCTCATGAGGGTTTACAAGGAACACACCCAAAAAGTTCATTTAAAATACTAAAACAAGGTTATTGTGTTTTAAAATGAAAGAATTAAAGCAGAGGAAGGTTACGTCGTAACTCTTTTAAGGGAGTTACGCCGTAACTGGCAAAACCTGGCATAAGCTGCAAAGCGAGTGGTTACGGCGTAACCAAAGAGATGGTATTACGCCGTAATTAGTAATGCGTCAGGAATTTTGCTGCAAAAAGTTGGTTACGGCGTAATCACTTAGATGAGTTACGCCGTAACTCTGGTCAGATTAGCAAACTACAGCAGCAATTACTTCCTCGTTTCCTGCAAAAATGTTTAGAAAACACAAAACCCTATAGAAATGGAAATAAAACAAAAGAAAGGGATAATTCGGGGTGTCTCCCGAAAGAGCATTTTTCTTTATTTACGAGTCTTTAAGTTAGACTCAGAGCCGCGGGGCTCTAGGCAGGGGCGAAGAACTCATCTCCTGAATGCCTGCTAACATCTTGACCATAATAAATTTTTGCACGGTGTCCATTTACCTTGAAATATACTCCTTCCTTGTTATGAACCTCAATAGTCCCATAAGGAAACACCTTACTTACTGTATAAGGGCCAACCCAACAAGATCTTATTTTTTTAGATGGAATAATTTGAGTCTTGATTTAAAAACAAGAACCTCTTGTCCTACTTCAAATCTTTTATCCTTAATTCGCTTATCGTGCCATCTTTTGGTCCTGTCTTTGTATGCTTTGGCATGATCGTATCTCGTAATTCAGCTAAACGATTTATTTGATAAAATCGGTGTCCCTTAATCACGTCAGCCTCTAAATTAGCATTCTTGAGAGCCCAATATGCTTTGTGTTCCAACTCCACGGGAAGATGACATGCTTTTCCGTATACAATCTTAAAAGGGGTACTTCCAATAGGAGTTTTGAAAGTCGCTCAATGCCCCTAACGCTTCGTCGAGTTTGTCGGACCAATCTTTTCTGTTACTGCTGACTGATTTTTCTAAAATTCGCTTGAGCACCCTATTGTTGTTTTCAGTTTGCCCATTAGTTTGTGGGTGATAAGGTGTAGACATTCGGTGGAGTACCCCATATCGATTGAGAACTTTCTCCATAATAGCATTACAAAAGTGTGTCCCTCGATCACTAATGATGGTCTTTGGGATCCCAAACCTGGAGAATAATCTTTTCAAAAAACGAATGACACTTCTAGCATCACATGTTTGCAGAGCTTCAGCTTCTACCCATTTTGAAACGTAATCGACAGCTACAAGGATATAACTTTTATTCTTCGACGGAGTGAAAGGTCCCATAAAATCGATCCCCCATACATCAAAAATCTCACATACCATAATGTTGTTGAGTGGCATCTGATTTCGAGAAGAGATGTTCCCTGCCCTCTGACAAGCGTCACAATCCCTTACATGTTTTGCGGCATCTTTGAAAATGCTAGGCCAAAAGAATCCGGCCTCATAAACCTTCCGAAGCGGTATTATCGGCCCCATAGTGTCCTCCTCGCAGGTTCGTTGTGACAATGTTCCGAACTGCTTTTGCTCATTTCCAAATACGCATCTCCGAATAATACCATCGGGGCATGATTTAAAAAGGAAAGGATCATCCCGTAGTAATATTTAAGATCCGAGAAGAACTTTTCTTTTGATCATAAATTTTGTTGCTCGGTAATACTCGCCTAGCGAGGTAATTAGTGAAATCTGCGTACCATGGTTCGGAACTGGAATCCTTAATTCTTACTGCCATGAGATGCTCGTCAGGGAAGGAGTCCCGAATAGTTTCTTTGTCAAGTTCTTCAAGCTCAGGGTTTTCTAATCATGAGAGGTGATCAACTACTAAGTTTTCTGCCCCTTTCTTATCCTTGATTTTAATTTTAAATTCTTGCAGCAGCAGCACCCATCTTATCAATCTTGGTTTGGCATCCTGTTTATTGAATAAGTACATCAAAGCGTAATGGTCAGTGTAGACAACAGCAGTTTTGACATTACTAAATAAGACCTGAATTTATCAAAGGCATAAACTACTGCCAGAGTTCCTTTCAGGTGGTTGTGTAATGTTCCTGTGCCTCATTTAAGGTTTTACTAGCGTAATAAATAGGTTTAAATTTTTTATCCACCCTTTGTCCTAAAACAGCTCCCACAAAGATAATCACTAGCGTCAAGACATAAGTTCAAAATCATTCCCCAATCAGAGCAATAATAAGGCGAGTAGTCGGTTTTCTTTTAAAATATCAAAAGCTTTTTTGCAATCGTCGTTAAAATTAAATTTTCCATCTTTTATGAGGAGTTGGATCATAGGTTTGGCAGTTTTGGAAAAGTCTTTTATAAATCTTCTATAAAATCCAGCGTGCCCAAGAAAACTCCTAATTCCTTTTAGATTAGTTGGATAAGGAAGTCGAGAAATAACGTCAACCTTAGCTTTATCAACTTCGATCCCTGTTTGGGAAATCTTATGCCCAAAAACAATCCCTTCTTTTACCATAAAATGACATTTCTCCCAGTTAAGGACAAGGTTGGTTTTTTCATATCTAGCAAGCATTTTAGATAAATTATTAAGACAAGATGAGAAAGAGTTACCAAAAACCGAGAAGTCATCTATGAAAACTTCCATAAAATCTTGACACATATCCGAAAATATTGCAGTCATGCACGGATGGAAAGTGGCGGGAGCGTTGCATAGTCCGAAAGGCATCCTTCGGTAGGCGAATGTTCCATAAGGGCAGGTGAAAGTAGTCTTTTCTTGATCCTCATGGGCTTATAGGAATTTGAAAGTATCCTGAGAATCCATCAAGAAAGCAGTAATACTCATGTCCAGAGAGTCTCTCTAGCATCTGATCGATAAATGGAAGGGGGAAGTGATCCTTTCGTGTTGCGTCATTTAATTTCAGATCGATGCACACCCTCCAGCCAGTGACTGTTCTAGTATGCTAGGACCGTTTAACACAAGATTTATGTGGTTCGGGAGGTAGTGGTTGGTGGAAGAAGATGAAGGTATTCATCCTTTCTAGTGAGAGAAACTAGAGGGGGGAGGAGAAAACAAAGACTTTTATTAAGAAAAACACACACTACACCTTTAGCCTAATGCTTCACCTCACTCCTCATGGAGAGTCATGAAGGGTATTTATAGGCTCAACAAACCATAACTTTTTCACTTAAATGATACTAGTCCCTATGGGCAAAGTATACTACGCATCTAGTCCAATTCATGTATGTGACGTTATCTTTATAAAAAAGCGAGGCTAACAATCTCCCTCCAAGATATCGTCACACGTGAATGGTTTCAATGAGACCTATAAATACAAAACAAAGTAAATTACAATAGTAATGAACAATGTTGACTTTGTTGAAGCGCAGAGTCTCTGTAGTCTAGATACTGAGGCAAACTTGAAGTTCTCCCTTCCGACGATCTCGCATTTGATCTTTAGGCGACGCACAAATCCTTGTAGCTCTGAACTTCAACTGTAACGGTCTAGTTAGGTTATTACTCCCTCATAACTAGTGAGCCTTTTTTTTCTTTTTCTGCTCCCTCCTGAACCGTCAACACTCTTCTAATACGTCTTTAATCTTCAGACACGCAGCAGAGAAAGTAAACTCTTGATCGTACAATGGTTGTCATTCTGGGAACATCATAACAACATAACTCACTTAGTATTGCATCCAAGTTGGTAAAAAGCCCCGATGTACACACACTACTTCTCCTTCTTCAGTCTTAAGCACAATTCCCTTCATAATCAAATCACGGAAGATGAAATACCAACTTCTCCCTCCTGATGGTTGCGAGCTATCAGAATCATCATAATGTTGCGTACATGCCGTATTACCTTTTTCTTGATGCAATATTAACATCATAGATTGATCATATTTCCATGAGAATATGTCCTAAAAATACTCTCAATAATTCTCTTAAACCAACCTTTAATCGAACCTCCTTTGAATTCACCGGCGAATAGTAATGACCACATATGGAGAAAACCCGATACGACCAACTTGAAAAGGAAGTAAACATCCCAAGTTTGTGACTTGCTGCTTGTTCTATATTCTTGACCAATCCACAACGCCATGTGACACTGAGCACTACAACATAACTCTTTAAAGTGATGGTTACACACTGTGAGCACTACAACGTAACTCCTTACATCAGTCATAACCAGATTGTCAAATTTCATAATGTGCTCCAACAAGTTATCTTGAGACATGCATCCAACCAACCAACGTCTCATCGATAAAGAAGTCCACCTGTGAGATATCACTTCAATTCCGCATCAATAATACCGTACAAAAACCCCATAGTCGTTTTCTTAGATCTTCGTTCAAGCCGTGAATTTTGTATCCCTCCGTGAAAAATTTATCCGACCAAAATACCAATCAATATCCAATTAATACCAAAAATTTGTATCCAATATGTATAACCAAGAAAACATACGGATGACAAATTTGTTTTCCAAATAATCGGCCCATCAATACAGAAAATCCATCATAGAGATCCACGAGCCATAGCAGTTAACATGAGGCCCACGTGAGAATACCAAAAGCCTAATAAAAAACTCAGCCCATGAATCAGTCCCAATTGATATCTGGTTCACAGCCCAAGTTCGAAGACAAGAAACCAGATCCATTCTAAAATCTTACAACTGGTTATAAAATATAACTTAACCCTAAATAATCTCACATTAGACTAACCCTAAAAACACATATCTCAAATATGCGCCCCCTCCTCATCTCACATCTGCTCTCACATCAACAACATACTTGAACACGAATCTCCATTTCAATCTTAGTATGACCGAACCTTTATAACCGATTCACAAAATTATATCCTAATCCAAACCTTATCATTATGTGCTCTTTAATCCGAACCAAGAAATCTACGAAAGAGACTTCAAGATCTTATAGAAAGCTCTCGGGTAGGTGTTAACATGTTTTTGTAATTCATTTTTGGTTTTCATTCTTGAACGAAACTAAGAAGAGATATAACATCCTTGTTATATTGATTCTTAAGATTCGAAAATTAATTGAAGCTTCGTCTTCAAAAATGGATCTGTGAGGAACATGATTCAATTGAAACAATCTTTGAGAGATTGCAAAAAAATTGAATTTGAGTCTGAGATCTTTCATGTTATAAGTTTTTTAGTCTTGATAGTTTGAGAGAAGGGGAGTGATAGTGAGGGTTCTTGAAGTGAGTCTAGATGTAGGATTGGTTTTGGTTTTGGTTGAATCGGACTGATGATGGTTTTGACTTGAAGTCGATTGATGTCTTGTTTGGTATTTGGTATCAGCTCGTTATCTTCATTAGTGACTACTGTCATTCCTCCTTTCTTTGGCATAACATGAATAGGACTAACCCAAGGACTATCGGAAATAGAGTAAATTAGACCTGCATCCAGAAGCTTAATGATTTTGTCTTTTACCACATCTTGGACTTTTGGGTTTAATCTCCTCTGTGGCTGTACTACAGGTTTAAAATCATATTCCATAAGTATCTTGTGAGAGCAGTATGAAGGGTTAATCCCTTTTATATCAGAAACTTTCCATGCAATTTCCCCCTTGTGCTTGCTTAAAACCTGCAATAGCGACTCCTTTTCTTCGTCAAATAACAGAGAAGAAATCACAATAGGAAAATTACAATCCCCATTAATGAATGCATATTATAAATGAGGAGGGAGCTCCTTGAGTTTTGGGGTAGTATCAGCTTCTTCCGGGTATTTCACGAACATAGTGTTTGATTGTTTACGCCGTTCTTCCGTTTCGCTTTCTCCAACGCTAGATGTCCCATCATTATCTTCGAATTTCAATGATTTCAAAGGGTCGGTAGAAAGCATTCTGGCATGTTTCGAAAGTGTTAGCTTCGATAAGGTCGAGATCATCAAGGTTGTCGTCAGTAAAAGAAGCGTATCTCATTGATTTTTCAAGATCGAAGGTAATGTTATTGCTCCCAATCTCCAACGAAATATTTTTGTTAAAGACATCAATCATAGCGTGTGCGGTGGCAAGAAAGGGTCTCCCAAGCAAAATTGGGATATCATCTTCTTCCATTTCAAGGACTACAAAGTCGACGGGAAGACAAATTTATCGATCTTAACGAGAACATTTTCAACGATTCCTTTAGGATATTGAGTTGTTTTATTGGCTAGCTCAATGCACATTCTAGTTGGTTTCAGTTCCCCTAATACCAGACGCGAATAGAGAGAGAATGGCATAAGACTTATGCTTGCCCCAAGATCGGCAAGGGCCTTGTTGAACAAAAATTCCCCGATTGTGCAAGGTAAGGTGAAACTCCACGATCTTCTTCTTTTTGAGAGGCATATCTTTTAGAAGGGCGGCAGAGTACCTTTGATTTAAAGTTATCTGCATCCGATCAGAAAGTCTTCTATGGGTAAGGAGATCCTTCATGAATTTAACATATTCGGGCATTTGCTCAAGGGCTTCAACGAGAGGAATATTAATGCTGAGTTGTTGTAATTTCTCCATGAATTTCTGAAATAACACTCATTCTTTCTCCTTTTTAATTCTTCCTGGAAATGGTATTGGTGGAATGTAGGGATGGAATTTCTCGACAGTAGGTTGAGCCTCCTAGGTTTCTTTGTTGTTGTCTTGACGCGTTTCTTACATCAGATCATTCGAGTTTGAAGGGTAGGATGGTTCCTTATAGTTTAATCCACTTCTGGTTGTAATAGCATGAGCTAGATCTCGAGAATTTGGTTCAGTTGTGCTAGGTAGTTCTCCTTCATCTCTCATTCTGATAGATTCTGCGAGCTTTCTGACTTGATTTTCAAGGCTTCTTACAGAAGCTGCTTGCGTTCTCAGCACATGGTTGTAATCTCGCTTGATATTCCAAACCAATTTTTTGTTATCTTCTTGTTTTCTGCAGGATTCCTTGATAAGCATATTCACAGCCTTTTCCAAATCTGTTACTCTCCCATCAATGGGTTTATCGTACTTTTGTTTAACCATCTTGACTTCTTCAGTAAGGGATTGCATATCTACTACAAATTCCTCCAGATTTTTATTACCGATTGTATCTCGATAGGATCATCATTCCAATATTCATTCCAAGATGAAGAGTGGAGAGCTACTTCTTCAACTATTGTCCATCCTTTATCAGCAGTCATTAACGGGATAGGTTCTTTTGAGTCTAATAATTTCTGAGTTTTTATGTTCAACCCATTGTAAAATATTTGCAGTTGCTCATGCTTTTTGAGTTTATGCTCGGGGAACTTGAGGATGGCTTCGTTGAATGTTTCCCAAGCAGTAAAGAGTGGCTCATCATTGAATTGGCTAAACCTCCTAGTTTCATCAACTTGCTGGAGGATTTTTGCAGGGGTTCGGTATTCCTTAAGAAAGGCCTTCTTAAATTCATTCCACGTTGTGATAGATCCAGATGGAAGTTTCTTTAACCAATCTCTAGCTCTTCCTTTTAGGGTAAAAGGAAATGCCCTCATCATAACATGATCTCTGGAGACCAGTAGCGGAAATAAATCGTGATCTCACATACTTTTGCGATGTGCTCGTGTGCTCCTTCATCTTTAGTTCCATAAAAGCAGCAACTTTTTAGTTCTTCAAGACGAGTCCCTTAATTTGAATTTTACATTTTCTTCAAGAGCTGGAATGGTGATTCCCTGTTTACTTTTAAAGGTGGGGTGAGATAATCATTCATAGTGAGAGACATATTATTAGAACAAAAATAAAGACTTAAATAAAAATCCTAATATAACTCCCCGGCAGCGGCGCCAAAAACGTAATGCAGGTTTTACTGACCATGTTTTAATATTTATTAAGTCTCGTTATACCTATGGTCTACCCTAGTGCACTAACGCAAAGTGTACCCGGTCGCTTGTAGTGTAGTATTCGGTAAAGCCGAGGTCGTCCCAAGAGCTATGTGTGTTGGATTATTACTAAGTCTAGGTGTCACAGATTAATAATGGTTTTCATAAGGAATTAATTAATTAAACTATTAAAGCAGAATAAAGCAAATAAAGGCAGATAAAAGGTAAAGGGTAAATCAATAGAGGAGAGTGGTGCTAACCTAGTTAAACCTCCTAGCTAGTTATGTGTACGTCTACTTACTTCCAATTACTTCAGGTGGGGTCAAAGTCGAGAGGACAACATTTGGTCAATTCGCCCTAACCTATCAGCAAAGATGCCACCACAGGAGAAGTCAAGTGTCCCCTCATAAGTCCTGTTGTTCCTGGTCCCCTAAGCCAAGTCATTAAGTACCGCTACATGCTAGATTTATAATAGTGAGTGCCCGGGCATTAGCAACTTAAACACTCACCCCCTAATTCTTAAGTTCATCCAAACGGTAGGCGATCAGTTGGTCAAATCGCACAAGTAGAAAGGGTCGTCAATTGGTCATATCTTACCCTTCCCGTCTCAGTGCACTCACCTAGGGTCAGTTGGTCATATCTCCTAGGAAATTGGCCTCTACCGCCATTCAAAACTACCGAAAAAAGGGTAGCTACCAATAAACTATGCATGCATACACTTAGAAATAATTATGCGGAAGTAATGTAAACGCAAACAAAACAATTAAGGAATCATAACTAGGCCAGCACCAAGAGGTGCTTAGCCACTCATATTAATCATATAAACCAATTCAATATTCAAAGGTACGAAATACATGAATTGAAATTAAAGAAAATATAAAATGCTAATGCTTATCATGGGGGAGTGATTTCTCCCTTGGAGACAGCTCCGTATGCTCCTCTAGACCTGCCTTTAGCTTTTTCCCATGTTCTCTGGTTGTTGTGTGTGGAATGGGATGATTAGAAATGCTAGAATTCGTGGGGTATTTATAGGCCAGATCTGGGTTAAGACGTAACTATAACAAGAGTTACGCCATAACCTTCAATTCCTTCGTATTTTGCACTAGATTCGCTAGTTACAATGTAACCTTATTAGTGGTTATGCCGTAGTCTTCAATAAACTTGGTTACGCATAGTCGATGAAATAGTTACTGTAGTTATCGCGGCATGGAACCTCATTTGACCTAATATAGATATGTCGTAGCCTTTGGGGAGAGTTACGCCGTAACCTTCTGATGAGTTGGTTTTCTGATTCACGCTTTAGTTACGGCGTAATGTGAGAGATAAGTTAGGCCGTAACTTCTTCAAAGTCAGCATACTATGATAAATCTTTTGATATTTCTCCAGTTCTGCGTCTCTTTAGCTCTAATGCTCGTAATTTACCTGAAAGTGGAAAACAATGGAAAACAAGCGTAAATCCATATAAATGATATAAATTACAAGCATTATCGGGGGAAATTGACACTTAATATTCATGAAAATTTGATGTTATCAATAAGGATTGTGGCACTGAAGCGTACCACATGGTCCTTTCTAGACAAGTTTAGGTTGTACACTGCTATATATGCACAAACCACAATGAATATAAATTAATAAATCAAACAATCAAAATCACAATCAAGAATGTTAAGAGTACCTAACGATTACAAATGACCAGACACTTTATGTGGACGTTGGTATGTCAAAATTGAGAAACTTGGTGTTCCTCCCACATAGCTTTCCAACCTTCTCATCTAGTCCCGGTGTACCAACCTTTCATCAATCCTAGTAATAAACCGACGAACTTCCTTGCGATCATGTGAATTCCATCTCTTTCGTTGAACCATACCCATCTCAATGTCCTTCACACAATACGCCAATCCATCTCGAACCATCTTTAGGGTGGCATCACAGAACTTGTGAATTTCATCGAACACCATAAAACACATATGATGATTTTCACTGTGGTAGACGATCCTAAACTTTGGTTTATGAAATATTTTGTACTGAAGTTCTTGGTTGAGCTCGTTAAAGTGTAGAAGTGGTGCGGTGAGATTGAGTTGTTTTTGGTAAGATTCGACTCCGAGTTGTAAATCTTCAACACGTTCCTGAATAATCTTGCTTCGGATGAAAATGAGAAGTGCAGTGATGTACTTGATCTAAATCTCTGTCAAGAACTGACACATCCTTCCTTGTACCTTAAGGAGATACATATCTTCAATGTCGTTGAGCGATAGATCTGGAAAGTCAGCTTCGAAGAAATCATACTCTTTTTCATCTTGTCATTTGACGACTATCTTGGATAAGAATGAGTAATCCCATTTAGTAGCCAATTTAACCTACATGATAGCAATTATTCTTTGGTCATGCTGCACGTCCTTGTTCGACTTGCCAACTCTGCAGCTTCTGTAGTAGAGCCTTCTCCTCTCCGGCCAATGATGAATTCCAAACTTAGCATCGATGTCGTACTCCACAACCTTGTCGACAAACATGTGTGTGGCTTCTTCAATGGCTATGTTGTTGGAGAATGAGGCAGCTGTTATGTTGAACGTCAGAGATGTAGCACACTTTTTACTAATACTACTTCCGTGTTGAAGAAATCCCAAATCGTTGTTGAAAAAGAAACGAAACGGGATCCTTGGTTTTTCTTGATTTCCAATCGTCGGTAGTGGTTTGGTCCAATCTGTGTAGTATGGTTCATTATCCTTTCTTGTGTAGTCAATATTGGACTCCGGGTTGAGCCAGTCTATATTGTTGTACATTGCACGGGCAATGTTGTCCAGGTGATATTCTAGCTCAATGGCACTGTAGGATCTTTCTTTAAGTAGAGTGAATGCATGATTCTTGATCCTGCGGAGTTCCCATTTAGTCATCTTTTTTATCTTGAATTCATATTTGAGGATATGAACCTGCTCCAGAGTTTGACCATCTATCGGTTGTTGACCTTCTTCTAAGCGTGGTTGCGCCTCAACCACGTTGCTAAACCATTCAAACTCCTCTGTCTTATCATCATCTAACTAGGAGAAGACCGAAGGTTTCTTCTTCTTTGGTCTAGAGGATGACTCTGGTCTTGGTAATGGTTGGGCCATTGGTTGATGTTAGGGCTTGGGAATATCATGATCCTCACCACCGGTGTATGTAAAGTGATCATGGTTTTCTGTTGAGGTGGTGTGGATTCTGTATCCCGTGGTTGCTCAGATGGTGGTGGTTGGGTTGCTTATTGTGAGGGGTGGTGGTTGTCTTAGTAGGTGGTGGTAGCATGGATGATGATGACTCACCGGTCTTCTTTTGTCTTTTGGTGTTTGGATCCTCATCCTTGTCGTCATCATTTCTTGGCCTCTTGTTTTGCCCTGCAGCTTCCTTGCATGATGTTTTAAGTTGTCGTTCTAGAGGAAGATCATACACTTTTAACCGTTTTAAGTTGTCACTAACTCGCAATCAGCTCGTCCTCGGAGACAACTGGGGGCCTAACAGGTCTTGTTTGCATGACCACCGGTGTAGTAGAGACAACCTCTTTGAATCAAATGTTTAACCGTTGGTAGGAGTTGCTTATCTCTCTGGTGTTTCTAGGAACTGTGTTACATAGAAATGTGTGAGTGTAGTTCCTGATTCGTTTATTCATTTCACCTTGAACGTCCCAAGAGAGAAACTCCTGAATTTGTTCTCTTTCTCCTTGAAACGTGTCCATTTATTTCGAAAGATCTATGACCACGTCGGCCAGTGTGTTCATTCGTGATTGAAGAATAATTTGTTTTCTGGTTCGTGAATGACGCACAGCTTTCTGGATCTTTGCCTTGACACGAGATGCCCACGTGTCAGCCTTCTTCTTGATTTATTTCCATGTTGATTTAGTTGTTTCTTTGGTTGGTGGTGGTGATGAGTGTGAAGATGATTATCTTTTGCATGTGTCGAGAGGTGTTTCCGAAGATTGTTGAGGTTTATGTGTAGGATTGTCATTTATGTAGTTGTCAGCTTCCTCTTTTAACCTTTGTTCCTCAGCTCTATCAGCTTCTTCTTTGGCCTTAGCCGCTTCCTCTTCGGCCCTCTTTCTTTTCATCTCTTCTGCAGCTTCCGGAACATCTTTGTCAGTGACTCTTTCATCTTTATCATGATCGTCTTTTCCATAATCGATCATCTGCTCATCATCTTCTTTGTAACACCCCAACCCGGCAAGGGTAGAAGTGTCACATTCTGGTGTCATATCAGGACATACAAATAAAACTTTTGCAAGCGAAAAACTTATAGAATGAAATACCAAGTCATATAAACGAATGACTTACAAAGAAAATACAAAATCTAAAATGTCTAAAATAAAATGAAATCTCAAAACAATAGCCCATCAAAATAAGTCCAAAATAATAAGGTAACTAGGGTCGGTCCACTCAGATAATCCAACTCTCAGCCTGTCAAAGCCCATCTTCCAACCTAAAACTTTCTGCAGGAAAAGAAATGCGGCTGAGCTTAAAAAGCCCAGTGAACATATATAAAAAAATGAAAGCTAAACAAAATCAGAAATACGAAAAGAAACAAAGGAAGCTGATAACAAGGTCGCAACGAAATGGAAACAATGAGTCAAAGAGGAACCTGCAGAATAAGATAGTAACAGATATCCAGAAAGAAAAGATAACAGAGGAGAACAAAGAAAGTAACGCATCGATGACATATACATAAGCACATCCAAATAACCAGGCATACAATTAATCAGGAATTCTAAATACATATAAGCCAAACATAAATATAAAAGCTAGCGGAAGCAACAAATTAGAAAGTGAGCATAGAAATCACACAAGTCAGGTAACCCATAGTAAATAACATAACAAGTAACGTAATTAGCGGAAGTACTAACGGCAGTCAAAACATGATAACCACATGTATCAGGTAGGGTTACAGAACTACATCATAACTGACTGAATTATCTAATCAAGGTCCTAGCATGGCAACTAAACAAGTTAACAAGCCAGACAACATAAGTTGAACCATTTACCTAATCAAACCGTATCATAAACAGAAATTTAAATATGGCAGGTCAACAATTAGCAGATAAAGATACTAACGGGTAATCATAGTCCACGAGATTAACTAAACGAAAGTACACATGATAAACAGATAAAACAATCGATCACATACTAGCATGGTCATCAGACAAATCAAAGGGCCACATAACAGTAAGATAACATATAGTCAGATGACAATAGGTGAATCATATAATCGCATATTAATTATATCGTAGCAGGTAAACGGTAGTCACATAAACATGTAAAAGCATAATCAAATTCAATAATCATATAATAACTCGGTACGTGAATGGAATGATAGTCTGAAGTAATGGAATAAGAGTATGATAGATCAATGCAATGGAATATATATCATGGTAGTAGAGTGAGTTACATAAAGGGTAATGATTAATGGACAATTAATACAGAATATGGTGCGTTGGGGAATACATAAGGTACAATATAGGTATATAAAAAGTGTAAGGGTTGTCAAAAATCTATCCCGAGCCAAAAATACGATACAGTAATATCAATAGTGGCAATAGCGTACCAAGTACCTAATAGTAGCCATTGTATTTAGAGGGGTGACCTCAGAATACCAAACCAATAGGAGGGGAGACCTCAAGTAACCAATGGAGTAGCTAGCTCCCAGAATGTGAGGGGTGTATTACACACACGCACCACATCACTAGAACAATATATATGTCAATAACAATACAATACAAATCTAGGATGCATCCATATGCCCCCCTGCAGAACAATAGTGGCCATACAATATATCTGAAGCGCGCATAATCAATACAAAATGGGGACGGTGAGGAACATCACTCATCAATGACACGGACATGGAACCCCCATGCCTAGTTAATTGCTCGGGTATCAAACTGACATGTCAATTCAAAAGGTCCAAAGTGTAGCAATATATAAGTCTTCATAATCAAAGGTTCAATATCATTAGTTCATAATTCAGAGGTTCATAGCAATAGTCCAATATCAAAGTCCAATATCACAGGTTCAATATCAAAGGTTCAATGTCAAAGGTTCAATGTCAAAAGGTCAAATAGCAAAGGGTCAATATCAAAAGGGTCAATAACAAAATGGCAAGAGATCAAAGATGTAAAGAGATCATGAGAAACCTTATGAGAAAGGTCAGAATATCTGTACCTTATTCGAAGCGAGCAAAATAGGAAAGTAAAGTCGCAAGATGAATCAAACCCGCTGCCCGGAACCTATATGAATTAGATAACGCTTATTAAAATTAGATTACCCATTTTAGACGGCTTTCCATTTTTAGCAGGTTTCCACTTTTAGTAACTTTTCATTTAAGGTAACTTTCTATTTTAGGCAGGTTTCCATATTAAGCAACTTTCCAAAAATAGCAAGTTTCTATATTTAGCAGATTTAGTCATAGATGATATAACTAAAGTCAAATTAGGTTAAAATGGTGAAAACAAGTATTATCATACTTTAAAGTGTCAATAATACAAAATAGAGGGTCAAAAGTGTAAATATAGCAAGATTACATGTTTTACTCATTTAGTACCTTTGGTTATCATATTAGCAAGTAAAACCTTTAAGTTTCATAATTTACAAAACAACCCCTTAACTTTATTAAATCGCATGTGTACAAAACCCTAGTTTTATATTTAGCTTAACGTATATGTTTTAAACCATTTATACTCGATTACGACAAGATTATATGATCCCTTGTGAAAACCCTTTTTAGGTCGAGGTATCCCTCCCCCAACAATAATTTCATACGCCCCATTAACAACCAACAAGACCCTTAAATCATTTGTTATCGATTCAATATCTTACACGCGTATACGTATAGTTTCAAGGTTCTTTTAACTCGTTATTTGAATTACATATGGGTCGAATACAGAGGGTTCAAAATCAGATTTGTATACTAAGTTTCAAGGCCATATTTCATTCGACATCCACAAGATTAAATCATGATTTTATGTAGCCTTATTACTTGTTTTAAGGTAGCCTTAATATAGATGATTTACATGATCTCGTTCTATAATTTGTGATGTTTTTTAACGTATCAATTCATGTGAGGGTTTAATTCATGTACAAGAAATCAAAAGAGGTCTAAACACACGACATACAAATCAAAATGAGAAGGATAATAAAAAGGGTTTCGTGATACCAACCCTTGTAACGTGAGCGAGATGAAACAAGCAACCAAGAGAACATGATGCCATGACCAAACCAACCCCTTGTGACCTAGCCCATGACGTAAAACAACCCACAACAGCCCTACGTCAACAGCAGTTTCCTTTCGAACGTAGGAAACCCATGACCAACCTTGTTTACGAGCCAAGAACGACCACAACACCTTAGAATCAATACCACTCAATCACAAGCCTCCTTGGGACACCCTTTTGTCTTGATTTCGATTTGGAATGGAGAAAAACAGTATTGCCGTCACTTGTGGTGTTAGGGAGATTTGGGTTTTTTTGTGTTTTATTTTGAATTTGATAAATGGTATTATGGTGAGATTAAATGAGAGTTAATAGGAGAATAAATCGGGAATTTAGGTTTAGTCATGTATATTGGCCGATTAGGGGGGGGGGGGTAAATCTTTTATTTCCATCAATTTTCTAATTTACCATATTTAGTTTTATTACATTTAATTTAATGTCTAGTACATGTTTATTATGTAGTCCAAATGACTTATATTGTGTGATATGAATATAATTAGTAGACATAAGTGTACTTTATTTATCATATTCTTGCGTGAATTATTTATGAGATAAGTTTTTAATGTATTCAACGAGAATGACGTGTTTTATGAGTTCTCACAATTACTAAGTTGGGGGGCAAAATAGTCATTTAATATGTTTATGATTTTTGGGGTTTTACATTCTTATTGTTGTTCTTCTGAAGGTTTCTCTTCCTGAATAGCAGGTGTGGTGATGTCACCCGTAACCTTACCGGGTTGATTAACCGGATCGGTAATAGGTTTTGTAGTGAGTTGAGCACCACCACTGGAAACCACTGGCCCTTCGAGTCGATTAACCGAGAAGGCAGTTGCTGCTTTTTCCATTCTTTATTGCTTGAGAGTTTTCTGCAGTTGTTTCTTTTCAGCTTTTGGATCATACTCCCAATCTGAGTCTTCTTGTTCTTCTACGTCTAGGGGTTTCTTCCCTTTGTCAGATTTGTTCTCTTCATCAGGAGATTCGTACTCATCAATGTCTTGGTCAAGTTGTTCACAAGTAGGACTTTTAAGCTTGTCCTCTTTCTTCTTCTCGACAGTTGAATCATCAGCACGAGCCTCATTGTAGACAACAAGCTCATCTGACTATGTTTCAGAATCATCATCATGAAGAGAGGTTTGTACAGGTTCAGGTTCTGGTTTGACGATGTTGGTGGGAGATTTCCTCCTGATCTTTTTGATGGTTTTCTTTTTCTTAGTCTTTGTAGAACTTGCAGAACTTCAACTTTCTTGGCCCTTGTCTTAACCGCTGGAGTATTTTTCTCATCCATGAAACCAACACGCCTAGCAATTAGTGCTTCCCTATAGAGTCTGTATGATGAAAGATCATTGATTGTGTCAGTCAGTAGGCATGCAGGGATTTCCACTCATTGTTTACGAGTGGATGTTCCTTTAAAACTGATTGCATTGAATGTAGGATCATCTAGCATCGTGTCCTTGTTAGGGTCATTCAGTCTCTTTGGGATACTTTCGTGCTTCCAGAGAAGGTAAGTGAATTAGTAGCTTTGTGTAGCGGACGAAAGGAACCTTGGAACCTGGTTTCCTGAGATGTTGCATCATGTCTTCCCAGATGAGGCTTGCATAGTCTATGTGATTTACATGGACCATTCCCCAGAAAGTTTGTAAGTGCATCAGCTTCGGGTGTTCATGACCACTATCTCTTCACGAGACTGACTTAGCGATCATTAGATGTTCTCCATGTTGTGGGATGTTCTTGATGTCGACTCTGGAATGTGTAGCAATAACCCCAGATTCTTCGTCATACCCAATGTTGACCAAGAAATCCATAACCTCCGTCTCAGTAGGAGTCCTGACATATTCAGTTGGAGATATGGCTGGTAGTAGAAGAATAGTGCAAAGATCAGCAACAATGACAGTGACTTCCTGAGTATCAAGGGTCACTTTCACAGCATCTTGTCCATCAATCTTCTCCATAGTGTGCTAGAATTAATGGATGTAAAATTTCGGTGTTGTGGCTGCATTGGTGAGCATGAGGTTGTAGGGATGTTGGTGAAGAATGTCCACAGCAATTCTGTATGACGATCTTGAGCAGGTGAAGTTGTGGAAGTCAACTCGTAAGTTGTTCTTGCCAATGGTTTTGTTGTAATCAGCAGGGAATGCGTTTGCCATCGTGAGTTCAGCTGGGGCATTGATGTTTGCTTAATTTGTAGCCATTTTATGATTTGAAAGTCATTAGACAGTAAAACAGACATATGGAAACACATTGTGTTAGTTTAAGTCTGATTAATTATCTAACACCTTGTTTGATGATATCATGTTTATGTTTGTTACAAGTCCTAAGTCACATATGTCCGATTTACTAAAGTTGTGGTGATAAGTTACGTGAACGTGTTAATATTGAAGTTATAAAGTCCATTTATCACTTTGCATACAACATTTTCACATTTGTTTTATTTATGCGTAACATTAGTATTGTGACTTATGCGTAACATTTTTGGGGTAACTTATGCGTAACAGGCTAAAACAGGTGAACAGTAGCTTATGAGTAACTTGGATCCTTATTCGTAAGAAAGGGAGCTTATGCGTAAAAATAAGCTAAATAATAAGACTATGCTTATGTGTAAGAATTTCTTACGCGTAAGACATATTCGAAGGCATTTATCTTATGCGTAGGAATAGGCTAAATGTTATGCGTAAGGCTTACTCGTAAGAGTAAAGCTTATGCGTAACAACCCTTGTTTATGAATTTCTTTCCAAGAAATCCATAGTCCACTGTAGACCTCTTATGTGTAAGAGTTACACGTAAAAAGTTTACTTATGCGTAAGGTTTACTAGTAAACTTTTGGTCTTATGCGTAAGGTTAGAACACCTTTTGATTCTTTACGAGTAAGCTACCTGTTAACACAAACATGATAAATTTGGTCACAATTCATTCCAAACATCATAAAGATCACAAAATAGACACAAGAACAGATCATCTAAACACAGAAAGACTTAGGCGTAAAAATACTTAAACAACCCTTATTTTACGTTTAAGAAATTTGTTCATTCAAATCAAACAAACTATGTTTCTGGGACATCTAAGAGTGCATAGGAGACATTTCCAACAAGTTTTAACATTTTTCAACCACAGAATCAAAAGATTCATGTGGAACGACCACTTAAACCCTAAAACAATAATTTTGAATCATTCGATGTTTCTGGTTTATTTAATTGTTAGAAACATGTTTCTTATACTCCTACAACACTAAAATGATCATCCTTTAACAACAATTATCACTGAATCAAAGTTCCCCAAATATTACGCATAAACCCTAGAATCCAAAATCGTTCATTGGAGTTTCTTGGTAAGTTTTAATGATTGAAACATGTTTAATAATCAATAAGAAACGTTTTAACATAACTTGTTTAAATCCAAACACCCTTAGGTGTAAACACCCAAAATTGTTCTTATGAATGATTTTCCAAAATCCATTTTAGAAAGATTGATCCGTTGGATCTTTGTGATTTTCAAAACCATTGTTTAGAAACATGATTAAAACGTTTAGCCACTCACAGATTTTGAAAATGATGAACGGATTTGAAGATTAGATTGTGGCCGTGGACGATGGTGGTTGAGGGAATTAATGCACAAGAAAGGTGCATTGAATGTGTTAGTTATGAGTTTTTGTTAAAATTAATTTTTCAAACATTACACTTTTAGTCCTTTAACCTCAAAGAGGCTCCAACCAAGATCCTTTAACTCGAACTTTGGTTAAACACAACACATTTTGGCAAGAAACTTGACGATACTCCCCTCGACTTTGGTTAAACACAAAACATTTGAGTCCGAGGAGGGTGTTATTCATGATAAATAACTAACACTTTATAAGAAACAACGTATTTTTGGTAACATGCAAGTACAAGGTTTCATGAAACGGAAAAATATTTACTTTCTCCCCCTCAACACTTGTTCAGGAAAAATGGTGAAATGTTTGATAGAACACGGTGTTGATGGAAGTTTTGTACTTGCAATGTTTGTTTTTCAGATAAACTTTGAAATGAAAAATATTTTTGGTTTTTATAATATTTTATATTTTTTTATTTTGTTATTGAAATATATTTACAAAAGAGGTTTTGGTGTTCGACTTTCAAGTGAGTTTTAAAAATTCATCCAGTTCTTCTAGAGTCAAACACCTCATTCCAATTCGGCGAACCAAGTCAGTAAATCTTGCGGGAGGCAAGGCTTTAGTGAGAAGGTCCGCCAATTGATGTTCAGTACCTACAAAGTATATTTCCACCGTTCCCTTTTCCACGTGCTCTTTAATTAAATGGTATCGAAGATCGATGTGCTTTGACATTGAGTGTTGAACGGTGTTGCACGAGATCGCAATAGCACTTCTGTTGTCACAGTACACCAGAATCTTGTCGAATACATAACCGTAATCCTTGAGTTGTGTTCTCATCCAAATGAATTGAGCATAACATGCAGACATGGCTACATATTCTACTTCAGTTGATGATAACGATGTACATTCTTGTTTCTTCGATTGCCATGACACCAATTTATCACCGAGGAATTGTAAGCCTCCAAAAGTACTTTTCTGTGAATCTAAGCATCCTGCGTGGTTAGCATCTGAAAAGGCTATTAATTCAAAACCAGAATCCTTCGGATAATAGATCCCCAATTTAATGGTTCCCTTGACGTATCGGAGGATTCTTTTAGCCTCGTAGAGGAGTTTTTCAGTTGATCTTGACTGATAACGGGAGCAAAGATATACAACAAATACTATATCGGGTCTACTGGCTGTTAGATACATGAGAGACCCAATAATACTGCGGTGTTTGGTAGAGTCAACCAGTTTCCCATGTAAATCAGCATCCAGTTTGTTGGTATGTGCCATTGGTGTATTATAGGTATCACAGGTTTGCATTCCATGTTTATTCAATATTTCAAGAGCATATTTAGACTGACTGAGGAAAATACCATGGGGTGATTGATGAACTTGTAGTCCTAAGAAGAACGTAAGTTCATCCATCATTGACAATTAAAATGTGTGCCCCATGATATTGAATAAACAGTGTTGGGTCGACCGATCATTTGACAAAATTATGAGCAAGGAGGAAGGATGACAACTTATCATACCACGCCCGAGGGGCTTGTTTGAGACCATAGAGAGCCTTGTTCAGTTTGTAGACATGATTAGGGAACTTTGGATCAACGAATCCTAACGGCTGGCTAGCATACACGCCTCTCCTTAAGTTGACCATTCAGAAAAGCAGTTTTGACTTCCATTTGGTAGACGATGATATTCATGTGAGCCGTGAATGCCATAAAAATCCGTACAGCCTCAATTCTAGCAACCAATTTGAATGATTCTTCAAAGTCGATACCCTCTTCCTATCTGTAACCCTTAGCCACTAGACGTGACTTGTTTTGAATAACCGTACCTTCAACATCTAACTTATTCTTCCAAATCCATTTTAGACCAATGACATAGACCCTTGTTGGTCTTTCAACCAATTCTCATACTTCTAAAATTTTGAACTGGTTCAGCTCTTCTTGCATGGATTCAAACTAATTTTCATGGGTCATTACATCCTTAATGTTTTTGGGTTCGGTTTGACTGACAATGAGTGCACAGATGCAATGTTTTCCATCAGTCTGAAGGCGTTTTCTAGTTACGACTAGTTGGTTTGGGTTGCCAATAATGTTAACAAGAGGATGGTATTTGGTCCATCGGTGTGTGAAAGGTTGGTGTTGGTATACATTAGGTGCAGATTAGGTGGATTCAGATGGCTGGTAGAAGATTCAGCAACATCTGGATTTGCCGTTTCTGTTGAGAAAGGGTTGAAAAAACGCATTTACATCATAATCCGCAGGCGTAGGTACATTTAGATTTAGAGGATCATCAGCTAGGTCAGTGTCATTAGAAGCGGTTTGTTCAGCTATTGTTGGAGATTCAATCGGGGGTGCATCAGCAACAGTTGTTGTTGTTTCAAGTGTATCAGGTATTAGATTATTATCAGGTTGAGCAGCGGAAACTGTTGATACATTTGGATCACGTTGATCGAATTCTTTATTGAACATAGGAGCAAACAATGTTTCCATCTGACGACGAGTTAGTTGAAAGGTTTGATCAGCTGATGATTGAGGGAAGTCGAGACGGTTATGTCTGGGTTCTAAGCTATTTTGCTCATAAGCCATTTCTGTGAGCTCTTCAAAATTAGCATGAATAGTTTCCATAATTTCCTTTGTACGACGATTCCAGATCCGGTATCCTTTTTAGTTTTCACAGTATGCAACAAAGACTCCAATATCAGCTTTAGCCTTGAGCTTTCCAAAGTAATCACAATCATTATTCGAATAACAGAGAGCTCCAAATACATGAAAGTGTTTTAGATTCGGTTTTCTATTATGACTAAGCTCATAAGGTGTTTTGTTGTGGCGTTTAGTTATCATAGAACGGTTCTGAGTGTAGCATGTAGTTGACACGGCTTCTGCCCATAAGTAATCTAGAAGTTTTGCATTTATCAACATCGTTCTTGCAGCTTCCACTAACGTACGGTTTCGTCTTTTGACAAATCCATTTTGTTCTGGTGTTCTTGCAATTGATGTCTGATGCTCAATTCCCACTTTCTCATAATATTCCCGAAGAGTTTATTTTACAAATTATGTTCCTCTGTCTGTTCTGACTTGTCTGACCGTGTTCCAGAGCTAAAATTGAATTTTTGTGAGAAATGTGATGATCATCGGTGAAACTTGATCTTTACTTCATAGAAAATAAACCCAAGTTCATCTGGAGTAGTCATCAACGATTACGAGAATGTAGCGTTTGCAATTAATCGTCCGCGCACACATCGGGCCACAAAAATTCATGTGAAGAAGATGAAGAACATGTTGAGTGTTGTCTTCAACCTTCAAAGGAAAATGAGCACGAGTTCTTTTCCCTTGTTCACAAGCTGAGCATAAGTGGTCTTTTGACTACTAAACCTTGGAAGACCTTCAATTAGTTTGTGTCATGCAAGATTGGTTATGGTTTGGAAGTTTAAATGTGAAAGTCTTCTATGCCACAGTGATGCAGGTTTTATTGACCAGGTTTTAATATTTATAATTTCTCGTTATACCTTTGGTCTACCCTAATGCACTAACGGGCAATGTACCCGGTCGTGTGTAGTGTAGTATTTTGGTAAAACCGAGGTCGTCCCAAGAGCTATGTGTGCGGATTTAAACTAAGTCTAGGTGTCACAGATTTTAATATAATTTTGATATGGAATTAACTAATTAACTACTAAGGAAAATAATGGCGAGGGTTGTGATCCATAGAGGAGAGTGGTGCTAACCTAGTTATTCATCCTAACTAGTTATGTCTACGTCTAATTACTTCCAATTACTTCAGGTGGGGTCAAAGTCGCTAGGACAACATTTGGTCAGTTCGTCCTAACGTATCAGCAAAGGGTCCCACTGGAGAAATCAGGTGACCCATCATAAGTCCAGTTGTTCTTAGTCCCCTAAGCCAAGTCATTAAGTACTGCTACATGCTAGATTCATAATAGTGAGTGTCCGGGCACTAGCATCTTAAACACTCACCCCTACTTCTTAAGTTCATCCAAACAGTAGGTGATCAGTTGGTCAAATCGCACAAGCAGAAAGGGTCGTCGGTTGGTCATATCTTACCCTTCCCACTCAGTCTATCTACTTAGGGTCAGTTGGTCATATCTCCTAAGTAACTAGCCACTACCGCCATTCAACACTACCGAAACAAGGGTAGCTACCAACAAACTATGCATGCATACACTTAGAAATAATTATACGGAAGCAATGTAAATGCAAACAAAACAACAAAGGAATCATAACTAGGCCAGCACCAGAGGAGCTTAGCCGCTCATATTAACTAAAGCAATCGTTTCAATGTTTAACATTACAAAATACATGAATCGAAAGTAAAGAAAAGATAAAATGCTAATGCTTATTGTGGGGGAGTGATTTCTCCCTTGGAGATAGCTCCGTATGCTCCTGTAGATCTTCCTTCGACTTCTACTCACGTTCACTTGGTGTTGTGTGTGAAATGGGATTCTTTGAAATGCTGGAAATCGTGGGGTATTTATAGGCCAGATCTGATTACGGCGTAACTAATGTTAAGAGTTATGCCGTAACATACAATTCTTCGTATTTTGCACTAAAAATGTTGGTTACGGCGTAACTATGCAAGGAGTTACGCCGTATCTTCAATAAATCTTGGTTACACCGTAATTGAGACAATAGCTTCGGCGTAGCTTGCAGCGGCGTGGAACCGCATTTGACCTAGTTGGTTACGCCGTAATCTTTGGGAGAGTTCCGTAATCTTCTGTTGAGTTGGTTTTCTGAGCCACGCTTTAGTTACGGCGTAATGTGAGAGAGGAGTTACGCCGTAACTGCTTCAAAATGAGAATACTATGATATATCTTCAATAAACTCTTCAAATCCGCGTCTCTTTAGCTCCAATGCTCGGTATTTTACCTGAAAGTCAAATATAGAGGAAAACAAGCGTAAATCCATATAAATGATTTAAAATACAGGCATTATCGGGGGAAATTGACACTTAATATTCAGGACTATTTGATATTATCAAATATCCCCCCACTTGAACTCTACTTGCCCTCAAGTAGACCTTATTAGATAGATTCCTAAAAAGATGTCTCCCATTATCTGGAAAATATAAGTTTACAAATCCCTTATGCTAGAATAAAACAAAGCCGAACACCTCACGAAATGGAAACAAAACACTCAAATCTCTCAACTATTCTAAGTGTCAATTTCGGGGTGATCACTCATTTCACAGTCATAGCATGTATTCTATCATAAGCTTCGCGGTTACACAAATCTCCACCACTAGAGTTAAGGACAAAACAATTTTCGAAGGAAATATGGGTAGACACGACAAAGGTTAAGGGTGATTTGTCATTACTAACATGTCACGGCGAAGTGGATAAAATCAATGATAAGATTGCTCGCTGCATCACCTAGACACGCTTCATGACTAAGGGTAGGATAAGACATGGGAAAAAAATTGGTGTAAAACCAAATAAAGCAAATAGACTAAATCTACAACCAGGTCATCACCACTTACCGTCCGCCCAAAGTTCAAGTTTCGAATTCAAGAAACCATATCATGATATAATCAGGTAGATGTGCCATTAGAGTACGTCATGATGGGCACACTTGCAACTTCATTCTTCAAATGTGACCGAGGTGGCCTCCTCGATACTAAATCTATATAAGGCTCATAATAATAGTTCTTAGAACATCGCACTTTAGAATCAAATGAAAAACAATAACTATATGTATATATATATATATATATATATATTCGATTCAGATCATTTTTTTTGAACATAACATAATAACATAACATCCCCCCACTTTAGATGAACAATGAGGATTTGGGGGGTCTTTAATGATCTTTAAGGATATGTCGTCGATGAGAGCGTGATTCCCGAACCTTTCCACTTGAACCTTCAACTTAGGCAAATAATAACTTCCTAATTATAAATAAAGACTACAGGGTAGGCTAAGGTGTAATGGTGTAACGAAACAATATGTTGGGTGAACAAAATGAAAGGAATGGCTCATAAGTGTGTATCTAGGGGTATCTTGCACTAAAGGTGAGTGCAACAAAGGGTTTAACATGGGGGTCGAGAAGTCGAGGTGACTAATCGATAGACACACAATGGTAGGCTATTTGGGTAATAATCCTATACTACTGCCTACTTAAACTGAAAAGTCCAAATACATCGAGCTAACTCAACATACCTCGTCTATGGTCTCGAAATGATGTAAAGGCCAAGGTCTAAAGTTTACAAGCTACCAGTACACTCATTATTTGGTGGATTTGGGGTAAAAATTTGGAAACGGATAAGGCTAATCTCACCATATAATATCAAGGGTTATAATGTGCTCGGCTAGGGTCTAATCTAGTTAGGTAAAGAAAAGCATGTCAAAATTTTTAAAATGGCATAAGTCTTCAAAATAAACTAGAAAAATGAGGGCAATAAAATTCAAGAGACAATTCTACTCCCGTCCCCCCACTTGAAATGTACAAAGTCCCTTTTGTACTAAGCATTAAATAAAGGTGAAGAGAAAAGTAGAATTAGAGCGAGAACTTCCCTAAAATTTGCTCCAAAAAGAAAGAAGGCCCACGAAAAGAGTCGTGCCTTCGCATAAGCATCCACGAGCAAACTTCGATCCCTGAAATCATACTACCGACAAGCATAATTCTAAAAAAGAAAAAGAAAAATGAAAAAGAAATCTAACTCACTTTCGTAGGAATCACGGTTGCATTTAGCATATGCAACAAGCCTTTTAAACCACTTGGTGTCCCAAGTGGACGAGTTTAGTCTCGTGAGGGCTTACAGGGGACATACCCACAAAGTTCATTTGAAAAACTAATATAAGGTTATTTTTTTTAAAGTGAAAGAAGTGTTATAGAGGGAAGTTACATCGTAACTCCCATAAGGATTTACGCCGTAATTGAGCAAAACCTGACAGATGCTACAGGAGCGTGACTACGGCGTAACCATTGCCTGGGTTACGCCATAATTGGAAATGCTCAGAAGTACTGCTGCAAAAATGTATGTTACGGCGTAACCATAAGAATGAGTTACGCCTTAACTATGGACAGATCAGGTCCCCGTTTAGCATGGTGCTGCAACTTTTCCCTAAATCCTGCAAAAATGGTTAAAAACACAAAACCCAACAGAAAGGAAATAAAAAAAAATGAAAGGGATAATTCGGGTTGTCTTCCGAAAGAGCACTTTTCTTTATTTATGAGTCTTTAAGTTAGACTCAGAGCCTCGGGGCTTTATGGTGGCCTTTGGACTTGGCCAACTTCCTCCATGTCCTTCATCAAGTTATGTCTGACCCAAGCAAAATTGGTAGAAGTGTGGAGGTACTCTTTAGTCTCGATCTTCTGAATTTTGCAAAACTTTTCGTCCGGCCCCAAATGGTATTTAGTGAACTCATACTTTTCGGCTATAATTGGTGGCGGCCTCTTATACGGAATGCCAAGAAGTTTACACCTTCTCTGCTCATATGCTTCATCATCAGGGTCAGTGAATCCATCTTCGCCTTGTAGTTCAAGGTAGTCCAAAATCCCCTCTATATCATCATCGTCGGACTCAGTACCTTTAAACCATTCATCGTCGAGTAAATTTTCCACCAGTAATCGTTTGCATTCTTCTTTCTCATTTTTCGTTGAATTCTTAATATCTTCATTTGTCACTTCACTTATGTCATTAAGAATTTCTTCGCTCGGTTCCTCTTTACTCATATATTCCTTCCATATTTTTTCCTTGGTCAATGCATCGAATTTCCCATATTTGATTCTCACCCAATTGTCAAATCCTATATTGTCTAACCAAGGTAATTCAGTCCTTTCCACATCGTTTCTTGAAGTCCAAAAGAATTCATCCTCTCCAACTCTCTTAAAAATGCTTCCTCCGTTGCATTTTTCATCATACAGGTCGCAAGATGCCCAAAAAACTTCACCAGGCGTCCTTATTTTCTCACACCAATGACTTCTGGTTACCTTGCCATGGATGTCACTTGAGGGATCCTCCATGCAGTAGATATCATCATTCATGGGCCTTTTTTGTAGACAATGCTCCTCATAATCAATTTTGAGCTTCTTCAGCAGATTTGGGTTAATTTTAGCATCCCCGAATTGTATTGAATACCAATCATCGAAGGATAAATCTCCAAACTTAATGTCATGTCTTTCAAGCGCATGCGGGCATGTCCATTCCTCATCTTTTAAATTATTACCCCCATTGCAATATTCACGAAAAGGATTGCATGTAGGCCATGCTCGTGTGGAGTCGTCATCAGTGATAATTATCGGGGTGCAATAACGCCTAATTGGCGGTTCCTCCTCATCTTCAAATGAGAGCTTTTCCAATCTTTCTTTATCAGTGTATGCACGCCACATGAATTTGTTATCCTTGACCCTATCCTTATCGGTTCCTCCATCGCAAGTTTCGTTCCAAGGGTCGCATGAAGCCCATAGATCATGCCATTCACCCTTAGCTACGGGTATTTTCTTTCACCAGTGATACTTTATTTTAGATGGGGATAGAGGACATAAGTTAATGTCATCGGACCATTCGTTAATAACCTGTGTCCCTGATTCGTCTACCTCGAGAAATCTGTCAGCCCACGTATCCCAGTTACGCTGTAATTGTGATGTTTGGTTACGGCGTAACTCCGTTGTGTCATTGTCATCGCTATTCTCATAATGCCACCATCGCTGTCAAAAACATAGTTACGCCGTAACTCATAAGAGGTGTTACGGCGTAACTTTATATTGTCCCCAGAATTTCCACTTGAATCCGAACTTCTGGTGGGAGAATTGGCTTGTAACTTTGAGTTTTCATCAGAAAATATGACCTTGCATTCCATCGTGGATTTTGTCCCTTCCGGTTTAGTATTATTCTTCCTTGCCTTCTCACTAAGCTTTTCCACCATTGTTTCAAGGTTCTTTAGGGTTGTGTCATGATTGGAGAGACTTCTATCAATGTTTTCCTATAAATCTTTTAGCCATTCATCTTGTTCCTTTTGTCTTTGGGCTGAAGTTTCTAGGAATTTGTTAATGGTCTCTTCAATATTGGGCCTTTTTTCTCCATAAGGCCCACGATTGTAGTTTCCAGCAGATCCTCCACGATAGCCATTACTATTTCGATTATCGCCATAAAATGGTCAATTTTCTCCATATTTAGCTTCTTCGACTGTGATTTCTTCGTTAATGTGAGGACAACTCTTGGTGAGATGTCCTCCCCCACAACTTTCGCAACCTACTTGGATGGCATGAACAGTTTCTCTGATTTTTAGCATATCTCGACTCAGATTTTCAATTTTTCTAGTGATGGCGGCAATTCCATCAAGACTTCCACCTTGGTTCCTTTTGCTTCCTCCATCATGCCATTTCTGGGAATGATCAGCCATTTATTGGATGGATTTAATCGCGAGAGTAAGATTCATGCTCGGAATTGGTCCTTGGTAGTCCAGCATCTGTCTTGTAGTCATGTTGATTCCTTTATAGAAGATGTTGACCTTTTGTCGGTTGTTTAGATCATGTGTAGGACACATGTAGAGGAGATCGTCGTATCTATTCCAGGCTTGATACAATGTCTCATGGTCTTCTTGCTTGAAATTATGGATCTCCAAGAGTTGGTTAGATCTCCTTGACGGAGGACAATATCTCTGGATGAAGTGCTTCTTTATTAGAGCTCATGTAACAACTGCCCCGGCGGGCAATCTTTCGATCCATCTTCTTGCAGCCCTAGTAAGAGTCATGGGGAATACACGTAACATAAAAGCGTCATGAGACACACCTGGAATGTTGAAAAGACTTGCGATGTACAAGACATTTTCAACGTGCTCATACGCATCTTCGTCCCTGTTTCCTGAAAAAGGGTTAGCACGAAGCTCCCTCATAAATTGGTCTTTATTCTGGAAACGGACATTAGCTCCAATTGCCGGTCATACGAGCCCCGACCCTTGTTCTTCTCTTGTCAATGCCAAACATTCCTCAAGAGTGAGGTCATCAATGTTAACAACTTCCATGGTACCTGAAACTTGAAAAGAGATCGTGAGAAATTGAGAAAATTTTAAAACAAAACAAAAATGAAAGACTTAATAAAAATCCAAATATAACTCCCCGGCAGAGGCGCCAAAAACTTGATGCAGGTTTTACTGACCAGGTTTTAATATTTAAAATTTCTCTTTATACCTTTGGTCTACCCTAATTCACTAACGGGCAGTGTACCCGGTCGTGTGTAGTTTAGTATTTCGGTAAAACCGAGGTTATCCCAAGAGCTATGTGTGCAGATTTAAGCTAACTCTAGGTGTCACAGATTTTATTATGATTTTGATATGGAATTAACTAATTAATTACTAAGGCAAATAAAGGCGAGGGTTGTGATCAATAGAGGAGAGTGGTTCTAACCTAGTTATTCATCCTAACTAGTTATGTCTACGTCGCTAGGACAACATTTGGTCAATTCATCCTAACCTATCAGCAAAGGGTCCCACTGGATAAATCAGGTGACCCGTCATAAGTCCAGTTGTTCTTAGTCCCCTAAGCCAAGTCATTAAGTACCGCTACATGCTAGATTCATAACAGTGAGTTTCTGGACGCTAGCATCTTAAACACTCACTCCCTACTTCTTAAGTTCATCCAAACGGTAGGTGATCAGTTGGTCAAATCGTGTTGAATCCATGGATCCAGACTCAACTAGGGTATGAATGATATCGATTGATTGATTGAATGCACAGCGGAATAGTAGAGGGAGGTTATAAACCCTAATTGTAGCATACTAACAACTACTAGACGCTCTATGCGGTTTACTAGACTCTCATTAGAGAAGTCTTCTATGAAAAGAAAAATGAAAGGGATGGTTTGCAACTAGACGCCTACCCTCTTTATATAGGAGAGGGAGGTTACAAACCCTAATTGTAGCTTACTAGCAAAGCTACATAAATATTACATATAAGAACCTTATTTGTTTCTTCTTTCTTCATTCCAGCTCGTGGTTTTGTAATCATCAACTTTGCAATTCCCAACAATCTTCCCCAAAACTGGAATTTGACTAGGTTAAGTTCCAGTTTCTTGATATTACAAAACAACCTGTATAAAGAAACAATGCTTAAACATGTCATCACAATAATAAGCTGCACACTATGAATCTTCTTCCCCTTTTTGTAATCTTCTAATAAGGGTCTTGTGCAACTTGTAGACGCTTCCCCTCAAGTGATGCTTGTAGATAGTAAGTAAATAAGCAATAAGCTTCCCCTTAAAAGTATACGAACCATTTCAATCAATTTTTTTTAACTACTAAACAAAAGAAATAAAGCACAGCAGCAGATAAATCAAATCATCAGCAGTATCCAAATAGTCCACCAGTAGGAACACCAACGCAGATGTCTTATATCTTGTACTATCCATGTGACTCCAAATCTTGATAAACCCTCAATTAATATGAGACACTGAGCACTATAATGTAACTCCTTAAAGTGATAGCAAATGTGAGCATTAAGCACCATCTGTAGATCACACCCCTTCACTAACACTGAGCACTACAACGTAACTCCTTAAAGTGTTAGCAAATGTGCGCATTAAGTACCTTTAGTTTGTAGATCTCACCCCTTCGCTAGATTTATCAAGTCTTTGTCACACCATTAAAGTACGAACAAGTTACCCCAAAAGTGTCTCTGCTCACTTTGAGATATGATAAGACACGCACCTGATCAACCAGTAGGAACTCCAGAACAACCAGCAGCAACTGATCAGCAAAAACTAATAATACCAGCAGGAACCAACTAAGCAATCAGCAGGAACCGACCAGTAGGAACCAAATAAGCAATCAACAGGAATCGATCTGTCACACCCCCAAATTACCTGTTTTGCAGCGGAATGGAATTCCTGAGGGTTGACTGTCATAGCATCACAATCACAGTTATATCGAACGACCCAAAGTGTCGTTTGGAAAACACATCGTTTGATTTATTAAAACAATCAGAGTTTACAAAGTATAGGTCCCAAATGAAAATCAACTTGTGCGGAAATAAGTTTGTTACAAGTCAAACGATGTTTTTAAAGTTCATAAAACGCAAGTGAGATGCGTCATCACCGCGACTCTATGATATGTCCACATGCATGCCATGAAGTGAATGCCTTAGATACCTGAGATAAAACATGCTAAAAGTGTCAACACAAAGGTTGAGTGAGTTCATAGAGTTTGCGTTGAAATGTAAAGCCTTTCAAAATCGTTTATGCAGCAAAGGCATTGTAAATCCACCCAGTTCCAGGTTCCGCCCATACAAAACTTGCAACCTGTGTGTTTACAACCCATTGCCAAAATATGTATAGTTTATGTTCAAGCGCATGATGACAAATGAATTCACATAATAGTAGATAACTTAATGTATTAATATTCAATTGATATAACACGTATGAGTGTTGTTTCAAATAGTTCCAAGACCATTAGTTCATGATTGTACCAAGAGCATCAGTTCAATGATTATACCAAGATCATCACTTCAATGATTATACCAAGACCATCAGCCCAATGATTATACCAAGACCATCTGTTCAATGATTATACCAAGACCATCAGCCCAATGATTTATGATATGACAATTCTAAGCATGGTAAAACTGTGCGTATGACTAAACATTCAGTTCAGATAAACATATAGTTGCAAATAATCATGATTGTCATAAAAGTTGTTGAGCATGTATCTCCCCCAAAGAGTTTAATAAAAGTATTAAAACAATCGAAAATGGGGCTATGGAACTCACCTGATGCAATTATAATGATGACAAGAATGGATACACTGAAATGCAGCGCAATCTCTAACCGCGACCTATTATGAATGATATGTTCTAATGTAAATCATGAAACAATGTCGTGCATGCAAACTCATATGATATCCATACCACTTGTACATTTGAAAATAATACTTTTCATCGAAAAATAATATTATAACGTCTTCACCATTTTTAAAATACTTTACATGTATTTACGTTGAAATGATATCCTACGATAATCATTTAGTGATTTATTATGAAATTATAATTTTTCGTCGTAAAATAATGTCATTGAAAATTTCATGAAAGTGACTAAATAGCCTTGAAAATCTAGTCGTAAAATGGTGCACGTCGAATGTTAGGAAACAAACTCAACGCTTTTAGGAAGCTTGTATCATTATCTCAAAGTTTTAGCATTTAAGTTTTTATCATAGAGGTCTCGATCATGGAGAAAAATATAGGTAAAATATGGTACTTGTATCCAAAATATTGTTTAAGGTAACTTTCGGCAAAGTTTTGAGTGTCCATATTTTATTCGTTATAACTCCGCTTTGACGAACGGTTGGACATTTTGCAAAATAGGCTAGGCGAACTTACTTCTACTAGAAGACATCATTTTATAAGAAAAAGTACTCCAAACTAGTTCTTCAAGTTTGTTCTCCAAATTTTTGTTCTCCAAATGATTTGTTCTCCAAATTTTTGTTCTTAGCTTCGTATCAAAGTAAACTTATATATTTTGATAAATCGACACATTTCATAACGCTTAAGCCTCATTTTTGACTCGTAAAAAGTGGAAGTAACATGCTGAAATTTCTGATTTTTATAGTTTTCGTCGTCAAACTTGAAAAATTCATATCTTCTTCGTTATAACTCCGTTTTAACCCGTTCAAGTGGCCACGTTTTCGTTTTAAAGTGTATTTTCTAAATATCTAGGCCAAAAATTTTTACCTACTGTCGAAATTTCCAGATTTCAAAAATATGGACAGACCCTTAAGTAAACTTGTCGAAATGAGTTTTTCTCGCGCAAAACCTATTCTAACCAATTCAAAACAACTCTGAAGCTATTCTAATCCTACCATACACCTTCTTAGGGTGTCATGGGTTCCTAGACATCACCAAAAGTGACATATTACAAGGAGTAATTATAGGATGACATATATATATATATATATATATATATATATATAACACTTAAAAATATTAAAAAGTGGTATAAACATCCATATGACTTGCATGTTTTTATTAAATATGATGAAATGAACATAAAATGAATATGAAAGATGAAAACGAATATGAGATGCTTACTAGTTAACTTGATGAGGTTAATGAACAAAGGTTTAATCCTAAAACACCCTAGGTTTTTATTTCAAAACATAAACTAAGAGTGTAACTAGAGTGTAAATAACTTGTCTTAAAAAAATTTGGATGATCTCCTCTTGATATACCTTGTGGCCGGTTGTATGATGGAGAGAAGAGAGAACTTTTGATCTTTCACTTTGTGTTATTAAGTTTGTATGTGTTAAGTCTTGTAAATTATGTATGTATAATATTAATATAAGTGAAAGATATTTGTATCAATTTGTGTGTGACTCACCCTTGTTGTCGACAAGGGTGTGTTAGTTTTAGTAAATACATTTTTTTTTTATTTAGTATTTAAGTAGAGTAAAATGTGTAGTTGTTTAAGCATAAGTAATAACTTGTGTAAATATTTGAGCTTGTAGGGTAGCGTTAACTAAAAATAAATTTTAACGGGTCAAAATAAAATATATTGAAGTCATAAAAATTATAAAATACATTTCTTGCAAAATTTGAGTGAAATAATAATTATCGTGTAGTTTTTACAAAAACCGTCGTAATTATATAAATATAACAATTTATATAAAAAATAAATTTAAAACACTGGGTAAACTCATAATATTATTTTTATAATCTTAATATAAGTACCAAAATATATTGGGATAATTTTTGGAAGTATCGGATCAATTGTTCAAAATAATTTATTACGCGATAGCGTTTATTTAATAAAAAATATACATTTAATGTAATATGTAAAACCATGCATGAACTAATATGATGATAATGATGCTAATGATATGTAGACTAAACCTAGTCTATATGAAATGTCCTTGATGATTGTTCATGAATTCGCAGCTAAACCATTAAGGTTACGCGAATTTGATACACGTAAACCTAGTTTACGGTAAACGATGAAATAGTAAATTCCCGAGATGAATAGTAAATTTTGAAAATGACCTGAAATTGCGAGTTGTCACATTCGCCCACCCAAAAAGGAATTCTGTCCCTGAATTCAGTTCGTGTTAGTCTATCGAATTTTTGAGTTTGTGATGAATATCGAGGAAAGAAGACATGAAGAGGTGTCGTTATGGTTATCGATGATTGAGAGCGTACAAAACATCGTAGTAAAGAAAATATTGGATGAATCTCCCATGAGTAACACTTTGACTTGGAATATGTGAAAATTTTGCTTGCACTAAAATTTATAAATAACGCACTCCCAACATAACATGATCCCTCCAGAATTAGACATAGTTAGCTAGGCTATGTATAATTGAGGAACGATAATGTGACATTCGGTTTAGTTGTTATAACTCTCAATGTTTACAAAGATTTAAACCGTGTCGTTAAAATGGTCTTTAAAATAAAAGGAAGTAAAATTCTCGTAAGTGATATCGAATCGAAAGAAAATAAAGTACGATAGATGAGAATATTTTACAACGAGTGGTTTATCAAATAGTAATGCATCTTAAGTTATAAAGATTCGGATACGATGGAAGACATAAACTTAGTACGACATAGTACATAAGGAAAGATAAGACTCTTAGTTTCCGAACTTCTTCAGTCTTCCGCGTTGTTGATACCTTGATGAGCTTCTCCTCCTTCTAACATATATGCTTTCCCATGAGCTCCTTCAACTTGTTAACCTTGGTTCCGGGGACATTGGTTCCGATAGTGTCCTTGCTCCCCACATCCGAAGCATGTGACTACGGATTTACCTCTACAATCCCTGGCTAGGTGTCCTAATTTTTGACACTTGTGACACTTGGCAAGGCAAAGACCTGAGTGATGAAACTTACATCGATTACATAGTGGTTGAGTTCCAACATATCCTTTTCCTTTGCAGTCCTTGGTAAGGTGTCCCACTTTGCGACAACTAAAGCATATACCACATGGACCATCATGATGTAGCGTGCATTGGTGGCATCGTGGTAAGTTTCCAGTATAAGCTCTTCCCTTTGTTGGTGCAGCAACATAAACCCTGGCGGCTTCTTGTCTTCTATTCTGTTGTTGGTGATGGTTAGTGTCACGGATTTGGTTGTTGTTATTATAACCTCCCTGGTCATTTTCCCATTTCCTTTTGTTGTTGTTAGTTTGGTTGTCATTGTTGTTGTGGTTGTTGTTGTTATTGTTATTGTCGATAATTTTTTCCCTCTTCACAACTTGAGCCATGAGTATTTGAGTTATCTTAATGGTCTCTTCAATTGTTTGCGAATCGAAAGAGGTTACATCTCCTTGAATACATTTTGGAAGTCCTCCAATGAAACCTTTCAGTAGTTTCTCATTGTCCAAAACCATAGATGGACATAAAGCAGCCAACTCTTGAAACCTTCTGATGTAGGTCTCGATGTCATAACCAACGGTCACTAACTCATAAAATTCCATTTCCAATTTCTTCACCTCAGTGTGTGGACAATACTTCTTAGTCAACAACCTCTTGAATTGATCCCATGTGAGCTTGTAAGCATTTTCCATACCAATAGGCTGTGCATAATAATTCCACCATGGCATTGCCTCATCCAAGAGTGTACTAGTAGCGAATTTCACCTTGCAAGCTGTTAGGAATTAGAAAATTCCATAGTAAAGAGTCGGTCACCCCAAGTGTTATCTAGCATATGTTAGCTCGTAGACAAATCGTTAGTTACGTTATTTATTGTTTTATTAGTTAGTTATTAGTCTAGTTTAGCATAGTGCAACACCGTGGAGGAAGGACGGGTCTTTACCCACTGTATACCTGATCCACAGGCCGATAGGAGGAGGGTCGTTTTGTTTGTAACCTATAAATACCCTCTACCTTCCAAGGTAGAGGGTTGGAAGTTCTAATCTAATCTTTTACACTTTTGTTTATCTCTCTAGAATTCCCTCTCTACTCTCTTCATCTCTCTAACCATGGCATTCATATACTATCATCATCCTAGACCACCCGAATCATCCAAACAACTTAAAATACACGATCCAACAATTGGTACCAGAGCCAAGGTTGTGTTGTTTGTAATGATTCGAATGGTTTTTATATGATTTTTTTTTTGTTTAAGTGGTTTGCGTGGTTAATTTTTAAAACAGATTGGCTGTTGGTATTTATGAGGTGATAACATGTGTGGTTTTGTTAGTATGAATCTGGTTTTTTATGTGGTTTTGATATTATGAATCTGTTTTTGATACTCGTATGGTTTTATATATGATCTGCGCGGTGATGTCTTTGATGTTCTTGGTAGAGACTTGGTCATGTTCTTGCTAGAGACTTGGTCATGTTCTTGCTAGAGACTTGGTCATGTTTATGTCCAGATTCATGGTTTGGTCAAATGTCACATGGTCAAATATTTGTCCAAACAGTTATGTACATCTCCTTTCTTGTGATATTTTTGTACTAAAAGTGATATTTCAAGTGGTCAAACAGCAGTTAAATTAATAAGTCGTCTGGTCATATTATTGGAGGTCATCATTTATATGGTCAAAACAGGTAAAAAGAATGCTTTTTATGTATCCAGTTTCTGGGTTGGTATGAATATGGTCGGAAAAGAAGTCGGAAAAACTCATCGGAAAAGTCATATTTCATGCTAGCGACTTGTCACTAACCAGTCCAGAATCAATGTATCTTTCTAAGCGACTTGTCTTTACAAGTCGTAGCGAGTTGACCTAGCGAGTTGGGTTAGCGAGTTGGGTCATGTATGATAAGCTCTAGCGACTTGACTATTGAGTCAATTGTCGTAGCGACTTGGTTTGAATGGCTAGCGACTTGGTTTGAAAAAAGTAGTTAGCGACTTGAATGATAAAGAAGATAGCGACTTGTCTAATCCGCTTTGACTATTGAGTCTAGCGACTAGTGCTAAAAATGGTAGCGAGTTAGTACAAGAGCTAGTGACTTGACTCAAAGACTTATTTTGACCTAGCTACTTACAGAAATGATGAAGGAGAAGAACAACTAACCACGACCACAACAATCACCAAACATCTAAACTCGACAACAAGACTCATCACATTCTTAGCCATCTTATACAACCTACAAGACTCGACATGCCTCAACCATTATTCAGTCACATCATAGATCTCAGTTGATAGCTTGTGTACATCAATGTTTAAATAAGACCTTGAAGATCCATGTCCACAAACTAACTCATCACAGATCCACTATAACTAAAACCATTCGAAAACATAAAGTAAATCGATCTCAGATTTGTTTCAATCTTTTTGCTACCTTTTAAAGATTGCCTTTATTGAATCATCAATCCATCATTGATCTTGTTGAGTAACTTAGCTTTCATATTATTCGAAAATAAAGTAAGATATTTAACAAATGTGTTAAACTCTCTACTTTGGTTCGTTAAAAGTCTCTACAAACTGTATCAACACATCAAGAATCATTCAATGCACTCATGCTGAAATATTATTGTAATGTTCAAACGATTTCAGATTTGGTTCGGGGATTTTAATGCTACATCCGACCATAGTGTCATACCCTCATAACACAATCATCATTAATTCGTTTTGTTTGAAGTCTACACCTCATATAAATATACGAAATATGAAATGTGTTTAACAATTATGTTAACCCATTTTCACTTGTTCGTGTTAAATTAAAACAAACCAAATGATAACCTACCTTGTCACTTGATCATATTGATGATACGATGTCCCTCTTACCATCCCTGTGGCTTTGATGTCCTCGTAACCATCCATGTGGCTAGACGAGAGGATTATGATGAAGAGAAGGAGGTACATTAGTTTGGTATGGCTGTTTGAGTATTTTTAGGTTTGGTGAGTTACTGCATATTGTGTTTAGATGGGGAGGTGATTATAGGTGAGATTTTTAGGGTTGTTTGTGACTAGAGTAACATATGTGACTTGGTTGTGTTAAATACCCCGTATAATTAGGTTATCTTGTGTGTGGATCAGTCTCTCCTGAGTGGGCCGTGTATCTCCTCTAAGGCCCAAATCTAGTGATATCAAAATGGGCCATGTTCTTAACGTGTATACTAAGAAGCTGATATCTCTTAAACGTGGGTCTTAGATTATGGACCGGGTTATTTTGTATCATGATGTTTCTTAACGTAGTATGTCTTAGATAATATCAAACAACATTAACATGTTTCTTGAAGTGGGTACTAAGTAATATTTTGTATGTGTTGAGTATTAGACCGGGTGTTGGAATTGATTATAGGCTGTAATGTTACCGGGATTTGGTTTGAAATGGACTTAGATAAAGGCTTGCTTAATATCCGATGAGCGAGTTGAGTTTTTGAATGGGATTATATATGATGTGATTGGGTGATTTGACAATGAGGTCTAACGATGAGATTTGACGATGATATTTGATGAGACTTGGTGATTTGATGGGACTTGGATGATTGAATTAATTTTCATGGACCGGGCCTCGATTATTTCAAGTAACAGAGGTTGGGTACTTTGGTGTATACACCTTCACGATGAGTATTATATCACAGCTTGAATAGTTTGTTGGAAAATGTTGACAACGGGATTGTTTAGACGGTATTTCTTATTTGGGTTTGAAGTGAGGTTCTCCGGGCACGTTTTCTTATTTTCGTCTTCTTTCTCTCTACCTTTCCGCGAAGATGACTTGTTTGGGCGTTTATAGAGGGTGATAAAGACTTGGCTATTTAATTACGGTTGTGATTCTTTCTCATTTAACCCACAACGTAACTATCACTTAGGTGTCTCACTCAGTTGAGAATGTCAAGAGGTTTTGTACATTGGGTACACCGTTTCTTCCTCACAAGGATTAGTACAAGTTTAAGTAACAAATCTGGGGAATCTTACTTCATGATCAAGTTTGGTATATCGGGTCTATTTCTCCATGTGGTCACTACAATAGCCGACAGAATGCGTGATAGATGTGTTTACCAAAGTATTTATTGGATGTTGTTGATGTTGGATAATGAACCGCTGATGAACCGCTGCAAATTCCCCTAAAACAGATATTCACTGAAACCAAAGTCTTCATAACACATTCAAGCTGACATTGTTTACGGTTTTGTCTTGATTTTGTAAAATCCCGCGAAAGAACCTATTTCTCGGTTTAAATCGTAGACTTGTAAAATCCCGTGACAATGGAAACATCCTGGTAACTGTAAAGTGCATTTCCGGATCTATCTTACGGTTTATTCTTGGTTTTGTAAAATCCGCGAAAGAAACTATTTCTCGGTTTAAACCGTAGAGTTGTAAAATCCCGTAATGATGGAACCATCTTGGAGAAAGGAAGGTGTATTTCGGGATCTTAACTGATGCTGGTGTTACGGTTTCTGCTTCGAAGAAGGGATAAAAGGGTGTACTTCATAAATTGGATGTGTGATTGGATATTCGTCATGGCAGTTTGGTTATTACATGGTTTTACGGGGTTATGTGCTACGAACCATGGTCGGGATGAAACCATTATCATAGATCACTTAAAATGTCAAAGGAGGCTAGTTTTGAGCTTCTAATCAGAAGATGTGACAGCGGCATTAATTCAGTATTATTCATTTGAGGTTGAAGTGAAATATTACGGGCGAGTGTACTTAGTATCTGAAGGTATCGGGGATGGTTGGATGAAGATTCTTCGAGATCCTTGTTCGAGCTTTTTCCAAAAGCGAAGACTTGGAAATCTAGTTATTTTGGGAGTTTTTCCTTTTACCACGTGGGGAATTGGGCTCTTTTTGCCACAAAATAACTATCACTTTAAGGAGTTACGTTGTAGTGCTCAGAGTCACATTTAATTGTGGATTTTCAAGAGGTGATGTACGTCTTATACTTGATGGTTGGTTGGTTGAAGAGTATAGAGTACTTAGAGATTCAAATGGGCATGAAAATAGTCGACACGCTCTTTGTTACATATGTGCAAGTTTAAGTCACGAGTTCGGGTTAGTTTACTTGAGGGTCAAATTCATCATATTGGGTTTTCTCCATCAGCTATCACGACAAAGAGCCTACTGAATGATAATGGGGTTGATTACATGTTTTGCTAAGAGAGCTGAAAAGAGAGAGATAATGACGTCATGTTCACATTCAGGGCCTGCGTACTTCAACATTATGACATATGAACACAACAGTTCATGCCTCGTTCTCTAAAGAAAAGAAAAGTGTACGCGTCAGTGCTCTTTATCTTCTGAAGAAGAGAAATCTTCTTATTTTGACCATTCTCATCAACATGCTTCACACTTTTTTCATGCGCTTCAGTCATCAAGTGACCCGAGCTACCGTTGATTGTTTTCTTATTCCACTTGCTCAACTATAATGAAGATGGAGACATCATGTGCTAATGTTGCAGGGGAGAAGTGTGAATAGACTACATTTGGTTAAGATATTCACTTATTTAATCAAGAATGGCATTTCCGTATGCAATTCTTGAGGGGGAGAAGAAGTGTGAATTTTTTGCATTGTTGATTGATATTAGAGAATATAAATGGTCATACGGCTCTAAACTCATGTAAGAACCAAGCTTCTTCTTATCGGGTCATCTTCACATGGAGTTTTTCTCTTCTAAGAGCCGCTGGTTGACATCTTCAATCGGATTGATGAGTTTATCGACAAAGTGCTTCCGGTTAATGCTTCACGTATACATCAACATGATGATTCGAACAATCTCTCTGTTCTTGTTTGATGTGATTGGTAGTTTGGTGTTACCATCTTGTGTGTTCGTTGCGGCCTGATTTTTGATTTCCTTGATGAACATCTTTCTGTTCTTGTTTGATTGGGAGGGATTTTAGTTAAAGGGATTTGCAAGATGTAAGTTAATTGGGATGCTTTTGGTGGGATGCTTTTTGGTGTGAGTTGAAGATGTTAACTATCTATTCCCCAATTGGACAATCTTGAAGAAGGTCGAGTCTACAGTCGGTTCTACATTTTATGCTATATGTTAGAAGACTAAAATACGAGTTGCATGTGATTATCAAAGACTTCTTCTTATTCGGGCATTTATCAAGCAGTTGTCGGTTTAGGGGAGAGCACTAATTGAGGGAGATTGAAATGCCAAATTTAATCCCTAATTAGACTTGCTCACGTTATTCTTGACAAGTTGATTCTCACAAATACATCTGAGCTAATGATGTTCTTCTCAAAATATTTCTAGTATACGGACTTACAAAGAGTTGCTGATTATGAAGTGTCAAAAACCAGCAAGGCGTAAGGAGACAAGCACCTAAACGCGAGTAAACTTGATGAACTTAATACTTCTAAGTAATTGAAGATACCTAGGGAAGACAAATGTTATTACCGCAGAGAAACTCAAGGTTTGACTCATGACGAGTAAACTTGATGAACTTAATTCTTCTAAGTGATTGAAGATATCCCGGGAAAACAAATGTCATGACCGCAGAGAAACTCAAGGTTTTACTCATCAAGGCGTTTAGTATTCTTATTCCAACTATGTGGGGGAAGCGATGGAAGAGTTAGTTTTTGAAGATAAAAGAGGTACACAAGTGCGTGATGACTCGATGTTATCACAATCATCAGAGGAGAGAATTGTGTACATTGGAGTGCTCATTTGTTTCACTTGAGGGCTTAATCGATGATTGAGAGATATAATCACTTATTCGGAGTTGACATCCGAGAGATTGTCATCCGCGAGATAATCGTGACTTGGCGCTTCTTCAATGTTATAAGTTATTCCTTCCTTGGGTATTGGTATACTTCGGATACTTGAGCTTCATACACGATCATCAGGGAAGAAAAATGTGAACATGGGGAGGTGTTTTCATTCCCCTCATGATGTGTATTCGGGAGAGCTCTTGGGTATTGGTGTACTTCGGGTTCTTGAGCTTCATACACGATCATCAGGGAAGAAAAATGTGAACATGGGGAGGTGTTTTCATTCCCCTCATGATGTGTATTTGGGAGAGTTCTTGAGCATTATACAAAGAGACTACCTGCATCAATTCAACTACGTAGGGGAAGTGGTCTCTTGACACCTTTTGGAATGGATTGCCGGACTTCAGATGGTAATGAAATTTGTGAAGAAATTTAAAGAGTGGGATGAAACGTTGTTGTTCTTCTTCTTGATGATATAACCCCGAATGGAGATCCTCGATTATCGTTCTTAAATGGAGCAGTGGGATTTATGGTAATGGTGTGCTTTTCTGTGCACCTGGCTAAGGCAAGCTTGAAATAGAGCTTCGAATCTGCTTTCGGCTAAAGGATTTTCGGTTCAGGGGGAAGCTCCCAAAGTCTCACTTTCAGATGGTTCAACTTCTTTCAATTCAAGAGCCCTTGGAAGCTTTGGTGGTGGATGTTTAAGAGATGACAAATTCTATCTTCTATGACGTCTTTGCTCGATATCCTTATCTCGGTACTCGTATCATCATCCTCTTTAACTATATCATCTATTCTATCTTTGTATATATTTAAAAAAACCAAATACAAAAATATAAACCACAAAACAAAATACAAAAAATATAAAACCAACAAAAAGAAAATAGAAAAATATAAAATCTTAAAAATCCATAAAAAATCAGGAAATTTGAAAAAGACCAAAAATATGTTTTCAAGACATGTCTTATGGTATCGATAACATCTATTGTCTTAGAAATGTCATTCAATAATGGCACGGGACCATAGATGAAGTTCGAGGAGGAGGTGTAAATATTCTTTTCCAAAACATGTCTCAAAAATGGCTTCAGTTATTTCAAACGTAACCCGCTTCAAAACCATGGCTTGCGGTACTTCAGATGTGACCAGCGCTTAAACAATGGTTTGCTATTATTTCAGATAGCAACCCGCTCTTCAAGGAAGGAAAGTGTTGCGCTAAACCAATTTTCAAATATTTCGTGCACTTATCCTATAACAAAACAAGGAAAGCATGTCGTCAAAAAGACTGCTGTTCCTACACAAATGTTTTTCCGTCTAAAATTCTTCAGAAAAATATTTGTTGTTTTCAAAATGGTGGTAAATTGAGTTGCTTGTAAATCAATCAGTTTGAGTTTTAGTAAAATTTGCAAACTCAATCAATGACTTCAGCGCTTTTAAACTTTTCATAAAATGAGTCATGGATTGAGGGGGATAATGTTTTCAAATCTATATCATCTAACGGGGCTTTCTTAATTATCCTAATATGCTTAATTAAAAATGATGTTAACCTATGTTGAAGGACTAGGTGCCTAGGATATGATTGCTAGGATTAGATGATTAGAGTTTAATGTACACATTATTCCCATACATTTATATGATCTGATTGATATGTTACATTGACTTTTATTAGTCGATTGCTGTTTGGGTGATGTCGACCACCATATATCTGTGTGTGTTCACTAACGTATGCAGATATCATGGATATAAGAATGTTCCCGATCCGGATCCCACTAATGAAGATGTTTGGATGCCGAAAGGAAAGGGTAACTAGATCTTGGGTTGACAAATGAAGAAAACGGAGCTTAATTGGACTTCTATGGAGAGTTGGCATAAATGCAACGTAAAAGGTCTCACTGCATCAGCAGATGGTTTTCTTCTAAGTGATTGAAGAAATAGAGCTTAATTTGACCTCAGTTGGCATCCAAAATGCAACGTAAGAAGAAGTCTCACTGCATCTGCAGACGGTTTTCTTCCAACCCTCAGCAACAACAACAAAAGCTTCTCAACCACTAACGTATCTTTGTGCAGGATACCATTTTTAAAGAATTTTGAATAATTTAATTAAATTGTTTTGAAAATGGAAAACATTGTTTTGAAAAATAATTGGACTTAATTTTGAAAATCACCGGACTTCATTTTATCAAAACTTGAGTCACTCAATTATCGACTACGGTCATAGATTGAGGGGGAGAGTGATTTAAAATAAAATATTTTCAAACGATATTTCTTCACAAAAGTTCCGCTTTGTACAATATAAGTGGTGATCTAAAGATTTAATGTTATGTCATGGTATGATTTTTTCTTTAGAATCAAGGTCTTTCAAAATGAAATTTTTTACTTCTTGTTTGATTGTGAAATTGTTTTATTTTACTAAAAGATCTCTTAAAAACTATCATACCTGACACTAACAATCTTTAATGTCTTAAAATGGTCCTTATCTGTCATTTTTCAAAATAAAATCTTGCCACGTCTTTCCCCAAATTTTTCTAAATGATTTAAATCACTTGGGATCACAAATCTCAAATGGTTTGATATTTCTGATCGGGGTAGAGATCGTGATTTAAATCTCAAATCTGTTTTAAATGGAATTGGTGTTTAGTCCTTCAAAGGCACTCCTGCCTCCATGTGCCAAACGATTTCAAATACACAATGCACATGTTGAGGAGGAGGATTTATCCAAAAACCAGATGAGTATTTAAACAAGGCCACATTTTCTCCCATGTTTTCTAAACCTAATTAAATCATTTGGGATCCAAAATCTCAAAGGGTTTGATATTTTTGATCGAGGGAGAATTTGTGATTTAATAATGAAATTTGATAAAAGGTGATCGTTTTGATTCAATGGTGCGGTGCTCTCTCATATGTGCTAAACGCTTTCGTATCTCGAAGCATATATTGAGGGGGAGCATTTTAAAGGAAAATAAACTATCGAGGTACAAAAGCTTTTATGTTTTAACATAAAGTACCTTGATTGAATTTTCAAATGGTTTTCTTAATGGTTTTTGTGATCGTGGATGTGCTTCAAAAGAACTCTTGCCTCTATGTGATAAAATGTTTCAAAATATCTTATGCACATATTGAGGGGGAGAATTTTACCAAAGAAATTCAAATGGCTTTTTCTAAGGAAATTGTGATCAAGAAATTATTTCAAAGAACTCTTGCCTCCATGTGCCAAACAATTTTAAATCATATGCACATGTTGAGGGGGAGCATTTTCTAAATGATCAAAACTATTAAGGTACAAAATGCTTTGATCTTGTATCACAAGTACCTTGATTGGTTTTCCAAATGATTTTTCAATTGGTTTCGAGAAGGAATGAACAATACCAAAAGACCGACCAAATTTACTTTATGCATGGTGTTATAAGGATGGTTAGGTTAGGTATTACGTTCCCACGATCCCTTGCCAGCGGAGGGATCTACCCCAGGACAATCCACTAGATAGTGTAGAAGTCCTTAGGTATGATGAAAAGGAGAAAAATGAGAATATGGGAAGAGTGCCGACTGAGACAGAGCTAAAACTGGAATAAACCCAACAAGGTTCTAGTTATGAAGTCTCGGTAAGCACTGAAGGGGTTGAAGAATGAAAAAGAAGAATGTGAAAAGGGTGAAAAGAAATAGCCCTCCATCAATTCAACCTTAGGGCAGGAACCGGGTTCAATACATATGCTACTGGTTGTTACTAAGGTAACACTGGTATTGAAGACAAGACGTCATGGACCCAGTGGCGCACTGCACTACAACTTCCCAAACTACTCAAGTTCCTCTTAAAAGGACTTGTTTCATTCTCATGGGGAACCGACATTATCTATCGACTTTCTCTTAGAGATTGTTGATATTGAAGAAGGAGACCCTCTCCCTAGTCTCCGACACAGGAACCAAATGTGCACTAATTAAGTCTAGAGCCAAGAGATCATCCACAATATCTCGTTAGGACACTAAATTCATGAAGACTTGCTGTTTCACACAATGTGGAAAGTAAGTATATATTAAGAGTCCTACGCATTATCCTTGTGGTATTGCCAGAACATCTGAGTGGTATGTAAAAGTATTCACGATGAAGATGGAAATCCTTCTAGAGCCAACATCAAACAAGCTCTTGGTGGGTGACATGTGAGATCTTCTCGTAAGATCAAACTTGTGACAACTGGATAGAAACAATGGGGCGATTCAGTCTTGAATCAACCTTGGTCCAGGAATGGAATTGACGAATACTTTTGGAAAAACCGTTCGATGTGCAAATCTTCTTTTCTCTAGCACGTCGAATGTGTACTTATGTTTTCAAAATTCAAAAAGTATCTCTGATTGAAAAATACTTTTGGAAAAACCGTTCGATGTGCAAACCTTCTTTTCTCTAGCACGTCGAATGAGTACTCATTCTCTAATACAAAAAGTATTTTGTTTGAAAATTGATCTTTCTCATAAAACCTTCGTCGTATTGCAAAACTCTTTCTTCAAGCAATACGCGATTGTTTTCAAATCATTTTTCATCAATCAGTGAATCTCAATTCGCTGGTTCACTCACTCCGTGTTGTCTTCTTTGAGACGTTCGGTTTGAGAACAGGCTAGAACAGCTTGTGAAACCCTGTCAAGGAGATTCTCAGGAATCCTACGATCACAGCAGTACTTGTACTTGATCAGCGGGGAACCGTGGGTCGTGTACCTCAATTCAACGAAAGTGATCAAAGACACTTTCGTGCGCTTTATTGCTAATTGTCGTATGCAGGTACACCCCGACGATTGCAGCTGATCAGAATTGAGGAGTCAATCCAAAGCCGCATGTTCACAGCAACCACACTTAATTGAAGAAATCATGACTGGTGCATATCTACATAACCTGGTTTGATATTTTTATACTATGCTTCATTCGCTGCTGCAAATATCATGAACCAGTAAGGCTTCCGCTACTCTGATGGAAAGTTGTCATGATTCAAAAGTGTGAGCATGTCGGTCCAAAAGTCACAACGTCACATAAAGGCAACACAACTATGGATGATCCAGAGAGATTTGCTGTGGCTGATGATCTCAATGAAAGCTCGAAGATCATCAAAGATGTGGATCGACCAAAGACCTCCACTGAACGTACAAACTATGCGAACTTTAAAGAATCACTGTTAAAGCACAAAGATTGCGGAATTGAAGAATTGAAGTCTACGAGCTCAAGAACAAAGTTAAGAATAGAATGCTAGGATTGAAATGTAAAACATGGGGTGACCTCCCTTATGGGGAGATTGTTAGGAATTAGAAAATTCCATAGTAAAGAGTCGGTCACCCCAAGTGTTATCTAGCATAAGTTAGCTCGTAGACAAATCGTTAGTTACGTTATTTATTGTTTTATTAGTTAGTTATTAGTCTAGTTTAGCATAGTGCAACACCGTGGAGGAAGGACGGGTCTTTACCCACTTGTATACCGATCCACAGGCCGATAGGAGGTCGTTTTGTTTGTAACCTATAAATACCCTCTACCTTCCAAGGTAGAGGGTTGGAAGTTCTAATCTAATCTTTTACACTTTTGTTTATCTCTCTAGAATTCCCTCTCTACTCTCTTCATCTCTCTAACCATGGCATTCATATACTATCATCATCCTAGACCACCCGTATCATCCAAACAACATAAAATACACGATCCAACACAAGCATCTGGGCAATCGCATAGAAGAAATAATGACTCGATCTTTTCCAACCAACGGATCTTAGCAATGGCTCCTTCTGTGCCCTTGAACTTTGGGGGATCACCGCTCTTAAAGTCCTGGTATGTACCATTTCGAACTCCAGACCCTCCTGCAGGCTCGTGCGGCAGTAGCAAGTCTAGCAGATTTCAATAGCGGCAGTAGCGTAGCGGCAGCTACCGTTGCTCATTCTTTCTCTAGTGCCCTAGCTATACTATCCTCTATATACTTTTGGATAGCAGCTTGTGTCATAGCTGGTGGAGCTTTCTTCGGCCATAACTCTTTTAAAATGAGAGGAAAAATGAGACGTAGCAAAGTCCGATGTTAATAATAAACACTCCAAAGAGATATGAAGTGAGGTGATAAGTTTGAGGTTATTTTTCAAAATGATCGACGGTTTCCTAGAAATGGGTTATGAGATGTCGTAAGTGCTTCAAATGTATGATGGTTTAGTGACTTAATGTGTGAATAACGTGTAACTCGACATGTTAGTGGTGAAACAAAGGAGTGAGAGTGACTTCGCCGTACTTAAAGGTTTTAGCTAGGCATTCGACTTTATCGGTGATGAATCAGCTGATATTAAAATTGCAATAGGGAATGACAAAGCATTCTCCACATTAGAATGTGAGGAAATGATAATGGGATGGGTATTTAAAGGCATCTATGTGACAATCGATTTGAAATGAAAGTAAATAACTCGAAAAATGTACGTATAAACCGCATGTAAAGTGAATGTGCACTTATGATGAAATGATGAGATGCTATGATGATGTAGTTATAGTCTAGGGTCAATGATGCAACCTAGTTCTCTATAACGAAGCTCGATACCAATCTGTCACACCCCTAAATTACATTTTGCAGGTGGAATGGAATTCTGAGGGTTGATTGTCATAGCATCACAATCACAGTTATATCGAACGACCTAAAGTGTCGTTTGGAAAACACATCGTTTGATTTATTAAAACAATCAGAGTTTACAAAGTATAGGTCCCAAATGAAAATCAACTTGTGCGGAAATAAGTTTGTTACAAGTCAAACGATGTTTTAAAGTTCATAAAACCCAAGTGAGACGCGTCGTCACCACGACTCTATGATATGTCCACATGCATGCCATGAAGTGAATGCCTTAGATACCTGAGATAAAACATGCTAAAAGTGTCAACACAAAGGTTGAGTGAGTTCATAGAGTTTGCGTTGAAATGTAAAGCCTTTCAAAATCGTTTATGCAGCAAGGGCATTGCAAATCCACTCAGTTCCAAGTTCCGACCATACAAAACTTGCAACCTGTGTGTTTACAACCCATTGCCAAAATATGTATAGTTTATGTTCAAGCGCATGATGACAAATGAATTCACATAATAGTAGATAACTTAATGTATTAATATTCAATTGATATAACACATATGAGTGTTGTTTCAAATAGTTCCAAGACCATTAGTTCATGATTGTACCAAGACCATCAGTTCAATGATTATACCAAGACCATCAGTTCAATGATTATACCAAGACCATCAGCCCAATGATTATACCAAGACCATCAGTTCAATGATTATACCAAGACCATCAGCCCAATGATTTATGATATGACAATTCTAAGCATGGTAAAACTGTTACTTCGTATGACTAAACATTCAGTTCAGATAAACATATAGTTGAAAATAATCATGATTGTCATAAAAGTTGTTGAGCATGTATCTCCCCCAAAGAGTTTAATAAAAGTATTAAAACAATCGAAAATGGGGCTATGGAACTCACCTGATGCAATTATAATGATGACAAGAGTGGATACACTGAAATGCAGCGCAATCTCTAACCGCGACCTATTATGAATGATATGTTCTAATGTAAATCATGAAACAATGTCGAACATGCAAACTCATATGATATCCATACCACTTGTACATTTAAAAATAATACTTATCATCGAAAAATAATCTTATAACGTCTTGACCATTTTTAAAATACTTTACATGTATTTACGTTGAAATGATATCCTACGATAATCATTTAGTGATTTATTATGAAATTATAATTTTTCGTCGTAAAATAATGTCATCGAAAATTTCATGAAAGTGACTAAATAGCCTTGAAAAGCTAGTCGTAAAATGGTGCACGTCGAGTGTTAGGAAACAAACTCAACGGTTTTGGGAAGCTTGTATCATTATCTCAAAGTTTTAGCATTTAAGTTTTTATCATAGAGGTCTCGATCATGGAGAAAAATATAGGTAAAGTATGGTACTTGTATCCAAAATATTGTTTAAGGTAACTTTCGGCAAAGTTCTGAGTGTCCATATTTTATTCGTTATAACTCCGCTTTGACGAACGGTTGGACATTTTGCAAAATAGGCTAGGCGAACTTACTTCTACTAGAAGACATCATTTTATAAGAAAAAATACTCCAAACTAGTTCTTCAAGTTTGTTCTCCAAATGATTTGTTCTCCAAATTTTTGTTCTCCAAATGATTTGTTCTCCAAATTTTTGTTCTTAGCTTCGTATCAAAGTAAACTTATATATTTTGATAAATCGACACATTTCATAACGCTTAAGCCTCATTTTTGACTCGTAAAAAGTGGAAGTAACATGCTGAAATTTCTGATTTTTTTAGTTTTCGTCGTCAAACTTGAAAAATTCATATCTTCTTCGTTATAACTCCGTTTTAACCCGTTCAAGCGGCCAAGTTTTCATTTTAAAGTGTATTTTCTAAATATCTAGGCCAAAAATTTTTACCTACTATCGAAATTTCCATATTTCAAAAATATGCACAGACCCTTAAGTAAACTTGTCGAAATGAGTTTTTCTCGCGCAAAACCTATTCTAACCAATTCAAAACAACTCCGAAGCTATTCTAATCCTACCATACACCTTCTTAGGCTGTCATGGGTTCCTAGACATCACCAAAAATGACATATTACAAGGAGTAATTATAGGATGACATATATATATATATATATATATATATATATATATATAACACTTAAAAACATTAAAAAGTGGTATAAACATTCATATGACTTGCATGTTTTTATTAAATATGATGAAATGAACATAAAATGAATATGAAAGATGAAAATGAATATGAGATGCTTACTAGTTAACTTGATGAGGTTAATGAACAAAGGTTTAATCCTAAAACACCCTAGGTTTTTATTTCAAAACATAAACTAAGAGTGTAACTAGAGTGTAAATAACTTGTCTTAAAATTTTTTGGATGATCTCCTCTTGATATACCTTGTGGCCGGTTGTATGATGGAGAGAATAGAGAACTTTTGATCTTTCACTTTGTGTTATTAAGTTTGTATGTGTTAAGTCTTGTAAATTATGTATGTATATTATTAATATAAGTGAAAGATATTTGTACCAATTTGTGTGTGACTCACCCTTGTTGTCGACAAGGGTGTGTTAGTTTTAGTAAATATATTTTTTTTTATTTAGTATTTAAGTAGAGTAAAATGTGTAGTTGTTTAAGCATAAGTAATAACTTGTGTAAATATTTGAGCTTGTAGGGTAGCGTTAACTAAAAATAAATTTTAACGGGTCAAAATAAAATATATTGAAGTCATAAAAATTATAAAATACATTTCTTGCAAAATTTGAGTGAAATAATAATTATCGTGTAGTTTTACGAAAACCGTCGTAATTATATAAATATAACAATTTATATAAAAAAATAAATTTAAAACACTGGGTAAACTCATAATATTATTTTTATAATCTTAATATAAGTATCAAAATATATTGGGATAATTTTTGGAAGTATCGGATCAATTGTTCAAAATAATTTATTACGCGATAGCGTTTATTTAATAAAAAATATACGTTTAATGTAATATGCAAAACCATGCATGAACTAATATGATGATAATGATGCTAATGATATGTAGACTAAACCTAGTCTATATGAAATGTCTTTGATGATTGTTCATGAATTCGCAGCTAAACCATTAAGGTTACGCGAATTTGATACACGTAAACCTAGTTTACGGTAAACGATGAAATAGTAAATTCCCGAGATGAATACTAAATTTTGAAAATGACCTGAAATTGCGAGTTGTCACACGATCAGCAGTAATCAGTCAGTAGGAACGAATCAAAATATGCAGCCAGTAGAAACACCAAATCAAGCCGAAAATATGTTAATTACTAGGGTTCGTCCTTGAATAAAAACTCAACTCACCAAGACTAGTAAAACATTAGAAAACCAGCACAAGCTGTCAAGACCAAAATTAACATGCACAACAACCGATCATGAACAATATAAAATTTAGACGACCATAATTAAGTTCCCATACTGCCATTTAGCCATGAATCGACCATTATCAGTACTAACCACAATCAAACAGTACACAAATGAAATTATCCCAATAAACCCATGTGTATACAAAAATTAGTACCCCCTCCGTCTCAAAATTATTGTCAAGAACTTTAATAAAAGTGGGCACTTTAATTTTCAACCATTAAAAGGAATATTCCCTCCACAAAATCTCTAGTTTTTAACTATAAAGCCAAAAGGAAATCAAATTATGACGGAGGGAGCACCTCGTAACTCAACTTGTAAGCATTGGCCAATCAAATATATGTGAGATCTGAAGAGGCTTGACCCCACCGACCGAATATCTTGTCAAAAGAGTATCAACAGTGGCAATGTCCAATTATAAATAATTTTTACGAGACCATTGTGCAAGATTCAAGAGTGGGACCAATGAAATCAGTAGCAAAGGCTGTGTTTGTTTTTTTTTTTTTGCCTCTTACTCCTGAAACGGCAAAATGTCTGAAATCCAGACTTTGTTTTTTTTTTTTTTTTTTTTCCGTTCATAATCAATCTGTCAATGTCTTAACCTTCTGAATCTTCTTGTAGACAAAAAACCAAAAAAAAAAAAAAAAAAATCCCGTTCAACGCTTTTTTTTTTTCGTTCGATGCGTAGATTCAGGACATTTATGATTCAGACGTGCAGTTCAGATTCAGATTCAGACCCTCTTAAAAAACAAACACCACCTTAAATCCCACTGACCAATCAAGAATAGGGAACCAGTACTTTCTATGACGTGATACCAACAAGAATCAAAAACATTATTAGCCAATTAAAAAAAGGAAAATAATTGGGGGACCTAAATGTATGACTAAATTGATGTCTAAAGTGATGTGGAAGTGTTTTATTAGTTTATGAAGTAGTGGGTCCGTGTACTATAACCAATAGAGTGGTGACACATAAGGTTAGGCATGTATTTAGGCCTACGAGTTTTTTTTTTTTTTTTTTTTTTGAAAGGTAAATTTCATTAGAAAACCCGCCAATCCACAAAACGGGACGGCACCAACACGAACAACACAATTACATAATTACAAATTTACCCACTTGATCCCAATTCAATAGGGATCTTCGCTCTATTCTTAGCCAAAGGAAACCCAAGCTTTGATTTCCCCATAATTTCCACATAACTTCGCCTTCTTTTTTGGAACTTTTTGATTCCTAGCCACCAAATGCCCAGCAACCAATAATAATACCATGAAAAATGTCTTTGGCTCTCACAGAGAGCCCAACAAAAGTATGGATGTCGAGATCCTTGAGAAGCGAAGAAAAATTGGATCTTACACCATGATGAAGATGCTGCCATATCCAGAAGCAAGGATACATCAGTGAATAAATGGTCCACCGACTCTTCACTTCACCGCCAAAACACACAGAGGTGTCCCCACTGAATATTTCTATGTCTCAACCCGGCGGTCAGATTCTACCCATCTCCAGCGCCAACCAAAAATGTTGCATTTTGAACCCATTGCACCACTTTCAGCGGAAATGTTCTTTGAAATCCTTATCTTGACCATCGAGTTCTAGCGACTGAGAGAAGTTACCGTCACGGAAACCCTATCCAGTTCCGGTATCCATCTCTACGTAGCCAAACGTGACATCTAACAAAGTGAAAAGGATCTCTCGTTCAGCTATAACCTCTGTCTCCATAACCTCGCTTTTCCACTTCGGACCGATCAATTCCATTAACCCTTTTTTAAGCCTATCAAACACCTTGCATCTTTTCTCGACTCCACGAAACAATTTAGGATAGCGTCCTTGAAAGGAATATTCAAAAAGCCAAGGGTCAATCCGAAGGAAATGTTATTCCCATTCCCCTTTACCTTTGAAAAGCGAATCAATAAGCGTCCACACTTGCAGCCGTGCAGACAAAACTTTAGCGATGTTGCTCCAACTCCACTTAAGTTTTTAGAACCGGCAAGAAATCCCGGCTTCGATAGAGGAATGACGCCCTCAACCACCTTCGCGCGAGAGATTCTCTCTTTCTTTTTGGCTTAACCCCACTTGGTTAGCGCCCGCGTTAATGATGTTGAGTTTACCAGCGAGACCTCTGTACCTTCTTAGGAGAGCACACTCTATCCCGCCACCCGATTGATTTTATGCACCTCTTTCGACCACTCCCCACAAAATCGCTAATGAGAGATTCCAAGTCCTTGATTACTTTACACGGCGCTTTTATAGGCGAAATAGTATGAAGGCAAACTTTCGAACCGACTTAATAAGCGTGACTCTCCCCGTCGATAAACTTTCGGCCTTCCATTTAGACAATCTAGACTAGAACCGTCGAAGACCCAAACCAATTGCTAATTCTATTCATGTTAGCCCCAGCGGTGATACCCAAATATTTAATGACAACATTCCCACTTTGCATCCAATAATCTTAGCTTTTTCCCCCACCTCCCCCTCACTAACTCCAATCCCATACAAACATGTCTTGGTTAAGTTGATTTTTAAACCGGAGCATAAGTAGAAGCACCTCAGAATTCTGACCACGTTATCCAAGCAAGAATCTGACCATTCTCCAATATGATGGCATCGTCATGAACAACAGAGATGGGAAATAAGGGCCCATCGTTAGGCAAACCAATCCCTTTATCAATCCTTCCTCACGGGCCTTCTCTTGAGCATATGCGATAAAAGCATGCCTCCATACTTGATCGAGAAGAGAAGCGGATCCCCTTGGCATCCACTCCCAAATTAAATTCAAGCGATGGGGAGCCATTGACTAGCACCGAAGATCTAGCCGGACTTAAGGATACCCAGCGATCCAAGAACACCACTTTTGAGGAAATCCCATCTGATCCATAATGTCTAGAACAAAGTTCCAATTGACATTATCGAAAGCTTTTTCAAAATCAATCTTAAGAATAAAAGTTTGTTTCTTATTCCGTTTACACCACGTAGTAACCTCGTTAATTATCAGAGGGCCATCAAAAAATGAACATCTCTTAAGAGCGCCGTTGAGGCAGATACCACCTTCCCAAAACATTCTTAAAAGCGATTGGATAAGACCTTGAAATAGACTTTACTAATAATCCCCAAGGCTTATAGGCAATCATTAAGCTCACCAGAGTCGAGACCCTTGGAATCAATGCGATGAAGGAAGAACCTTTGACCCTAGCGACTTCTCACAATTGAAAAAATGCTCCATAATATTACTTAAATCCCTTTCAAACACATCCCAAAATGTTTGATAAACCTAATATTGAAACCGTCGGGCGAGGCCTTATCTTCTCCGCAACCAAGCAGCAAGTTTAATTTCAGTGCGAGAATCTACCAGATAGCAAAATCATATCATCCCGAAACAAGCCTAATGTTCGGCAATTGCAACCGGACGGCGAGACGATCTTCCATAAACCTCTTCTAAAGAAAGTAGAAGACTTCCTTTTTATCAGGCGGGTTATCTACCACAACCCATTAATTGGCAACCCCGAGGAATCTTATTACTCGCCTTCCACCATTCACAATACCATGGAAATCGGTATTCATCCCTCAATGGCCCATCTCACCGAGCCCTTTGCTTATATCGGAAAGTCTGCTAAATTCCAAATCTTTAACTCTTTAGTACATTAAGTAGTATATCCACTCTTCTCCTCAGTCAGGTTCTATTTTCCAAATCGACCTCTAATCTTTCAATCTCTCTCAAACCTCCTCCTCCATAACATTTTCTTTTTTCAACATTTCCTCCTTCCGACAATTAATACTAAGCTCTAATCGCGGTGAATTTCTGTCAAGACAACATCGTTGAAGGTCCACAATCATCGCGATATTAGCGAACCTCACGCATCTTCAAACCTTCCTTAGATAACCAAGAGTTAAAAACTCTAAACGGTCTTGGGCCAAAATTTTTAGAAACCGTATGCAACAAAATAGGGAAATGATCCGATTGGGACCCCGATAAAACCCTTAAGCACGCATCCGGCCACTTATTGAAGAAGTTACTACAAACCCGACACCCAATGCAATTTGCTCAACTTCTTTCCAAATTCCACTAATTGAGTAAATTTCTTCCCTTTCATTGAGTATTCCATCAAGCCAGTACTATGAATGAAAGAGTTGAAACTCGTAGCGCATGAGTTTTTAAAAACCGAGCCCCTTCTCTCTTAGAATCTAACAGCATTAAAATCTCCCAACAAGACCACATACCTTACGAGAAGAAATCGGCTCCCGATGGCGGTCCACAAAACACGTTTGGCCACAACCCGCGGGCGTAACATTAACGATGTTTATGTTTTCATTGAACCCTTCAATCTCCCGACACAAGAAGAAATTCCGGGCTTTAATGAAGCAACCATCGAGAACACATCCTTATCCCACAAGCTTAAATGCCCCGATTGACCCACGCGTCCACGGACTCCATACCATAGTTTTATTCCCCAATCGGATTCCCAACAAATTAGATCAACCCATACGCCTTAGTTTTCTTGAATCGCTAAAAATCCACCCATTCCTCTCTTCAATGATTGAGCCAAGGCACCTTGTCCAAACCCCAGCCTCTAACATTGATAGACATGAAATTCATTGATAAACAACATTAATACCTTCTTCTAATACATTGAGGACCTAACCAAGCCCTCATGACCTGACCAAATCAACTCCCAAGCATTTCAGATGTTAATGGTAGCCACAACTTCTTCCACCAATCGAGGTGTCCTTATCAACATCTTTAATCACTCACCTGATTCCCATCCACTCGCTCTGTGCTTGAGCCACAATATTAAGGTCGAGAGCCCCTCCACACAATAAACTTGTTCCGCAGGTGCTTTCAAAGCGTGACCCATCTCCACCGTATCATTGTGGATAATACTATAAATCTATCTAAATCGAAGGGTCGTCAATCATATTCCTCTTTCTTTTTGGGCTGACCATCTCAATAGGGATGACACGAATACATGGGCCTTTTTGGTTTCTTTTTTATCAATCTAATGGGCCTTTCTTAGGTTGGCCACCTTTTGAAGCATTGAACAAAAAGGAATTATTAGTCCTTTCATCCTCCTCCATGTCACCCGACATACTAGCCGCATGATCATTGATTATGTTTTGAGAACCCCCATTTGATATATTAATTCCGTCGCCCGACATACTAGCCGCATGATCATTTATTATGTTTTGAGAACCCCCATTTGATATATTAATTCCGTCCTCTTCCCCATGCATAGAATCCTTCAATTCTCCTTCCTCAAAAGATCTCTGCGGTTTCATTATCATTTCTTCCTCTTCCAACTTAGAAGCATCACCTTCGGCGTAAACCACCATCATTGTCGAAATGCGAAACATAATTCACCTCCTCCTCGGTAATTCCACATTGCAATCTTGATACGGTTCATTACCCTTCCTCCATAATCCAGTTTTAAACACTTTATTGGACCCTTGAGATCGCGGAACCGTTGATTTTAGACCATCACCAACTAGAATACCTCTGAGGCCTGAGAAATGTCGCCATCCTCGGACTTAGTTGAGAACCCGTGAACGATCTTATAGCTGTTTTGCAATGTCATCAAAACCTCGTCGGTAGCTAGGTTAATTGGCACTTCATGGATTTTGAGCCAAACCACCCTTTAGAAAGACAAAGTGTCCTTCCCAACAGATCAAACACAGAACCAATTACCCCAAAACCTCCTTTTAGCGCAGCATATCCAACGCTCTGTCTTTCTCACTAGAAATTCAAAAAGAAGAAAAGGCCGTAGCATACACAAATATCTAGCCTCCAATCATTTTATCAACTAACAAACTTTCATGCATGTTAGGGTCTTTAAATCCTTAACTCTCCCGAAAGTACTTGCCCACAATATCAAAAGAAACAGCGGCGTTATGGGCACATTAATAGTTCTACTAACAACCTCCGGCGAGTTAAGGACGGGCGGACTTCCCACTAAACCTTGTAGCCTTGAATGACTCCAGGAAGAAAAGAGCGCTCATGACCTTTATTCTGCCAATCATCAGATGTATTCTCTTGATTACTACCATTCGGCGTTGCATGATTGACATGCTTCTTACCAGCGCGCTCCTCCAACACCCGTAATCCAACATTCTCCACAGCAAACTTGGCAATATTCACATTCAATCTACAGCTCCCCATTTTAATTCCATTCATCTTCCTTTCCATCTCCACCACATTTGATACATTGCGAAATGTAATAAAACCAAACCTTTTCCCTTCCTTATCACGCTTTTTAGCAATATAAGCTCCGACAACCTCCCAAAGTATCCAAGGAACTCCTCCATCTCCTTTGGGGTGCACCCATTTGGGAGATTAGACACAAAAACTTGGTGCATAATACACGTCCCCTTCATTGTCCCCCTTGTTGATTTGTCTTCCTTTATTTCGGCGAGCCGGAACATCTTGCCAACCCTCAGCCATCCCAAAAAGAAGTTGTTAATGGTTAGTTAATAACATGCTTATAAAATATGGGAAGAGATATTTTGGGGATCTAAATAGCATGGTAAATGATATCAAATGATGTGGAAGTGTTTACATTTGTATTTGTATATCATGGGTCCGTGTCTTATAACCTGGTAAACTAAGGTTAGGGCATGACATTTTTTTTGGTACTGTGCTACGAGTGGAAACATATTATCCAATCTTTAAAAATAATAATATCATACCCACGTGACCTCTTCAGCAACAACAAGTGATAGCCAAAAAAATTTGATAGCCCATCAAGATGACATGGACGATGACCTCACCGACCAGCCAATGAACATCACGAGCCAATCACAAGTCGAGAGCACCATAACAATCATACGCCGCATCTCATGGAATCCCATCCATATTATATGGACCAAGCATATTCATGTGAACAAGAATCATTATCTCGAATTCAAATGAGAATTAATAAATGAATTCCTTTGACCAGAACAAATACGTGTAAATTCACGTGATAACAGCTAACCAGAGACGAGCCCATGTGAACATGACCAATCAATTAGATAAAAATTTATGTGTAACGACTAACGAGAACATAGGAAATTTTCTACCACATGATCAGTATCAAAAAAATTCAAACTCATAATTAGCCAATCATCATGTATAAGAGAGGAGGGAGTGGGCACGGGTAAGGGATTCGGTATGCCGCTTACCGGCGGTGAACACACGCCGCCCACCGTTGGGTATGAAAATCGGGTACAAAATTCGGTATACCAAGCCGAGTGTGAAATGTGAGGTTGGATTGGGTTTTTTGACCGTTGGAGCCAAACGGTCGACTTCATGCTTCAGTAAAAAAAAAAAAAAAAAAAACCAATATTACTCTCTTTATTTTCAAATAAAACACACACTAAAAATCTCTCAAAAACAAAAATAATTGCCAAAATGTCTTCGATTCTTCCAATTCGAATGCGTTATTCCATCTTCGTCAGGCGAGATATCCACGGTAGCTCGTTGCAATACTTGCTTCAATGGAAACCGTATCTTGCAACACGGAAGGCACTCTCAGCCGAACTAGCAAATCGTCAACGGGCAATAGGTCATCAAACGTTAGAGAATGATTGGTTCGTTGAAACACCAAAGTACAACGAAGAGTACTTTAAAAAAATTTGAATGGAGAAGAGCATGTTTTTGCAAATAGTGAAGCGACATTGAGCGAGATACCCATATTTTCAAGAAGGCTACGGCCAGCGTTCGAAAAAAAGTTTCATGGCGAAACAAAAAATCACTTCGGCCGTTAGGCAACTCGCAACCGGTAATCCCTCGGATGAGTATGATGAATATTTATGCATGGCCAAGAACGTCACTTGAAACTCTTGATTATTTTTGTCAGGCCATCATTCGGTTATGCGGTCGAGTACTACCACGTAGCTCAGACACGACCTTGCTCGCATTTTCCATGCCCATGAAGCGAAGCATCACCTCCCTGGGATGCTTGGTAGCATCGATCTGTATACACACGTCGGATGGAAAAATTGTCCTGACATCCGAGAGGGCAATATACTAGAGGTGACTATGGTGTTCCCAATTATTATGCTTGAAGTCACCGTCACAAGATATGTGGATTGGCATGTTTTTGGTCCACCAGGGTCAAACAACGATATCAACGTATTGAATCATCACTTGTATCTTACGGTCGAAATGGAACGGCGATGAACAGTTCATTCAACGTGAATGGACGCTTTTACAAACGCGGCCTACTATTTGGCAGATGGAATCTATCCTAAGTGGTCTACATTTGTTAAAAATACCCGTATCCATCCGAACCAAAGGAAAAGAGATTTACTGATTACAAGAGAAAGGATGTCGAGTGAGCTTTTGGTGCTCTCAAAGGAAAATGGAAAATTCTCGATCGACCTCTCCGAGCTATGACCAAAGCGAAGATTGCCAAACAGGTTCATGCGTCTGTTATTTTGCACAATATGGTTATAAACGCAGGAGGGCAATCTCACGGTTCATATAATGGATGAGCGGTCCGGCCAGATTAATGTCTGACGGCGGTGTGGTAGCGAGTTACTAGACGAGTTCTCCATGACCGTCTTCGATATGATCTCACGAACCGCATAGCACGTCGTCAAAACTTGCCGTATCTCGATGATTAGTGTGTTTTTTATTTTAATCTACTTATTTTTAAGTGTTATGTTATGTTTTTTTTTTTTAAGTATTATGTTATGTTTTTTTTTTTAAGTATTATGTAATGTTTTATTTTATTTAATGAAATGGTATGTTTTTATTTTAAATATTGTATGTGATTTTATGTATGAAAAAAAAAAAAGAATTACAAATTGGTGACCACTCCCTCCACTTAGGGTATGGTTAGGGTAAAATTGGGTACTTTTGATGTGTAATGTTTTTATTGGATGGAGGTGAGGTGGCACCTAGGGTATTAGGTGACCACTCCCTCCTCCCTAACCGAACATCATAATGAGATACTAGTCAATTAACGACCCATCAATTGCCAATAACTCTTGGATACCCATGTGACAAACCATCAAATAAAACATAACATACTGATTGACATAAAATATCGATACCTCAAAACGAATATGTCATTTCCTTTAAGAACCGCTTCTTTCGACAATAATAAAACCCTGCAGATCCGCTTTGTGCCTGCTGTCTTTTTCCTTTTCAAATCTGCTGCATAAACCCTAATTATAGGTAAACCTTATAAACCCTAGATCAAGAGCCATGAGGCTCTGATACCAATTGTATAATCCATGGATTCAGACTCAACTAGGGTATGAGTAATATTGATTGAATGAATGCACAGATAAATTCCTCAATAAAGAGTGGCAAGAACAAGCTAAGAATCTATGCTTCTTACCTCACTTGAATCAGAACATGGTAGGTAACTTGGAATCATCAACTCTGCAATTCCCAACAAATCGCATGTTTAAGGGTCATTAGTTGGTCATATCTTACCCTTCCCACTCAGTCTACCTACTTAGAGTCAGTTGGTCATATCTCCTAAGTAACTAGCCACTACCGCCATTCAAAACTACCGAAACAAGGGTAGCTACCAACAAACTATGCATGCATACACTTATAAAGAATTATACGGAAGCAATGTAAACGCAAACAAAATAATTAAGGAATCATAACAAGGCCACCACCAGAGGTGCTTAGCCGATCATATTGACTAAAACAATCGATTCAATGTTTAACATTACGAAATACATGAATTGAAAGTAAAGAAAAGATAAAATGCTAATGCTTATCGTAGGGGAGTAACTTCTCCTTCGAGATAGCTCCGTATGCTCCTCTAGATATGCCTTCGACTTCTACTCACGTTCACTTGGTGTTGTGTGTGAAATGGGATGCTTTGAAATCTTTGGAAATTGTGGGGTATTTATAGGCTAGATCACGGTTCGTAACTAATGTTAAGAGTTCGCCTACAATTCTTCGTATTTTGCACTAAAATTCTGGTTACGGCGTAACTATGGAAGGAGTTACGCCGTATCTTCAATAAATCTTGGTTACGCCGTAATTGAGACAATAGTTACGGTAGCTACTTGCGCGGCCGAAGCCTCATTTGACCTAGTTGGTTACGCCATAATCTTTAGGAGAGTTACCGAAATCTTCGTTGAGTTGGTTTTCGAGCACGCTTTAGTTCGGACATAATGTGAGAGGTTATGCGTAACTGCTTCAAAATGGGCATACTATGATATATCTTCAATAAACTCTCCAAATCCGCGTCTCTTTAGCTCCAATGCTCGTATTTTACCTGAAAGTGAAATATAGAGGAAAACATGCATAAATCCATATAAATGATATAAAATACGGGCATTATCGGGGGAAATTGACACTTAATATTCAGGACTATTTGATGTTATCACACAACCATGATTTTGTAGATGTTGCTTTGGAGAGGAGACAGATGGGAGATGAGGCGATCATGTCTTGCATTGAAATTGTGTAAAGGCTTGATGAGTGGGATCCTGACATGAGATCGTTTCCTTGTAGATCACGGATAAAACAAGTTTTCTCCCTAAAAGCAACTTCCAAATCACCATCACAAAATTGACCGACTGAGAAAAGATTGTGTCCAAGACCTTCCACATAATAAACTCTGCTAATTTGGATGTTCCCATTGATGTAATCTCCGTAGCCCATGATAGCTGCGAAGTGGTCATTCCCTTTTGTGATTATGATGAACTTTGAAACAAAGTTTGAGGTTGCATGTCATGTACCGGGAACAACCGATATCAACAATCCAGAGAATGATTTGTATCACCTGCAATACACTCAGAAGACACAGGTGGAATAGAGGTAGAGTTGGAACCCGAAGAGTTAGAGGGTTCCAATACTGTTACAGATGAAACACCCATGTTAATAATTTTGGGTAACCATTTAAATCGAGGTGTATTTTGTAACCATCTCTGCCAAGTCCAACTAGTTTGTGCTTTGGTCTTAGTGAATGCACCAGGTGATATTCTCTTCCTAGGAGGTAATGAGGGTTCTATGGGTACTGTTAGATATAGGATTTCACAAACACATTAAACCATAACCATGTGGGGCGTTAACAATGTTTAGAGAGAGAAAGTTCTAGTGAGAGAAAGGAAGAGAGTTGGGAACTATGTGAAACAAAGAAAAATGGTATTGAAGCTCCAACCCTCTACCTTGGGAGGTAGAGGGTATTTATAGTATCTTACAAACAAACGCCACCTACGTGTGGATCGGCATACAGTGGGTAAATACCCGTCCGTCCTCCACGGTGTTACTAAACTAAATACTACTTAATCATAAAATAACTATGACTACAAGCTCTCTAACGATTACATATACTTGAGGTGACCGACTCTTTAATACCTGGAATTTCTAATTTCTAATTCCGAACAATCTCCCCCTAAGGGACGTCACCTCAAACACACATTAACCTTACATTGAATAAAAACTGATATTACAATATAAATTGTTCTTGCACTCTTGATGAATTACTTTGCTCTAAAGCTCGTAGTCATTGATTCTTCACAATGCATGTTTGGTTAAACCAGTAGGGTCTTTTCTGATCCACGTGATAATGAGTTTTGGGCCAGCTTTGAGATCATTAGCCACATTAAATCTCTGACTCTTCCTATGTGGTGTTGATAATATGTGATGTTGTGACATTTGGACCGACATGCTCACATTCTTGATCATGAAATCTTCTTATCAGAGTAGCGGAAGCTTTTGTTGATTCATGATATTGGCAGCATCGAAGCAGAAGCATGGAGTGAAAATATCAGAGTCATTGATGCACCAATCATGATTTCTTTAGATATGAATGTGTTATGTGAGCATGCGGCTATGGATTGACCGCTCCATTACGATCGGTACCAAGCGTCGGGTGTACCGCATAAGACAGTTAGCAATAGAGTGCATGAAAGTGTCTTTGATCACTTTCGATGAATTGAGGTACACGGCCCACGGTTCCCGTTGATCAGGTACAAATCACTTTTGTGATCAGTATAATTCCGAGGAATTTCCTTGACGAGGTTTCGCAGCTGCTATAGCCGTTCTCAAACCGGAACGTCTCAAAGAAGACAACACGGAGTGAGTGAACCAAAATAGAGATTCACGATTGATAAAAGAGATTTGAAAACAATGGTGTATCGCTCAATAGAAATTGTTTTTGTAATACAACGAAGTTTTAGTGAAAAATCATTTATCAATCATAAACACCTTTTGATTTGAGATAATTGTACCACGATCGATGTGCTAGAAAAGAGTTTTTAAACACAACAACGGTTTTCAAAGGCATCCGTCAATCCATTTTCTTGGACCTGGATTGATTCAATTTTGAATCGCTCCACTGATGAGGTCCATATGACACAATCAAGTCTTGGTAATACCACAAGGATAGTGCGTAGGACTCATAAAATATAATCTCACATTCCACATTGTGTGAAATAGTGAGTCTTCAAGAAATAAGTGTCCTAAAGAGATTAATTGATGATCTCGTAGCTCTAGACTCAATTAGTGCATATTTGGTTCCTATGCCGAAGACTAGGGAGAGGGTCTCCTTCTTCAATACCAACTATCTCTAAGAGATAGTCGATAGATTATGTCGGTTCCCCGTGAGAATGAAACAAGCCCTTTTAAGAGGAACTTGAGTAGCTTGGGAAGTTAGTGCAGTGCGTCACTGGGTCCATGACGTCTTGTCTTCAATACCAGAGTTACCTTAGTAACCACTAGTAGCATATGTATTGAACCCGGTTTCTGCCCTAAGGTTGAATAAATGGAGGGCTATTTCTTTTCACCCATTTTCTCAATCAATTCTTTTTCATTCTTCAACCCCTTCAGTGCTTACCGAGACTTCATAACTAGAACCTTGTTGGGTTTGTTCCAGTACTAGCTCTGTCTCAGTCCGCACTCTTTCCATATCTCACTTTTCTCCTTTTTTCATCATACCTAAGGACTTCTACACTATCTAGTGGATTGTCCCTGGGTAGATCCCTCCGGTTCTGGCGGATCATGGGACCTCAACCTAACCTTATCATCCTTATATCACCATACATAAAGTAAAGTTGGTCGGTCTTTTTGGTATCGTTCATCTGCTATTGGAACCATTTGAAAATCGATCAAGATACTTGTGATATAGAATCAAAGCATTTTGTATCTTAATTGTTTTGATATTTTAGAAATGCTCTCCCTCAACATATGCATAAAAATTTAGAATTTGTTTAGCACATGGAGGCAAGAGATCTTTGAAATCGTTAGATTGAGAATGAAAGGTCCAATCTTTTGATTAACATTTTCTAAAATGATCATCATCACTTCTTAATCAATTTGAGTAGATAAAACATTTTAAGGAAGGATGAGGTTTTCACAAGTTTGCTCCCCCTCAATATGTGCATAGATGTTTGAGAATGTTTTGCACATATTAGGAAAGGACAGCACATTGAGATAAATTGATCACGTTTTAAATATTAGTGGTTCAAGATAGATGCTCCCCCTCAACGTGTGCATGGAAAATTTGAAATTGTTTGTCACTTTGGGGGAGGCAAACATGCTAATCACTTATGAAACCATTTATCGAATTATCAGTTTAAATCCAATTTAAATCACAAATTCTCCGCCGATCACAATTATCAAAACATTTGAGATTTGTGATCTCTGTAGATTTAAATTGATTTTGAAAGCTTTTAAGGAGAATTATGACTTGATTATGAAAGCGTTTTAACTGATAAGGATCTGATTTTGAGACTTTAAACTCCATTGGTTAAACATGCATGATTATCTTTTGAAAGCAATTGTATGACAACTAACTTTTTGAATTAATTGAAATCATTCTCCCCCTCAATCAATGACATAGGTTGTTGATTGAGAAATAGATATTTTGACAAATAAATCCGGATGATTTTCAAAACTTGAGTCCGAGTTATTGTACAAAGCAATTAGTTTTTGTAGATAAATGTTTATAAAATCAGAGCATGAGATTTGAAAAACAAGATAAAGCATGGCTCTGTTCTTTCTTTTTAACACGGTTCTTGCACGAAATGACAATAAACCACCATTTTTCTTCGCCTCATTTTTTTTTACTATGTACATTCGATGAACATCTAAAGACCCGTGACATTCTTTGAATATCAGCACAAAGTCCGTATATGATATCGAATCGAGAAAAGCATGACAAAATGACAATATTTTTTTAGGATTTTTCAAAAATTTCACATTTTTATGGATTTTGAATGTTTTATAATTTTCTATTTGATTTTTTGAGGGTTTTATAATTTTTTGTTTTGTTTTTAAAAAAAAAATATATGCATGAGATAGATGAAGATAGACCTTTACTCCTCGTCTTCCTCCTGAAGACGTTTGAGTGTTTCTGGTTGAAGGCTTTTCAAGCCAAGTCATGGAAGAATAAACTCAAAACGTTCTCTTGGAAGAGCTTTGGTGAAGATGTCTGCTAACTGGTATTCAGTCCTCACAAATAAGAGTTCCACCATACCTTTTTCCACTTGTTCCCTGATGAAATGATGTCGAATGTCGATATGCTTTGCCCTTGAGTGTTGAACGTTATTGCAAGAAAGAGGAATAGCACTTTTATTATCACAGGACAGAGGGATTTTGTTGAATACAAAGCCATAGTCAATTAATTGAGATCTCATCCATAGGATTTGAGCACAACAAGATGACATGGCTATGTATTCACCCTGAGGGAAATAGAAGTACTCATTTGATTCTTTGACGACCACTCACAAGCTTATCACCCAAACGAGAAGCACCTCGGGCGTGCCCGACGAGTATCTTGACACCTGCATGATTGCATCGCATATCTTTGTTAGTGACATACCGGTGTCCTTCGGGTACCAAAGTCCCATGTTGATGGTTCCTTGGAGGAAAGACCCGTTTAACCGCTTCAAGGTGCTTTTTGGTAGCTTAGCACGGTATCTAGCACACATGCATGCATACAGCGAACAATATCGGTCTACGCTGTGAGGTACATCGGGATCCAATCATGCTACGATATTTTGTTTGGTCTACCATGATCCACCGAGTGGTCCTCATCCGTTTTGTGCGCTCAATCATGGGAGTGTCAACGAGTCACTAGAATCAAATCCAAATTTCTTTAAAATCTCATTTGCATATTTAGATTGATTAATGAAAATGCCTCCGGGACTTTGTGAAATTTGTAATCCCAAGAAAAATGACATTTGTCCCATCATTGACATTTGAAATTTAGAACCCATTTCATTTGAAAAATGGTCACTCATTGGGGTCATTCGAGGCAAAGATGATATCATCAACATAAATTTGAACGTGAATTAAATGTTTGCATGACTTCCTAGTGAACAATGTTGGATCAACTGCCTTTCTTTGAAGCGGTAGATAGAAGAAACTTTGATAGCGTATCATACCATGCCCTTGGAGCTTGCTTTAAACCATATAGAGCCTTCTTCAAGCGATAAGCGTGAGTAGGATGTTCGGATTCACAAAGCCTTCAGTTGGTGGCGTAGCGACTTCTTTAAGATCTCCGTTCCGAAATGCCGTCTTTACATCCATCTGATAGACTACCATGTTCTTACTTGCAGCATTAGCCAAGAATATTCGGATTGCCTCGATTCGAGCAACTGGAGCAAAAGATTCTTCAAAGTCAATACCCTCCTCTTGGCGGTATCCTTTAGCAACCAATCGAGCCTTGTTCTTTAACACATCACCATGCTCATCAAGTTTCACTTTGAAGATCCATTTTAGAGCAATGATCATAGCACAATCTGGGCGGTACTAATTCCCATACATCAAGTCGATCAAACTCATGAATTTCATCTTGCATGGCATTGAACCGGCTGTCTTCATTCATGGCGGTTTAACATCTTTTGGTTCGATCTTAGAGAGTACGGAGTTGAAGAAGCACCATAAGGCATCTGTTGTAAGTTGTTTCGTGTGGATCTTGGACGAGAGGATTTCCAATGATGTTGTCTAATGGATGATCGTGAGTCCATTTTAAAGGTGTTCATGTGGTTGTTGTTGAGGACTGAAGTAGCGTAGTTGATGTCTCCGAAGAAGATGGTTCGATGATGATTCAGAGCAAATATGTTTTCAAATGGAGCATCTTCGAGGGTAGCAAAGGGATTGACTTCATCATGTGAATCGAAAGCATTTCCATGATGTATACTTGATGATTGAAGATTTGTTGATGAAGCAGTTGGTCAGCCAGCGCTTCTTGGCTTAATGACATAGAAGTTGAAGGGTTACTTCATTGCAGAGGATAGAAGCGCCTCTGTTGATTGAACTATCATATCATTGTTACTTGGCTCAAATTGTTCATCAAACATTGGATCAAACAGTTTCTTTAAATCATCTTCGAGGGGTACATATGGAGATGATGATGAGGAGTTTGGTACAAGAGATGAACCAATGGGACTGCTTTGAAGTGCGGTCCTGGCTGGATTGTCCAGGAGCCATTTGACCGGTCGACTCATCAAGCAACGTGGCGTGAATTGTTTCCATGATATTTCGGGTTCTCTTGTTGTAGATTCGGTATCCTTTTCGTTTGGTGCATAGCCTACAAAAACTCCAATGTCGCTTTAGCTCTCGTTTTCCTAAATCTTTACCATCATTAGTTGGATAACATAAAGCACCAAACACACGAAGGTATGATAGATCGGGTTTTCTATTGTGGACAAGTTCATAATGAGTCTTTCCATGAGAAGTGTGAATTAGAGATCGATTTTGAGTGTAACAAGCGGTGGCAATAGCTTCAGCCCATAGAAACATTGGAACCTTTGAGTAAATCAGCATTGTCCTTGCGGCTTCTACAAGAGTTCGATTTCGTCTTTCAACTACACCGTTCTGTTGAGGAGTTCGAGGGACACTTCTTTGGGGACTGATTCCAACATTTCAATAAAATTCATTGAGTTCTTTATTAACAAACTCAGTTCCATTGTCAGATCGATTGGCGATTCAAACTATTTTGTTGAGTCGGATCGAAGTTGTTTGATGAGTTTGATGATGACATCCGGAGTTTCATCCTTCATCCTCAAAACTTAAGTGAATCTAGAGTAGTCATCAACCACTACTAACACATATCTCTTCCCATTAATAGTTTGCACTCTCATTGGGCGCATGAGATCCATATGAAGGATATGAAGGACTTCCATTACAGAGTTTGTGGGTTTTGGTTTGTGGGCATATTTTCTTCTTTCCCAGCTTGTGGATGAACAAAGATGATCTTTTTCATATTTTAATATGGGTAAGCCTCAACAAGATCCTTTCGGAAAGGTTGTTGATGGTGCGAAGTTCAAATGATTGAGACGACGATGCCATAACCATGACTTTGTTTTAGAAGCCTTTGACAACAAGCAGATTGGAGAAGACTTCATCATGTCTTCGATAGAAATGGTGTATAGATTAGAACCTCGAGTACCTCTTAATAATTCCACACCATCAAGTTGTCTAACGAAGCAAGTATGTTTTCTAAAGGCCACTCTAGATCGAATCCGCAGAATTGACCAACGAGAACAAATTATGACCAAGACCTTCCACATAATATACCACGAGATTACACTTTTGCCAACTACATAATCACCATAACCCATAATTGCTCCAAAATGGTCGTTTCGAATCTAATGTCCCGATGAATTTGCTCACGAAGTTCATGAGCCGGACGGTCTCCGGTCATATGCTTGGAGCGACACGAGTCCAAGTACCCACGAGCGATTTGAACGATCTGCAATTGAACACAGACAAGAATGGATAATTGGATAATTGGGATCCCCATGCAAGAATGGGTTCCACTTGGTTAGTTACATGAATTGGAACACCCACATCGAAATAGAAACATCCATATCGAAGTAGAAGTAGAAGAAATGGAATCATTGGGAATAGATGCAATCTTTGGTGTCTGCGTATTTGACCTATTCAATGTATGTTCACTTCTTAAGGGAATAGTTCTACCAGTAGGCATCCATTTTCTAGTGGGCATAGTCTTAGCAGTTTAAGGACAAAACTGATTATTCTTATGGCCAAAAGGTATCCAATAATAACCTATCTTTATAAATGTTTTTCCTGTGGGTTTCCACTGTTTTCTAACAATCTTTCGTCTTTGCCTTTTAGCCTTCTTTGCACGATTATTAGCATTAACAATTTTAACGGGCATTTGACAGCATTAGACAAAGCATTCACACCACATTCATGATTAGCAACAGAATTCAAGCAGACATCATTACAAGGTTTGAAAATAGTATCAGAATTCGAATTAATTACAGTACGCCTAAGGCTAATACTAGAATCAACACGATTCGTTTTATTCAACTCAAGCTTAAAGTTCCTAGATTGATCTTCTACTCTCTTCCAATGCACATTCTTAGCTTGCAAGGTCCTATCATTCCTTGTATTGTCTTGAGACTTTGACCTGCTTGCTTTAATGTCATGATTACTCTGTAGAGGGAATGAGAACATTAGTTGGTTGATCTAATTTTGCATTCCTGAACTTGATGTGCAAGGATCTGAACTACTAGAAGGCACATTAGTGTTTACTTTCTTAAGGCTGTGATTTGAGCTATTTGCAGGCACACTAAAATTCACTTTCTTAACACTAACATATCTGGAATCTGAACTACTTGAAGGCACAAGGTTGACATTCATTATATTGGGCATAGAACGGATTTCATGCTTGGCACTAGGCATAGAACAAGGCATCACAGCTTTGCCTTTTGCACCTAAGAATTTTGGACATGTTGCAATTACACATTCAAGCAACTCTTGAGATCGTTTGGCCTGGAGGCAAGCAAACCTAATTTCTCTATCAAGAGGTTTATTAATGAAATCCTCTTCAACAATCTCACGGAGACATTCTAGACTATCCTTAAGGTGAGCACAATAGTCATGAAACGCAGGGTCATTATTCCTAAGATGAGGAGGAATATATTTAACGTCACAGCTGTATTTGCAGATCTAAGGGTGACTTTGAAACAACATTCTTATTAAAAACAAGTGGCGGTTCCCATTTTCACGACTTCTCGATTCTCAATTTCCTTTTGTAAAGACGTTATTTTTTCGTTGTTTTGGTTACGGTGACTTTCATTGAATCATATAACTCTTTAAAGTGTCGTTTAACTTTTCATTTTCTTCTAGAAAACTCTCGTTTTCCTTTTGTAAGGCATTAACTAAGTTTTGAAGATGAAAAGTTTGAGAGTCCTGAGAATCTAAAGGAGGAGGCATTTGGGATCCAGTCACATTGTTCTTTTCACCCTTTAATTGAGAGATTTGGGCTTTCAACTTTTTAATCGTGTTACAATGAGCTCGAATCTGTTCATCACGCTTGCTAATTTCAAAAACTGCATCAAATTCAGGAACATCCAATGATGTCTTGATATTTGAGGTTTTAACATTTTCTTTTAGATGTTGATATTTTAGTTGTAAATCAAAATGTTCAACTTCTAGTTTAGAAAGATGCTTTACCAAATTATCGTGATCATCCTGATCAATTTTCTCATTAAGTTTGAATTAATCATTTCAAGCTCAATGACACGATCATGGGAGACTTTAGAGCAACAGATAATTCATGAAATTGAGAAGCATTAATGGAGCAATTGTAGCGAGTGTAAAACACATCATGAGCAATACATTCATAAATAAGATTCTCATTCAAGGTATGCAAGTTCTTCCTCTCAATCTCATTATATTTTAATGCTCGCTCATAGTCGCTAACCTCAACTATCATTGCATCAAATTCCTTTTCCATTCCTTTAATATCTGAATTTATCCCCTTTTAAGACTCTCAAAATGATCTTTTAGTAGTTTAAAGAAAGGCATGACCTTAGTTAGATAGCATTCTTTTGTTTGCTCAAAACCCCTTTCCCTTCAGTTATCCCAGTGGGTGTGATCCTTTTCTTACAAGTTTTCTCAAAATCGACAAATAGTTGAAGAATAACATATTGGTGATTAAGGTCTTACTCTTAGTGGCAATAGTTCTAGGAACTAAATGCATTGGTGTATTGGGAGGATACACGATCGGTGAGGCATTTTCCTAAAGGGGGGGGGTTCGTTTCAACAAGATTCTCTACTTTTTGCTTATCTAAATCCTTTTTCGAAAAACTTGTTAGGTGTTAATAGGTTTGAGGCTTAAATTATTTTAAGGAGATCCAGTTTTCCTTCTTGTAATCATGGGGTTTGATCGTGATGTTATTCTTTTGCATTCAGGATCTTCTAGCTTCTTATTCATTTTCACCCTAGATGCATCATCTAATATTCTATCTTCCTCGAGCACTCAACGCGCTAGGTTTTCGTCTAGGTTTAAGAATCTCATTTCCATCATAAATTACATTTTGAGCACTTAGCTAACTTATTGTACTTAGGGTTGGGCTTATCTATAATGGGAACACTATGCTTATCGCTTAAAACTCTATGCTTAGTGACCATGTGAGCAGTCTGAATGGTATTCCTTATGCATACAACTTATTTTCAAGCTTGTTCTTCAAAGTTTTAGATTAGAAAAATCATTCAAAAGTTTTGATTCCTTGGCATGAAATTCTTGCTTAAGCACTTTAACATTTTCTTGAAGTTCTTGTTTTTGCTTAGCAGGTTTTGAAAGCTTTTCTTGTAAGGAATTTAACTCTTGTTTTAACACTTCTTCTCTAAAATTACTTTTTATAATGATTGTACGCATTTGGTCATCCATTTCCTACTCACGAGTGGTTAACTCAAACTTAGCACGTTGTTCATAAATAGCAACTCTTTCTTTATAGGCATTAAGTTCAGAGATAACAGAATCATCGGGGGCACATGCAGTGTATTCATCACAACCATAATCATCATTGATGCGGGAGATACATCACTTGATACAATCACACTTTCACTTTGTTTCACATATT
>OU343225.1:242920017-243023683 GCA_910596185.1 Chrysanthemum makinoi | reverse complement strand
TTCTAGTTTTCCACAATTGGCATCAAGAGCTAAGTTTATAAAAGTTTTAAAGTAAAATTGTATTTTAAAAACTTTTCGATCACTATGGGTTCTGAAAATTATAAGGAAGGGCAATCTATGCAACGACCACCACTACTTGAAACTAATGGTTTTATATATTGGAAAAATAGATTCAAAACATATGTGAAGTCTAAAGATATTGATCTTTGGTACATTATTGTTGAAGGTGATTTTGAGGCTACCTCAAATGATGATAAAGGAAATTTAGTTAACATACCTCATGTTAAACTAAACGATGAAATGAAGAAAAAACTTTCTAAAAATAGTGAAGCAAAAATGGTTTTATATAATGCTTTATCGAAAAAGGAATTCGAAAGAATTTCTATGCTTAAAACCTCTAAAGAAATTTGGAATTCTTTAGTTGTAACTCATCAAGGAAACCAACAAGTTAAAAATAATAAAATTGATTTATTTGTTCAACAATATGAACAATTTTCAATATCGGATGAGGAAACTATAGATCATTCATTTGCTAACTTTAATACTATTATTACATCTTTACAAGCACTTGATGAATCTTTTTCTAGCCGTAACCATGTTAGGAGATATCTAAGGGCACTTCCATCGAAGTGGAGATCCAAGGTGACGGCGATCGAAGAGTCAAAAGATTTGACAATCCTCACCCTCGATGAACTCATAGGCAACCTAAAAGTCTACGAGCTTGTCCTTGCTAAAGACTCCGAAGCCTCAAAGGTGAAAGAGAAACACAAATCTCTTGCCCTTAAAGCCAAAAAGGCTTCGAGCGATGAAGAGAACTCCTCTTCGAGTAGTGACGACGAGGAGTACGCTATGGCGGTAAGGGACTTTAAAAAGTTCTTTAGAAGAAAGGGAAGATACGCCAAACAACCGTATGACGATAAGAAAGGCTTTCGGAAAAGCAAAAAGGACGAAGCAAAAGATGATCGTACTTGCTTTAAATGTGGGGACCCAAACCACTTTATTAGTAAGTGTCCCAAACGGAATGATCAAAAGGCGTTCGTGAGCGGCATGTGGGGAATGAGCGACGAGGAGGACGAAGAAATTTGTCTCATGGCAAATGACGAGGTATGTCACGAATACTATAGTAGTTCATCACTTGATGACGACTCATTGCATAATGAATATGACAAACTATGCAATATTAGCTTAAAACTAGTTAACAAAAACAAGCTTTTAAAGAGTCAAAACCAACGTTTAGATAAAGAAGTCATAGAATTAAAAGCAAAACTAAAACATTTAGAAAAGGGTAAAATAGCAAGTGGTGAATGTGAACTTTGCGCTCAACTTCAAACACTAGTTGATCAACTAGATTCTAAGATTGCTAGAATGAGCGAATATGTTAAATATAATGCTAGATAGTGTTAAAACTAAAGACAACCAAAAGGTTTAGGGATCAACAACTTGATCCATCAACTAGTGAAAGTAAATAAACAAAATTTGTTAAGGCACTAGAAAAACCAGCCACTGTTGTGGCGGATCCCACGGATCCCATCAAAAGGGAACCGACTAGTGATAAATCAGGGATCCGTCGATCTGCTGTAGCAAATAGTAGCAATAACGTAGCTTCTTCATCTAGAACTGAGTTTGTCATAGTTAATAGGAAGAAACCAACTCATGTCACCACTAGACAACCACCTCCAAAATATAATCCTACTTTTGCAAGAAACAAAGCTCCATCTTTTTCAAAACCTAATTCATTTAGGAGACCTAATAACGTTTACCCGAAAAGTAATCATCAAATGGGATGGAACCCAAATATACAAAATGGTTTCCCTTTTCAAAACTTTGCTCCATGGAATGCATACTCACCTTATCCATACATGTCTAACATGAATGGAATGTTTAACACTAATGGACCCATGAACAAATGGGGACCAAACTTTTGAGTTTATTATTGTTTTAAGTGTCCTTAAAGGTCGACCTAGACCCCGATGAATGGGTCAAGGATAGCGGTGCACGAGGCACATGACCGGCAATAGGGATCTATTCTCCACATATGAATCCGTAAATGGAGGTAATGTGGTGTTTGGAAATAGCAAAGTAGAATCATCGGTAAAGGTACGATTTCTAACAAATCTCTAACCATTAACGATGTGTGTCACGTAGAAAACCTAAACTTTAACCTCTTAAGTATAGGACAAATATGTGATTTGCAATGTACTTTTTCCAAAACCGTAGTAAGATACTAAAAAATGGCATAACCATAGGAAGAGGAATTAGGAAACATGGAGTCTATGTCATTAAAATCGGTAATGAACCTAAAGACAAACTATGTCTTAATCTATGGATGATACTGACCTTATGGCATCGAAGATTGGGTCACGCCAACATGCGACTTCTTCAATCGCTATCATCCAAAGATCTAGTAAGAGATCTACCTAAGTTAAAATATGAACATCATTTTTGTGATGCTTGTAATGTAGGAAAACAAGCTCATTCTAGTCATAAAGCTAAAAACATGGTGTCTACAACTAGGTGTCTAGAATTACTACATATGGATTTATTTGGTCCATCCGCTATCCAAAGTTATGGAGGCAACTACTACACTTTGGTCATAGTGGATGACTACTCTAGGTATACATGGACAAAATTTTTAAAGAACAAAACGGAAACCTTTAATTATTTTGAAATATTAAGCAAAAAGATCTAAAGACAACTAGGAAGTCCCATAGTGTCCATTAGCACGGATCATGGTAGGGAATTCGATAATGAAGTGCAATTTGGAGCCATTTGTCACGCTAATGGTATTACTCACAACTTCTAGGCTCTACGCACTCCACAATCGAATAGGGTAGTAGAAAGAAAGAATAGAACCCTACAAGAAATGAGTCGAACCATGCTTAATGAACAATCCATACCTCAAAAGTTTTGGTGTAATGCCGTTGATACTTCAACGTACATACTCAATCGAGTCTTAATTAGACCAATCTTAGGTAAAACTCCATATGAGTTACTCCAAGGCAAAAAGCCTACGTTAAATCACTTTAGAGTCTTTGGTAGCAAATGTTTTATTCTTAACACTAAAGATTACCTTACAAAATTTGATCTTTCTAGGTTACTCGCCAAATAGCAAAGCTTACGTCATATTAAACAAAGAAACAATGAAGGTAGAAGAGTCATTAAATATAAAATTTGATGAAAGTCCACCCAAACCCTCTCCACCTCTTGTCGATGACGAGATTATAGAAAGTGAAGCTATAGTAATAAAGAAAAAGATAAATGAAGAAGAAGAACCTCTAAGTGATGAAATAATAAACATTAAAGAGTCCAAAGATCACCCCGTAGATAAAGTCATAGGAAAGCTAAACGAACGAACATTAAGGTCTCAAGTTCAAAACCAAAGTAGCTTGTTTTGTTTCGTTTCAACCTTAGAACCTAAGAATACACAAGAAGCCATAAAAGATGAGAGTTGGGTAATGGCTATGCAAGAAGAACTAAATCAATTTGTTTCTAATGATGTTTGGACACTTGTCCCTCCACCTAGTAATCAAACCATAATAGGAACCAAATGGGTTTATAAAACAAATTAGATGCAAACGGAGTAGTGTCTAGGAACAAGGCTAGACTCGTTGCTCAAGGGTATAACCAACAAGAGGGAATAGACTTTGATGAGACCTACGACCCCGTGGCTAGATTAGAGTCTATAAGAATACTTCTTGCGTATGCTTGTGCTAATGATCTAAAGCTTTATCAAATGGATGTCAAAAGCGCTTTTCTAAATGGTTTCATTAATGAAGAAGTATATGTAGCTCAACCTCCGGGCTTCATCGATTTTGAAAACCCAAACATGTATATAAATTAAAGAAAGCCCTTTACGGTCTTAAACAAGCTCCAAAAGCTTGGTATGATAGACTCAAGTCATTTTAATTAAACACAACTATACCATGGGGTTAGTTGACAACACACTTTTACTAAGAAAAGAGAGTCACATATAATCATAGTGCAAATATATGTAGATGATATTATATTCGGATCCACTTGTCAAGACATGTGTGATGATTTCTCCAAAATCATGCATGACGAGTTCGAGATGAGTATGATGGGAGAACTTAGTTTCTTTCTTGGTCTACAAATTAAACAAGTAGAAGATGGTATCTTCTTTAATCAATCTAAATACATAAAGGAGATGTTAAAGAAATTCGGTCTAGAAGAGTCGAAACCAATTAGGACACCAATGTCATCCGACACCAAACTCACAAAAGATGAAGATGGCGAATCCGTAGATAATACTAAATAGCGTGGCATGATAGGTAGTCTTCTCTACCTCACGGCAAGTAGCCCGGATATCATGTTTAGTGTTTGCTTATGTGCTAGGTTTCAAGAAAGGATATTTAGATACATTAAGGGTACAACACAATTAGGATTATGGTATCCTAAGGGCACGGGAGTAGAAACAATTGTATATGCAGATTCTGACTATGCAGGTGATTACGTTGATAGAAAAAGTACAAGTGGGGTGTGTACTTTCATGGGATGTTGTTTAACGTCTTGGTTTTCTAAGAAACAAACGGCACTAGCTATATCAACAACCGAACCCGAGTACGTCTCCGCCGGTAAAGCATGCCAACAAGCACTATGGATGAAACAAGCGTTAGTCGACTACGACATTCATCTAAGAAACATAGCCATCCTATGTGACAACAAAGGTGCCATTGACTTAAGCAAGAATCCGGTATTGCATTCTCGCACAAAGCATATAGAGATTCGTCATCACTTCTTAAGAGACAATGTTCAAAAGGGGAACATCACTATTGAGAAGGTAGCATCCGAAGACAACATAGCCGACGTCCTCACCAAACCGTTGAAGCAGGAACAATTCAACCTACTTCGTCTTGGTCTTGGTCTAATGGAACAAACGTCGTAACTTATTTGACTCTACAAGGTATGTAAACACTAGCCTTCTTCTTTCTGAGTCTAGGATCTCTATTTCACGCAAAACTCACAAACAATACGGGAATTTTCAAAACCCAAGATAAGTTTTCCACTTATAGCTTTCTTATTTTTTCAAACACATACACATTTTCAAAGAAAACCTCTTTTCAAAATGTTTTCTAAAAAGGATGATACCTTCCAGATCAATTTCACAAAAGCAATTTCTCACGTCTAGGACAAATCGCTTTTTCATTATTAATACAAAGTAAAACCCGTTTTCATTGCATCTCATGTCTTTGAATGCTAAAGGGGACACATAACTAATATGTGTTTTCGGGTACATTCATTTAAGCAACAATGAATTAGGAGCATTGATAACACTAAATTACGTACTTATGTACTAAATATGTGTTTTCGGGTTATCTCAATAGGATACTTTTCTACTTCTAGTTTATTTTCTATTTCTTTTTAGGGTCGAGATAACCGCAACTCCAAATAGTTTGCATATAGGCACACACTAGGCAAAAATGTTTCCAAAAAGAAAATTTTGTGCTGCCTAAAACACCAGACCCACGGATCCCAGCCTTATGCTGGGACGGATCCTCAAGGGAAGGATCCGTGGGATCCGTGAAACGTAAGCTGTTTTACCTTCTATTTTTCACTTTGGATGAAAAATCCACATTTGTTTCATTTTGGGAGTATGCTCTTTAATGCTTGTGTTCTCATGATCACATGCCTTGAATTCATATCTAATCATTAGATTTTAATCCACATTTTGGGTCAAGCATTCATTACAATGCTTTGTTTTTCTATATATAGAACTCCCAAAATGCTTGCATAATCCATCTCATCCTCCCAAACACAATACACCATGTCATCCAAAAATCCTTTAGATGAATCACCTAGTACAAAAAATCATCTTCATGATACCCAAACCTTTGTACTACCACCATCTAAAATACCACAATCAAACGCTAGGATATTCGCACGGATTAGTATCCGATCTTGTTGTTTAGCAAAACCAACCTCAAATGGTTCATCCTCAACAAACAACTCACCACAAGATGCTTCCTTTATAGCATCTCCCTCATCACCAACAAGTACACCAACTTCATCACCACCTAAAGTCACTCTTTTGGAACTCCTTAAGACTCCAACAAGATCTAAACAACCTAAACAAAAAGAAATAGTCTTTTCAACACACCCCACATCTCCAAATACTATTTTTCAAGATCTTGAAACATCACCACCATTAGCTCCCATCACATTACAAGAACATCTAGGTTCTTTTCCACCACCACTTACAAACATTCCGGATGTTGATCCATATTTTCCTATTTTTCCACCACATCTTCCGCATAACTCAAATCAAAACAACCCGGAAAACTTCCGCACTCATTACCCACATCATTTACATTGTGAACATTGCCAATCCACTAGGGAAATCGCAATAGAAGTTAGGGAAGAAATGCGTTTCATACTCAACCTCATCCTTGATCGCATCAATACCATCACTCATCAAAACCTCCATCCATAACCTTATGCAAGCATGGAAGGAATCACTACTACTATTTTCTATTTTTAGTATTTTTTTTCTTTTGAAGTCATTTTCAAGAATATGTCTTGTTCTTATTTTTACATGCTTGTAAGTGGCATAAATACCACTACAAATTGTTGTTTTATTACAAGGCCTTGTTTACATACCTTGGCTCCCAATCTTGATTCTCGGCAATCACAAGATTATTTAAGGGTTAACTTTTTGTTTCGACAAAAAGGGGGAGAAGAAGTAAAACTTAGGGGCTTTCAAAACTTACATCTATTCTTAAGTTTTACTCATCATAACATTATGTTTTGTCATCAACAAAAAGGGGGAGATTGTTAATACAAATAAACCGTAAAAACGTTTATTAATATTTTGTGATCTCTCTGTGTTTTGTTGATAACAAATATAATGTTATCTTAAGTATAATTATAAGGATACATGTTATTTTTGTAAAGCATTTACATATAGCCATTTAAATACAAAAATGTAGTAATTAAGAATTTGTTGTAATAGTTTATTAGGATGGGTAAAAACCATAACCCATGGATCTTAACCCATACCCAAGTTGGCTAGATACAATGTATACTTAGATACATTGAATCTAAAGAAAACCCATGGACCAACCCATAACCCATGACCCATAACCAAAAAACTCATGGGTAAAGAGGAGCGTTCCACGGATCCCTAGGATTACACTAGACGGATGCCAAGTGGAAGGGATCCGTGGGATCCGGGGAAGAGTGGAAGATTTTGCCTATAAATAGAGAGCCATTTCTTCATTCTAACTCACCCCTCTTCTTACTAAATTTCTCAAACACACTCATTCTCTTCTAACATATAGATCACTTGATCTAGAGAGTTGTTCTTCTTTCTTTCTTTTGTAATCCTCATATAGGTCCTTCTCTAAGGCGAGATCACAAGCATTCTACAAGTCATCCAATCTAGGGGTCCTTGATTGATTTGTCACTCCGCAAGATTTCTGTAGCGAAGATCTTGTATTTGATATTTCACATATTTGTTGTGTAATAGTTGTGTTGGTTTGGTCCACCGTGCTACGGACTCGGTATCTAGCTTTGTACCGAAAAAGTGTAAGCAACGTTGTGAAGGCTTCTCCGCCAAGTGAAGGAGTTTGTTGACATAGTGCTTGAACTCTCGAGTAGATAACTCGGGGAGTGGAGTAGGGCAAGGAAGGTGTCCTTGTAGCCGAACCACTATACATCGGTTGTGTCTTTTCTTTCCCTTCGCTTTACTTTATTTACTTGCTTTATCATTAGATCTATACTTTCTCTACATCCATAAGATCTCACATAGTAACGAATCTAAAAGTTTTTAAAACTAACTTAAAAGCGGTAAAACTATTCAACCTCCCCCCTTCTAGTTTTCCACACATCCCCATAAAAGTACATACCCCACTTGTACTTTTTCGGTCAACATAATCACCTGCATGGTCAGAATTTGCATATACAATTGTTTCTACTCCCGTGCCCTTAGGATACCATAATCCTAATTGTGTTGTATCCTTAATATATCTAAATATTCTTTTAACGGCTTCTAGGTGTGATGTTTTAGGGTCTTCTTGAAACCTAGCACATAAGCAAACACTAAACATGATATTCGGCCTACTTGCCGTGAGGAAGAGAATACTACCTATCATGCCATGATATTTAGTATTATCGACGGATTCGCCGTCTTCATCTTTTGTGAGTTTGGTGTCGGATGACATTGGTGTCCTAATTGGTTTCGACTCTTCTAGACTGAATTTCTTTAACATCTCCTTTATGTATTTAGATTGATTAAAGAAGATACCATCTTCTACTTGTTTGATTTGTAGACTGATAACATCAAATAGTCTTGAATATTAAGTGTCAATTTCCCCCGTTAATGCTCGTTATTTATATCATTTATATGGATTTACGCTTGTTTTCCATTATTTTACACTTTCAGGTAAATTACGAGCATTGGAGCTAAAGAGACGCGGAAATGGAAACGTTACTAAAGATTTATCACAGTATGCTTATTTTGAGGAAGTTATAGCGTAACTCATCTCTCACATTACGCAGTAACTATTGCGTGACCCTGAAGTCCAACTTATCAAGAGGTTACGGCGTAACTCCTCCCAAAGGTTACCACGTAACTCCATTAGGTCAAAAGAGGTTCCACGCCGCTGATACTTACGCCGTAACTACTGCATCACTTACGGCGTAACCGAGTTTATTGAAGACTACTGTGTAACCACTTATAAGGTTCACCGTAACTAGCCAGTGAATCTAGTGCATTTACGGAGGAAATAGAAGGTTACGGCGTAACTCATCTTTTGTTACGTAACCAAGACCTCGCCTATAAATACCCCACTAATTCCGAATTTCAAGCATCCCATTCCACACACAACACTCTGAGAACGTGGGAAAAAGCTCAAGGGAGGTCTAGGGAAGCATACGGAGCTGTTTCCAATGGAGAAGTCACACCATTACGATAAGCTTTAGCGTTTCTTATTTCTTTTACTTTCAATTCATGTATTTCGTACCTTTGAATATTGAATTGATGTGCATGATTAATATGTAGCCTAGTTATGATTCCTTAATTGTTTTGTTTGCGTTTACCTTTACTTCCGTACAATTATTTCTAAGTGTATGCATGCATAGTTCTTTGGTAGTCACCCCTGGTTCGGTAGTTTTGAATGGCGGTAGAGGCCAATTTCCTAGGAGATATGACCAACTGAACCTAGGTGAGCGGACTGAGACGGGAAGGGTAAGATATGACCAACTGACGACCCTTTCTACTTGTGCGATTTGACCAACTGATCACCTATCGTTTAGATGAACTTAAGAATTGGGGGGTGTAGTGTCTAAGTTCCTAACGGCCGGGAACTCACTATTTAGAATCTAGCATGTAGCGGTACTTAATGACTCGGCTTAGTGGACCAGGAACAACAGGACTTATGACAGTGCGCTTGATTTCTCCTGTGGTGGCATCTTTGCTGATAGGTTAGGGCGAATTGACCAAATGTTGTCCTCTCGAATTTGACCCCACCTAAAGTAATTGGAAGTAGGTAGACGTAGACATAACTAGTTTGGAGGATTAACTAGGTTAGCACCACTATTCCTCTATTGATTTCCCTTCTACCATTTATTTGCTTTTATATTCTGTATTAATAGTTTAATCAATTAAAACCCTTTCAAACCCTATCAATATTCTGTGACAATTAGACTTAGTAATTATCCGGCACACATAGCTCTTGGGACGACCTCGGCTTTACCATTTACTACACTACACACGACCGGGTACACTGTCCGTTAGTGCATTAGGGTAGACCATAGGTATAGCGAGACACTATAAACATTAAGACCTGGTCAGTAAAACTTGCATCAAGTTTTTAGCGCCGCTGCCGGGGAGCTATTTTAGGATTTTTTATTAAGTCTGTTTTTAATTTTCTTTTTGATAAATGTCAGGATACAAGACTCGCAGCTCTAGGCCCTTTCTGGCTACCCCATTTATTGACCCGGAGAAGCAATTTCGGAAAAAGAGGATCTATTCTCCGGTTCCTATTCATAACATCTTCTCATTTTACGAATCAGACCAGTCGGACACAGAACCAGAAGTCATCAATGAAAATAATATCAAAGACCTTACTATGGAGCAGTATTTGGATCGGCCAAACGACAACTGCCAACGAAGCTTCACTAAGGATTCTCCTACCGAAAAATACTCCATCCCAGATCACATTATTCGAGAGTTACATCAGCTTAAGTTTTCTGGAGACGAAGTTGAGGACGTTCAGGATCACGTAGATGAAGTTCTCCACTTATCCTCTCTTTTCAACGTCAGGGGTACTCCAAGTTATTCAGTCACTGCAAGGATTTTTCCTATGACTCTCACTGGAACTGCAAAAAGATGGTATAACAAACTTCCTAGCGAAAGTAAAGAAGTATGGGGAAAACTAAGAAAGGAGTTCGTCCAGCAATTTTGCCCTCCTTAAAAAATGGCTAGGCTTCTTGGGAAAATTTATCAATTCGTGCAGATTGGAGAAGAAACGATGTACCAAGCATGGGAAAGATTTAATGAACTTCTCTACCGATGCCCGACTCATGATTTAAACAAACATCAGATCGTATACGTTTTCTATCGGGGGATTAATGCGCAAACACGAGAACTCCTTGATTCACCAAGACCTATTCCTAGCATGACTCCTGATCAGGCCTTGGAATGTATTCAGCGGATTTCTGAACATTGCTACAAGTGGCACATGGATACTGGATACGGACCGAGAGATAACTTCGATCATAAGGTAATGAAGACAATAACGAAGCAAGAATACAATTACGGGAAAATTTTCAAAAAACGGAGATTGGAAAGAGAAGCTGAAGCATGTAGGGTTGAGAAAGTTAAAAGTATATTTGAAACCAATTCCGGAAACAATATTGAGAAAAAGATTCTCGACCACATCAAAGAATCAAGAGAGCGCGACGATAGGATAGAAAAGATGATGAAAGCATTCGTGGATAATACAGTCTCTTCTATTAAAACTCACGATGATAGGATAAAAAGATTAGGGAAAAGTGTTAGCTCATGTTCAAAAGCCATCTCTAATTACCTAGCAGCTCGGGAGGAAGAAGTTGTCCACACGGTAGAGACTATCCTCGAAGAACCTTTGACCTTTTCAGAAAAGGTTAAGCGACGGATCAGCATGGAGAAACAATCACTTTTGGACCAAACTTTGCTGGTAAACCCTCCTAATGATACTAATCGTCATGATACTACGCGGGAATTAAGTTATGATGAGACTATTCGCCTCAACGAAAGATGCTCGGCTGTTTTGAGGAACGAGCTACCACAAAAGGAAAAAGATCCAGGTGCTTTACTCTCCCTTGCTATATCGGGAGCCTGAACATGTGTAACGCCCTGGCAGATCTCGGAGCTAGTATTAGTATAATGCCTCGTTCGATGTTTTTGCGAATGGGAATTGGCAACTTAAAACCGGCCAAGATGAAAATTGAAATGGCCAATCGATCCATGCAAACACCATTAGGAATTGTTGAAAATGTATTAATGAAGATAAAGAGATTCCTTTTCCTAGTAGATTTTGTGATTCTTGACATCCCAGAAGACAATAGGATACCTGTCATTTTAGGAAGACCCGTGCTTGCTACTGCTCACACTATAGTGGATGTCTTTGCCGGGAAATTAACTCTGGAAGCGAATGGAGAGATCGCCACATTCGGAACTAATGAACATTTGTCCACCCCGGAGAAGGTGTGTGCAATTGACCCAGTGAGGGATTTTGGTGAAGCCCTTGAAACGTTTCTTAGCGACCCCCCGGATCCTGGAGAGGTTGACTCGGGGAAGGATTTTGACGTTTTCGTGAATTTTGAGGAAGAAGATAAATTAGGATTAAGTGCTGAAGACCTCTCTAGTGATGTCGAGATGACCCATTGGCAAGACAACTCTGAAAAAACTTTCTTGCAATCGGACCTACCACAGTTTTAAGCGATGGGGGCACGCATCCATCATAGGAATCCCCACTATCTGAAAATCTCATGCAAAATTGGGTTCATTGACTTTCACCCATTTATCGACACAGATTCCCCAGTCAACATTATCTCTAAGGAATGCTACAGCCAGGTTATGGAAAAGGAGCTTGATTACAAAGGAAACAACTTCCTCGGGATAGCAACAAATATACCAGTTTTTGTAGGAAAACACTCGTTTCTAGTCGACTTTGTGGTTTTGGATGATGTTATCGAATTCGTGGCAGATGGGCTGACTGGGGTGATTTTCGAAAAACCCTTTAAAGAAATATATGGGCTTGATAAAAACGAGAAGGAAGGACTGGTTTGGCTAAAGATTGGCGATGATAAAACTGTTTTCAAAATGCCAAGGACTGTCAAAAACTTTAAAAATTGGACTAAAAGACAGTTGAGTTATGCTAGACCGCTACTTGGTATTAGTGAAGAAGATAAGGCCAAAGGTTTTGATCACCCCTACCAAAAGATCAAAATTTTTTACTTAGGGTGTTTAGAACTTGGAGAAGGATACAAACGTGATGAGAATTTGATCAGCTGGCTTCAACAGGGGGATTGCCCAGTCCACGAGGTAACGGACAAACACTGGTAGCCCGCGGCTCTGAGTCTAACTTAAAGACTCGTAAATAAAGAAAAGTCCTCTTTTGGGAGACAACCCGTATTATCCCTTTCTTTTATTTTTATTTCCTTTCTGTTATATTTTCTAACCATTTTTGCAGGAAACAAAGAATTAATTACTGCTGCAGTTGCTGATCTGAACAGAGTTACGGCGTAATTCATCTCAGTGATTACGCCATAACCAAAATTTTAGCAGCAGAATTCTTGTCGCATTACCAATTACGACGTAATACCATCTCAGTGGTTATCGTAACTATTAAACTTCATAGCTCATACCGGGTTTTGCCGTTCGCGTAACTCTCATAGGAGTTACGAGGTAACTCTTCTCTGCTAATTCTTTTCATTTTAAAAACAGTAACCTTGTATTAATTTTAAATGAACTTTGTGGGTGTGTTCCCTGTAAACCCTCACGAGACTTCACTCGTCCACTTGGGACACCAAGTGGTTTAAAAAGCTTGTTGCATTCGCTAAATGCAACCGTGATTCCTACGAAAGTGAGTTAGGTTTATTTTTTATTTTATTTTTTCTTTTTAGAATTATGCTTGTCGGTATTGTGATTTCAGGGATTGAAGTTTGTTCATGACGCTTAAGCGAAGGCCGCGATCCTTTCTCATGGGCCTTCTTCTTTATGGAGCAAATTCAGGAAGTTCAGCTCTAATTCTACCTTTCTTCACCTTTATTTTAATGCCTAGTACAAAAGGGACTTTGTACAATTCAAGTGGGGGACGGGAGTAGAATTATCTCTTGAACTTTATTTTGCCCTCATTTTTCTAGTTTATTTTGAAACATTATGCCATTTTTAAAATTTTGACATGTTTTTCTGAACCTAACTAGATTAGACCTTAGCCGAGCACATACAACCCTTGATATTACATGGTGAGATTAGCCTTATCCGTTTCCAATATTTTACCCCAAATCCACCAAATTATGAGTGTGCCGGTAGCTTGTAAACTTTAGAACTTGGCCTTTGCATCATTTCGAGACCATAAACGAGGTATGTTGAGTTACCTCGATGTATTTGGACTTTTTAGTTTTAGAAGGCAGTATTATAGGATTATCACCCAAACAGCCTACCATTGTGAGTCTATCGATTAGTCACCTCGACTTTTCGACCCCCATGTGAAACCCTTTTGTTGCACTCCCCTTTAGTGCAAGATACCCCTAGATACACCCTTCTAAGCCATTCCTTTCATTTTTTCACCCCAATATATTGTTTCGTTACACCCTTACACCTTAGCCTACCATGTAGTCTTTATTTGTAATTGGGAAGTCATCATTTGCCTAAGTTCAAGGTTCAAGTGGAAAGGTTTGGAAATCACGCTTTCATCGACAACAATTATGAAGATCATTGAAGACCCCCCGGATTCTCATTGTTCATCTCAAGTGGGGGGTGTTATGTTATCATGTTATGCTCAAAAAAGTTGATTGAGTTATGATTTTATAAAGTGCGATGTTATAAGCACTATAGTATGAGCTTTATTTTTTAGTATCGAGGAGGCCACCTCGGTCACATTGGAAGATTGGAGTTGGAGTTATACCAACTGAAGAAGAAAAGGTAGTGTGCCCATCACGACGTCCTCTAATGAGACATCTACCTTGCATTTCATGATCCGGTCTCTAGACTTCTAAGCTTGAACTTTAGGCGGACGGTAAGTGGTGATGACTTAGTTGTAGATATAGACTACCTACTTGTTTTTCATTTTACACCAATTATATATCCCATGTCTTATCCTACCCTTTTAGTCATGAAGAGTGTCTAGGTGATGCAGCGAGCAATCTTTGGTGTCTTGGCCATGGATTTGGTCATGTATCATTGATTTTGTCCACTTCGCCGTGACATGTTAGTAATGACGAGTCACCCTTAACCTTTGTCGTGTCTACCCATATTGCCTTCGAGAATTGTTTAGCCCTTAACTCTAGTGGTGGAGATTTGTGTAACCGCCAAGCTTATGATAGAATACATGCTATGACTGTCCGATTGAGTGATCCCCCCGAAATTGACACTTAGAATGGTTGAGAGATTTGAGTGTTTGTTCCCCTTTCTGGAGGTGTTCGGCTTTGTTTTATTCTAGCATAAGGGATTTGTAAACTCATATTTTCAGGTTTTGGGAGATATCTTTTTAGGAATCTATCTAATAAGGTCTATTTGAGGGCAAGTAGAGTTCAAGTGGGGGATATTTGATAACATCAAATAGTCCTGAATATTAAGTGTCAATTTCCCCCGTTAATGCTCGTTATTTATATCATTTATATGGATTTACGCTTGTTTTCGATTGTTTTACACTTTCAAGTAAATTACGAGCATTGGAGCTAAAGAGACGCGGAAATGGAAACGTTACTAAAGATTTATCACAGTATGCTTATTTTGAAGAGGTTATGGCGTAACTCATCTCACATTCGCCGTAACTATTGTGTGACCCAGAAGTCCAACTTATCAAGAGGTTACGGCGTAACTCCTCCCAAAGGTTATGACGTAACTCCATTAGGTCAAAAGAGGTTCCAGGCCGCTGATACTTACGCCGTAACTACTGCATCACTTACGATGTAACCGAGTTTATTGAAGACTACGGCGTAACCACTTATAAGGTTACGCCGTAACTAGCAAATCTAGTGCATTTACGGAGAAATAGAAGGTTACGGCGTAACTCATCTTTTGTTTACGCCGTAACCAAGACCTGACCTATAAATATCCCACGAATTCCAGCATTTCAAAGCATCCCATTCCACGCACAACACTCTAAGAACGTGGGAAAAGCTCAAGGGAGGTCTAGGGAAGCATACGGAGCTGTTTCCAATGGAGAAGTCACACCATTACGATAAGCTTTAGCGTTTCTTATTTCTTTTACTTTCAATTCATGTATTTCATACCTTTGAATATTGAATTGATGTGCATGATTAATATGAGCGGCTAAGCACCCTTTGGTGCTAGCCTAGTTATGATTCCTTAATTGTTTTGTTTGCGTTTACCTTTACTTCCGTACAATTATTTCTAAGTGTATGCATGCATAGTTCTTTGGTAGTCACCCCTGGTTTGGTAGTTTTGAATGGCGGTAGAGGCCAATTTCCTAGGAGATATGACCAACTGACCCTAGGTGAGCGGACTGAGACGGGAAAGGTAAGATATGACCAACTGACGACCCTTTCTACTTGTGCGATTTGACCAACTGATCACCTATCGTTTGGATGAACTTAAGAATTGGGGGGTGTAGTATCTAAGTTCCTAACGGCCGAGCACTCAGTATTTAGAATCTAGCATGTAGCGGTACTTAATGACTCGGCTTAGGGGACCAGGAACATCAGGACTTATGACGGTGCTGATTTCTCCGTGGTGGCATCTTTGGCGATAGGTTAGGCGAATTGACCAAATGGTGTCCTCTCGAATTTGACCCCACCTGAAGTAATTGGAAGTAGGTAGACGTAGACATAACTAGTTAGGAGGATTAACTAGGTTAGCACCACTATTCCTCTATTGATTTCCCTTCTACCATTTATTTGCTTTTATATTCTGCATTAATAGTTTAATTAATTAAAACCCTTTCAAACCCTATCAATATTCTGTGACAATTAGACTTAGTAATTATCCGACACACATATCTCTTGGCACGACCTGGGCTTTACCATTTACTACACTACACACGACCGGGTATACTGCCCGTTAGTGCATTAGAGTAGACCATAGGTATAGCGAGACACTATAAATATTAACACCTGGTCAGTAAAACCTGCATCATAGACCAAGAAAGAAACTAAGTTCTCCCATTATACTCATCTCGAACTCGTCCTGCATGATTTTAGAGAAATCATCACACATGTCTTAACAAGTGGATCCGAATATAATATCACCTACATATATTTGAACTATGATTATATGTGACTCTCTTTTCTTAGTAAAAAGTGTGTTGTCAACTAACCCCATGGTATAGTTGTGTTTAATTAAAAATGACTTGAGTCTATCATACCAAGCTCTTGGAGTTTGTTTAAGACCGTAAAAGGCTTTCTTTAACTTATACACATGTTTAGGTTTTTCGAAATCGATGAAGCCCGGAGGTTGAGCTACATATACTTCTTCATTAATAAAGCCATTTAGAAAAGCACTTTTGACATCCATTTGATAAAGCTTTAGATCATTAGCACAAGCATACGCAAAAAGTATTCTTATAGACTCTAATCTAGCCACGGGGGCATAGGTCACATCAAAGTCTATTCCTTCTTGTTGGTTATACCCTTGGGCAATGAGTCTAGCCTTGTTTCTAGACACTACTCCGTTTGCATCTAATTTGTTTTTATAAACCCATTTGGTTCATATTATGGTTTGATTACTAGGTGGAGGGACAAGTGTCCAAACATCATTAGAAACAAATTTATTTAATTCTTCTTGCATAGCCATTACCCAACTTTCATCTTTTATGGCTTCTTGTGTATTCTTAGGTTCTATGGTTGAAACAAAACAAAATAAGCTACTTTGGTTTTGAACTTGAGACCTTAATTTTCTTTCGTTTAGCTTTCCTATGACCTTATCTATGGGGTGATCTTTGGACTCTTTAATGTTTATGACTTCATCATTTAAAGGTTCTTCTTCTTCATTTATCTTTTTCTTTATTACTATAGCTTCACTTTCTACAATTTCGTCATCGACAAGAGATGGAGAGGGTTTGGGTGGACTTTCCTCAAATTTTATATTTAATGACTCTTCTACCTTCATTGTTTCTTTGTTTAATATGACGTAAGCTTTTCTATTTGGAGAGTAACATAGAAAGATACCTTCGGTTGATTTAGGATCAAATTTTGAAAGGTAATCTTTAGTGTTAAGAATAAAACATTTGCTACCAAAGATTCTAAAGTGATTTAACGTAGGCTTTTTGCCTCGGAGTAACTCGTATGGAGTTTTACCTAAGATTGGTCTAATAAAGACTCGATTGAGTATGTACGTTGAAGTATGAACGGCATTGCACCAAAAATTTTGAGGTATGGATTGCTCATTAAGCATGGTTCGACTCATTTCATGTAGGGTTCTATTCTTTCTTTCAACTACCCCATTCGATTGTGGAGTGTGCGGAGCCGAGAAGTTGTGAGTAATACCATTAGTGTCACAAAAGCTTCGAATTGCACTTCATTATCGAATTCCCTACCATGATCCATTCTAATAGACATCATAGGACTTCCTAGTTGTCTTTGGATTTTCTTGCTTAATATTTCATAATAATTAAACGTTTCCGTTTTGTTCTTTAAGAATTTTGTCCATGTATACCTAGAGTAATCATCCACTATGACCAAAGTGTAGTAGTTGCCTCCATAACTTTTGATAGCGGATGGACCAAATAAATCCATATGTAGTAATTCTAGACACTTAGTTGTAGACACCATGTTTTTAGCTTTATGACTAGAATGAACTTGCTTTCCTACATTACAAGCATCACAAAAGTGATGTTCATATTTTAACTTAGGTAGATCTCTTACTAGATCTTTGGATGATAGCGATTGAAGAAGTCGCATGTTGGCGTGACCCAATCTTCGATGCCATAAGGTCGAAGTATCATCCATAGAGGTAAGACATAGTTTGTCTTTAGGTTCATTACCGATTTTAATGACATAGACTCCATGTTTCCTAATTCCTCTTCCTATCGTTATGCCATTTTTTAATATCTTACTACCGGTTTCGGTAAAAAGTACATTGCACTTTTTAACACATATTTGTCGTATACTTAAGAGGTTAAAGTTTAGGTTTTGTACGTGACACACATCGTTAATGGTTAGAGATTTGTTAGAAATCATACCTTTACCGATGATTTTACTTTTGCTATTTCCAAACACCACATTACCTCCATTGAAGGATTCATATGTGGAGAATAGATATTTATTGTCGGTCATGTGCCTCGTGCACCCGCTATCCTTGACCCATTCATCCGGGTCTAGGTCGACCTTTAAGCACACCTAAGAAAACAATTAACTCAAAATTTTGGTCCCCATTTGTTTATGGGTCCATTAGTGTTAAACATTCCATTCATGTTAGACATGTATGGATAAGATGAGTATGTATTCCATGGAGCAAAGTTTTGAAAAGGAAAACCATTTTGCATATTTGGGTTCCATCCCATTTGATGGTTACTTCTAGGGTAAACATTATTAGGTCTCCTAGATGGATTAGGTTTTGAAAAGGATGGAGCTTTGTTTCTTGCAAAAATAGGATTATATTTTGGAGGTGGTTGTCTAGTGGTGAAATGAGTTGGTTTCTTCTTATTAACGATAACAAAATCAGTTCTAGATGATGAAGCTACGTTATTACCGCTTGTTTGCTACAGCGACCCACGGATCCCTGGCTTAACACTAGCCGGTTCCCTTTTATGGGATCCGTGGGATCCGCCACAACAGTGGTGGTTTTTCTAGTGCCTTAACAAATTGTGTTTCTTTGTTTTCACTAGTTGATGGATCAAGTTGTTGAATACCTAAACCTTTTGGTTGTTACCGGTTTTAACACTATCTAATATCATATCTAAAGTATTCGTACTCATTCTAGCAATTTTAGAATCTAGTTGATCAACTAGTGTTTGAAGTTGAACGCAAAGTTCACATTCACCACTTGCTATTTTACCCTTTTCTAGACGTTTCAGTTTTGCTTTTAATTCTATGACTTCTTTATCTAAACGTTGGTTTTGACTTTTTAAAAGCTTGTTTTTGTTAATTAGTTTTAAGCTAATGTTGCATAGTTTGTTATATTCATTATGCAATGAGTCGTCATCAAGTGATAAGCTACTATAGTATTCGTGACATACCTCATCATTTGCCATGAGACAAATTTCTTCGTCCTCCTCATCGCTCATTCCCCACGTGCGCTCCGCGAATTCCTTTTGATCATCCCGTTTGGGACACTTACTAATAAAGTGGTTTGGGTCCCCACATTTAAAGCAAGCACGATCATCCCTTGGCTTCTCGTCCTCTTTACTTTTCCGAATCCTTTCTTTAGTCATACGGTTGTTTGACGTATCTTCCCTTCCTTCTAAAGAACTTTTTAAAGTCCCTTACCGCCATAGCATACTCTTCGTCGTCACTATCCGAAGAGGAGTTCTTTTCATCGCTTGAAGCCTTTTTGGCTTTAAAGGCAAGAGATTTGTGTTTCTCTTTCACCTTTGAGGCTTCGGAATCTTTAGCAAGGACAAGCTCGTAGACTTTTAAGTTGCCTATGAGTTCATCAAGGGTGAGGATTATCAAATATTTTGACTCTTCGATCCCCATCACCTTGGATCTCCACTTGGATGGAAGTGCCCTTAGATATCTCCTAACATGGTTACGGCTAGAAAAAGATTCATCAAGTGCTTGTAAAGATGTAATAATAGTATTAAAATTAGCAAATGAATGATCTATAGTTTCCTCATCCGATATTGAAAATTATTCATATTGTTGAACAAATAAATCAATTTTATTATTTTTAACTTGTTGGTTACCTTGATGAGTTACAACTAAAGAATTCCAAATTTCTTTAGAGGTTTTAAGCATAGAAATTCTTTCGAATTCCTTTTTGGGAAAAGCATTATACAAAATCATTTTTGCTTCACTATTTTTAGAAAGCTTTTTCTTTAATTCATCACTTAGTTTATCATGAGGTATGTTAACTAAATTTCCTTTATCATCTTTTGAGGTAGCCTCAAAATCGCCTTCAACAATAATGTACCAAAGATCAATATCTTTAGACTTCACATACGTTTCGAATCTATTTTTCCATTATATAAAACCATTAGTTTCAAGTAGTGGTGGTCGTTGCATAGATTGCCCTTCTTTGTAATTTTCAGAACCCATAGTGATCGAAAAGTTTTTAAAATACGGTTTACTTTAAAACTTTTATAAACTTAGCTTTTATGCCAATTGTGGAAAACTAGAAGGGGATTGAATAGTTTTGCCGATTTTAAGTTAGTTTCAAAAACTTTAGATTTGAAACCTACGATTTTAAGGGGGGTTAAATAGTTACGTAAGGGAAGATCGATTTGGTGTGATCCTTGGTTTTAGCCTTTGTATTTTGTTCAGGAGGCTTGTTGAAATTTGATCACCTGCTTTGTTGTTTCTTCCCTTGTAAGTCACCATGCGATCGCTGATTTTGGTTTCCTTGTTTCATCATTCTAGTTCTTAGTGTTGGGTCCCACCTGGATGGCGCAATTTCACTTGTTGATACAAAAGTTGGGCTTCCTTATTTGGGTTCCGATTCAGTATCAATTGGTTCTTAATGCTTGAGACCTTGCGCGCACTAAGAAAACGTAAAACACCGTTAGGCTTACGTGGGATTGTCTCCCCATTATCCTCAGCGTGAGAGTAAGTAATCGGTTTAGGGTATAGTTAGGAATTAGGTTTTGTAAATCGTACTTTAATGAGGGATGGGGTTCCTTTATATACCAATTTAAATCCTTGTTAGTTTTGTGTTCCCCAACCTCTGGATCCCTAAGTCAGCTTGGTAAGCGATTATCTCCAAAGATAGGAGATATCCGATATCTTAATCCATAAATAACTTTTAGGTTTGGGCCTTCGTGAGCCCAAACCGTTACCGGGTAGCCCATGCGTACTGGGCCTAATTGTTAGTATCGTTCATTGGTCGGGTTCATGACCCGGATGTAGACTATACGTCATCAATAATATGTGAGATCGTATGGATATAGAGAAAGTATAGAAATAATGATAAAGCAAGTAAATAAAGTAAAGCAAAGGGATAGAAATGACACAACCGATTTATAGTGGTTCGGCTACAAGGACACCTTCCTTGCCCTACTCCACGAGTCACCTACCGAGTTCAAGCACTATGTCAACAAACTCCTTCAACTTGGCGGAGAAGCCTTCACAACGTTGCTTACACCTTTTTTCGGTACAAAGCTAAATACCGAGTTCGTAACACGGTGGACCAAACCAACACGACTATTACACAAAAAATATGAGAAATATCAAATACAAGATCTTTGCTACAGAAATCTTGCGGAGGAACAATTCAATCAAGGACCCCTTGCTTGGATGACTTGTAGAATGCTTATGATCTCGTCTTAGAGAAGGACCTATATGAGAATCACTAAAGAAAGAAAGAAGGAAGTACTCTCTAGATCAAGTGATCTTTTGTTAGAAGAGAATGAGAGTATATGAGAGAATTAGTAAGAAGAGGGGTGAGTTAGAATGAAGAAATGGCTCTCTATTTATAGGAAAATTCTGCCACTGTTCCCCGGATCCCACGGATCCCTCCCACAAGGGATCCGTCTAGTGTAAACCTAGGGATCCGTGGGACGCTCCTCTTTGCCCATGGGTTTTTTGGTTATGGGTCATGGGTTATGGGTTGGTCCATAGGTATTCCTTTAGATTCAATGTATCTAATGAATACATTGTATCTAGTCAAATGGGTATGGGCAATGGGTTATGGATATGATCCATGGGTTGTGGTTTTTACCCATCCTAATAAACTATTAAAACAAATGATTAATTACAACATTTTTGTATTTAAATGGCTATATGTAAATGCTTTACAAAAATAACATGTATCCTTATAATTGTACTTAAGATAACATTATATTTGTTATCAACAAAACACAAAGAGATCACAAAATATTAATAAACGTTTTTACGGTTTATTTGTATTAACAAAAAATTTAAAATTTTTTGTAAGCTTTTGCTAGTTTTATGATTGAAAAGTCTTTGCGAGTCTTTTAGAAGTTACTTTAAATATGCGTTTTCTTGAAAAAGTCTTTGCTAATTACTTAGACAAGAGGCTATAAAATGCGATTCTAGCTCACAAGGCCAAGAATTTGCAAGCTTCCCTAAGTGATTTTAAATATGCGAAGCTTTGAAAGAATTTGCTAGTTTCTAATGAGTGACTTTAAAAATGCGAGACTTGAGATTATTTGACGAAGCATTAGCTAAGTTAATATATGTTTTGACACCTTGTTGACTTTCCGCTGGTGAGGGTAGGAATAGAATTTTGACTTGACCGGGTGTGTTGAGCCCTAGCTTGTTCCCTTAACCATAGATAATTTAATTATCGGCTAAGCATCCGCGGATCTCATTATTTGGGATTTTTAATTTGCGGAGATCATGAAATGATAGAGTTATTTGTGAGTTCACATGCTAAGCGTGGAGTAGATGGTTCTCTTTAGAGCCCATCGAAGGTACTTATGGCTTTTTGTTCCCACAAAGTTGTTTCACCCCATATCTGTGAATAAATAATTAGAGATGTTGAGTTTTTGGCGATAGTTAGTTTTTTATCTTCTTAAAAGAATCTTTGTTTTAAAAATTGGGTACACATCAAGGACTCGTAATAAATAAGTAATAAGCAATAAATAAAGTTATGAGTTGCGGTTCGAGATCGGACCATTGGATCCTTATTTCGAAAGTAGGCGTTTAGGTCTTGGCTACCCTCTTACGCCGGCCCTTGGACCTTTAGCCAGAATTGGGTGAGGTCTTGGTCTAACACATTGGGATCCTCATTTCATGAACGCTTAGAGTCTTGGAATTCTCCGTCGTAACGGCCCTTGGATCCTTTATTCTGAAACGTGTAAGGTCTTGGAATTACCCCGTGAAGTTCCGTAGTTCGTAGCTCATATAAGTACAAGTATAAGTGGAAAAAAAATGAATGAATTAAAAAAAATGATGAAAAAGTCAAAAAGATAAATTCCTTGATGTGGACCTCATTTTTAAGACAATGGTTCTTGAGAGAAGATGAATAACTAATTAGCGACTTAGCTTCATATCTTTATCGAAATAAAAATTATCGAAACGAGAAATTTGAAGAAATTCATTTCTCACAAAAATAAAATAAATAGAGGAAAATAGGAAAATGAGAGCAAAAGGTAATTACACAAGTAACTTCCATGGGTAGTGTTAGCATCTAAAATCATATTTAAAAATGATTTCGATTTTAGGCTTAGTTTGGGGACTTGTGAAAAATCAGGGACGATATATTCTATCCGTATGGTCACTTCGCACTGAGTTGTGTTTCATACTCCATGATCCTAAAATGTCGTTTGAAAAATGTTGGAGTTATTGATCGACATGAAAGTTCAACAAACCGTCACTCATAATCAGAATGTTCATTAAACGTAATATCTATATGTGAAATAAAAATGTTAGAATTAAGGGTTTCTTAATCTCTTTTGAGGAATCTTTGCTACTTTCCATAGGTTTAGTAGAAAGAGATTGAAATCCTTGGTTTTAGAAGCATGAGTTGATTACATTGCGTGAGGACACGGCAATCTTCTAGTCTGGGGTATTTTGGTATATGTGAAAACATATACATTTTCTTTATCAAAACCGGACCAAAAAGACCAAAAACTAACCTCTAAAGCCATAAATATTTGTGTTTTTGTGTTTGTGTATGTGCAGGTAACAGATATTGCAAAATGGACAAAAATAAGACAAAATGGACAAAAACGAACACGAGATTGGAAAGAGCACAAATTTACGGGACCAATGACAATTTTATTTGGAGCATCGAGGAAAAGACGGAAAATCAAAAGATCAAACAAAGCCCGAATGAAGACTTAATTGAGATGTTTAAAAAGAAAAAGGGAAAATGAATTAGCAGAAAAAAAGAGCTTAAATGGAAATTAAATGCAACATTTAACACAATAAGGGCTCTTGGTTTAGTTGGTGGGGGCATGTTTGTCAAGCAAGAGGTCAAGAGTTCTATTCTCACTAATGCATAATGTTGGTTATATTTTTTTGGTATCTACTACACGAAAATTGGGTCCAAGATTAACACCGAGAGTCCATAACAGAGAGGCCCAATCCAAGATCAACTACAGGCCCAGCTGCTCCACTACTCCATCAGCAGCCCAGTTGGCGAACTCAGGCCCAGCTGCATCCCAGCCAAGCCCAGCGATTGCATTTGATTGATATTAATTGGTATCTGCTTATCTGCTTCCCCACGTGGCCAAAAAAATCAAAGTTACAAGTGAATATTGCATTTAATTGAAGCCAGCTAAGATAGCGAGTGGGATTCACGTCCAAAAATTAAATCAACATTAGCGCATGAAGTCATTTTGTGTCTGCTTCCACTCACATTCACTCCCACTATTATTTTGATCTGCCAATCCACTCGAGCCACGTGGCACACTCTTTATGGTATCCGAGGAAAAGAATACGAGGATAGAAGGTTCAAATAAACCCTCAACTGACCCCCCATTTTGAACCCTCAGTCCACCCATCTAATATTAATATCTGGTCAAAATAAGTCAAAACCCGCTCTTTTTTTACCCCGTATACTGTTTATCTTCCCCAATGAAGTTACCCTGCTCCCAAGAATTTTACCCACTCTCAACCTCGTACTAAGAATCAATTGGGATATTCTAGAAGCTGACATGGCAGAGACAGCACATGGAATGACAGATGGCAGCCTCTGATTGGTTTAGACACATCATGGGGATAATCAAGGGCCAAGATTGTTTGAGTGGAGACCAAGTTTAGATCAATGGACAGCAATAGAGCTTCTGGGAGCTTCACAAACCCTAGAAGCACCATCCTCAGCTATAAAAAGACCCCTTGTGTCACAGAATTGTCTTGTCTATTTTTTGAGTCTAAGTTTTGTGTCTTATTTTGTATTTTCATAGTCTTATTGGCATTTTTAAGTTTCTGTCTTTAAATTTTTCTTGTATTCCAGAGTTTTAATTGATATAAAGCTGTTTCCTTTTTAAATTTCTGTCAAAATTTATGTTTATGCTTATTAGTAATGGTTGATTAAGCTCTTTTCTTATTTCATCAGCTCACATAAGCTTTTCTCATAGCTTATTAGTGAGTATTTTAGTTTAGTTTTACACTTTGTTTTAAAAGTTCAAGTAAAACCATTTAAAAAATCCAAAAAAAATCAAAAGTCAAAAAGTTAAAAAGTGCTTATTTGCTTATCTTTATTGCTTATTCACTTTTTTTAGTGCTTATTATAGTATAATATAGCTTTTTATTTCATTAGTATAACTTTTATAAAGAATTTACAAGTTTTCTCAAAAATCTCTTAAAAAATTCAAAAATATTAGCTTTTTAGTGATACCTTATTTCTAGTGCTTATATTTAGTTTCAAACTGCTTTTATAGTCATTTTACAGCTTATCCTATAGTTTTCTTTCAAAACCTAAACTTAAAAATCGGTTTTCCTTTGAAAAATTACCAAATAGCCTCCATAAAGGGGTGTTTGGCACAGTAGGGTTTTTCTACTTTTGGTCATTTTATGAACTTCAATCTGCTTTAAATCAATCTCAGTCATAGTTTCTAGTCAAATTTGCAAGTTTTAATATGTTTTGATCTAATTCCTAAGTTTTATGTTTTATAAGTTTTTTATAAAAGCTCATATAGTGATTAGTAGCATAAGTCCTTTTACTCTGTGTTGTTGAGTCCTTTAAGTCATATTGGTTCTGTTTTAGAGTCCGAGTTAGTGTCAAAATAGTGTCAAATCAGTTTGGGTCATTTTGGGTCATTTTTAGCATCTGTCAAAATTTTGCCAAAACAGCCCAACCCATTATTTTCACACAGTAGTTTTAGCTATTTTTAGTTGTCATAAAAAATTTTAAAAATTAAAAATAGCAACTTCAATCTATAGTTTTACTTTTCCCAAAAAGAAAAAAATTCAAAAAAATCGTTTACTAGGTCTGCTAGGTGTCTTAAAATGGTGCTTTGTTGAGTTTTTGTCCAAAATAAGTTTTTGGCTAATTTTCAATCAGCTGTTTAGCCCACTTTTAGTTGTCATAAAAATTTGTAAAAATTAAAATACCATTTTCAACAGCTTGTTTCACTTCCCTCAAAAGAGAAAAATTCAAAAAAATCTTTTACCTTGTTTAAAATAAGCTTGAAAAGCCCCCTTAAGTTGATGTTCATGCTGTTCCAACAGCAAACATATAGTGTTTTTAAGTGCTTATTTTCCTAAATTTGTAGCTTATTTGTTTTTAGTAACTGCATGTTTAGGATCCCCTTAGCTTATTAGGTCCTCCTTTTGCCCTTTTAGCTTATTAGACTCCCTTTTTGCTTATGCCTTATTTGCTTATTTCACTTAGTTTTCCTTTTAGTTGATTTCTTCTAGTGCCTTAGATTCTTAGCTCATGCATGCTCCCATAGGCCTTATTTAGTTCCCTTTAGCTTAAGACTTATCCATAATAACTTATTGCTCCATTTAGCTTATTTTAGATTGCTTATTTGTAAACAATTTGTGCCCAAAGTGCTTATTCAGTCCTGTTAAGTTGCATTTGATAATTTTTCCAGACTTAGAATAATATTTAGGACTTTTCTAGAGAATTTCATATTTTTCCAACACTGTTTGCTATTTTTCTCATTTAAAATTAGTTTTTAATACATTTTAATTAGTGTTTAATACAAATAATTCAGAAAAGGTTCGACAATATATTTTTTCATTTTTCCTAATTATAGAAAAATATAAAAAGCCAAAAAATTATTTTTCTCTATTTTTCCTAGCTAAAATAACATTTTTTAGAAATTAAATTAGTTTAAATAGTTTTTAAATCATATAAAATAGAAAATAATTCATAAAAATACAAATCCAATTTTCAAAAGTCTTTTTAGTTATTTTAGATTTTTAAAAAATAGTTTCATAATTTTCCCACTTGTTTTCATCATTTTTAGTTATTTAGTTTTAATTTAGGAATTAGAAATTAGTTTTAAATTTAAATAAATAAAAAAAAATCATAAAAATTAGTTTTAAATCTTAATTAAGTTTTTAATTTGCATTTTTAGTTAAAAAGTAATTTTAGATCATTTTTAGGACTTAGTTTAGAATTAGTTGCATTCAATACGCGTTTCATTTATATTGTTTTAGTTAAATTTGCGTAATTAGGTTTCCCGTAGATTTAATTCCCTTTTATGCTTCCCATTTCCCGTAGTTTATATAAAATCAAAATCAAAATCCAAAACATGGCGCATTTTAATAACAAACCTTAATCGACGTTGTCCATTCACAACTCGTTGGGACATGACCCGGATTTCCTAATCCGGTATCACATATCACACTCACGGGATTTGATTGATTAACCTTTTTCCTAAGAGGTTTTCAATTCAATTCTTGTGTTTATTTTTTATATTGATATTATATATTTTCTCCATACACACCACCCTAAACTTTTACACACATCAATCGTCTACACTGGAGCTCGGGTCTTTGTTCATCATGTCAAGAAGTTATGTCATCATTCCGTTGATTTTTAAGGTTTTGGGTTGTGTTGTAAGAGTGATAGGATGAGACTTCAGGGTGCAGAGAATAACTCATTCGAGCTATGGTCGAACAATAGATTCTAGTTCATCAGGGATTAAGGTTTGCAATGTTTTTGTTACTTCATTCCTGACAGGTTCTTGAACTGCTTTATCGATCATGCCCTTAATATTTATGTTCATGAGTGCATCTACTTCTTCCTCCTATGCTTGCAACTTTTGAACTTGTGCAATTGAGTTTTAGAGTTGATCCTGATCTGATTTGTCTGTATTACATTCAATCTTATGAGGGAGTAGGAACCTTGGACTCAGTAATGAGTGGATCATTAGCATTAACGTTATGACCATTAGATTTGCCTAAAGGCACACGAGTTAGTGCATATTTTACTCCCGGAGTGATCTCGATGGGAGTTGGGATAGATCCCGGGGTCCTTCCTTGGTCTGGTCCACCCTTAGGGGTCATAGTGACCTCCGGAATAGCATTCATTTTTGGTTCGGCATGTGATCTGGCTAGATCGATTAGTGGAGTCCCTCCTTAGGTTGTCCTCTCTAGCGCTTCCCTCTTGGGAGTTTAACCTATACGTTTTTGCATTCTCGGACAATCCGAGGTCCTTCACTATGGGAGCAGGGTTCACTGTAGAAGAATGGATAACATTATCTTTAGGTGGTGACCTAGGTGGTGGACTACGGTTGTCAACTATTGGGTTTTCCTCTATCTCCTCAAGCCTAACCATAACCATATTTTGCGCTTCATCATCATTCACGTTCTTTTCTTTCATTATCACACTGCTATCATCTAACACCTCCTCTAGGTTATCAATTTCTTCGAAAGTTGCATTTAGTTATTACTCATTAAAGGTTTTATCTAATTGAATATTCTCTATCATCTTTAGGAAACTATCATCAGACCTTTTTGTTGATATACTTTCAGTTTGCACCTGTTGTGATGTACTTTCGTCCTTCTTTGACATGCTTTCATCCTTTAGTGAAAAACTTTCATCATTCTTTGACCTACTCTCATCTTCTGTTTGTTCATCATCGTCATTCTCCTTCAACTCATTTTTCGGCACTTCTTCTTGTAGTTTACCAGATTCACCAACCTTCTTCTTCTTCCTCCCAAGTGATTTTCTCCTAGACCCTTTGGCTCTACAAGTCCTATTCGTTCCTTGGGTAGAAACAATCAGTTTTGACCATTTCGTAGGAACGTCTATCCCTACATAATTCTTATACGCTCCGAATTCTTATCCGCGAGGTAAAGTAAAACATTCGGTATCGGTATTCCTTTCTTCTTGGTTATTGAGGCACTATACGTAAGTCTTTGAGTAACTAGATCATCCCAATCACCATGGTAAACTTATTATATTCTTCATGTGATATTGGGGAATGAATGCATTATTTTATTGATCAGAAGCTTGAAATACATTATGAATGGTATCAAAGCCTTCTTCTTCTTATCCCTATTTTTCACCAAATAACAAATGTCTTCCCAGAAAAACGCAGCATAATCAATGTGTAATACGTTCACAAGCCCATATAACAACTGTAATGAGCAAAAGTGAGCCTCAACCAGTCCTGTCACTTTCTCTATTGTAGAACAAACGATAAGACCATAAAGGGTATTCCATGGTTGTGGTAAAGTGCTTTCTCGAAAATATGGATACATACACCAAATGTCCATTTACGTCATCATATCCAAGTCTGAGAAGAAAGTCTTTGATGCCAGTTTTGAACTCGAGAACTGGAAGAAGTCCTCATTGTGGTGGGAATGTAAGAAATGGTGTTCCATAGATGTGTATTTAAACTAAGGGTAATGATGTAGTTTCTATAAGTGCGGTTATTATTGGATGTCTTTTGAGTATTTCAACTATGATTTCATTCCCTACTTCGACTGGTGTTTTTGTTGTGTTCAGGATGCGGTTAGTCTTACCAATCTTGACCCTTTGGTTGATAGGAACTAACTCTTAGGCAGTTATGAATTGTTGTTGTTGTTGTTGTGGTTGTTCCATTATGAATTCTGAGATTGTAAGATGCAAGCGTGTTAGTTTCAAAAGGAGACAAAGAATTTCAAATTTCACTTTGTCTGTATTTCTACTCTGGCATTTCTTTTTCAAGTACTTATTTTTTTCATTTTCTTTCTCATGTGCCTTGTACTTGATTTTTCTAACATAAGTCGTATGCTCTTTTTTTATCACGCATGATTTTTCTCTCTTTCTGTTTCTTGTTTGTCCACACCAAAAAGTTTGTTTGATCGCTACTTTTTCGAAAGAGTTTAAGGTGGAGAATGAACGTGAAGTTATTATGTTTTCATGCAGAAAAATTGTACGTTCATCTCACCATCTTTGAAATATTTGTGAAAAAGTATCGAACTCAAGTAATCTAGTGGAAACTAGAGAACTTGTAAGGAACACATTTTTTTGAAATAGTTGAGTTGCATGAGAGTGAGATTTCATCAAAAATGACAAAACTTTGCTCACTATATTACATGGCTTGGCTAAAGGGGTACATTATCATTTTTTAGTTAATAACTAGCCCTAATAACCAATTTGAAGATTAGCAACTCTTAGTTAACTTAAGACTAAGTTATCTCAAAGAGCGTTTGTCAGTGTGAGATTTCCCAACACTTGTCAAAACATAGAATACTCTATTACATTTCTTGGCTAAAGGGGTCCATTATCAGCTTTTAGGTGGTAACTATCTCTAATAACTAACTTGAAGATAAGATACTCTTAGTTAAGACAACGTCGAGTCATCTCAAAAGCATTTGGAAACAGACTTTGATCTTTTGAAATTTGTTGAGATGCTTTAAATTTCGAAAGTTAGTTATTGAAACTTTGAAGCAAACTCAAGACAGATGTAACACATTAACACTTTAGTGTTTGAAAACTTGTGACGAATTTCATTATCGGTTATCGATCACAAGTGAGACCACCAGCAATAGGGCCCCAACTAGTTTTTGTAACACATTAGCATTTAACGTTTGATTCAAAAACTTTTAGGTTACAACTTTAAACACTTTCAAACATAATTGTTTATAAAATGTTTTGAATCATGTAAAAAATTCAATCATGTCTTCGTTGTATAATCACCTGGTAACAGATCCGGTAAATAGATCTAGTAAACAGAATCCTTCGAGTACCTGAGTCCCATATGAATGGTTTTCTTTATGTATCTAAGGATCCTTTTTGCCTCTTTGAGGTGTCGCTCAGTTGCTCATGACTAATAGCGAGTGCATAAATACACAACAAAGACTATGTCTGGTCGACTAGCTGTGAGATACATAGGTGACCCAATAATACTACAATATTTTATGGGGTCAACGGGTATCCCATTTAAATCATCATCAAGTTTGGTGATGAGTTAGACATTGGAGTACCAATGGTGTCACACCCTTCCATACCATGTTTCTTAAGGACATCTGAGGCATAGGTTGACTGGTTAATAATGATTCCTCGAGGTGATTGATGAACTTGGAGTCCAAGAAAGAACTTTAGTTCACCCATCATGGACATTTCAAAGTTCTTTTTCATTAATCATGCAAACTGGTTTGAAAATTTTGGATTTGTAGAACCGAAAACTATGTCATCAACCTAAATTTGAACTATTAAAATGTCCCCTTTTTCTCTTCTTTTAAACAGTGTTGGTTCAAGTGTACCTCTTGTGAACTAATTAGCAATGAGGAAAGATGATAATTTGTCATACCAGGAGCTTGCTTGAGGCCGTAAAGAGCTTTCTTGAGTCTGTAGACATGATTAGAATGTTCTTGGTCAACAAATCCTTCTAGCTGGCTCACATACACTTCTTCTCTCAGTTGGCTATTCAGAAACATTGTCTTGATGTCCATTTGGTATAGAGTGAAGTTCTTATGTGCAACATAAGCCAAAAATATTCGGACTGCTTCAAGTCTAGCCACTAAAGCAAATGACTCTTCAAAATCTATCCCTTCCTCTTGACGATACCTTTTAGCTACAAGACGAGACTTGTTGCGAATGACTACGCCTTCAGCATCGATCTTGTTTTTTCATATCCATTTCAAATCAGTAACATGTATGCCATCCGGATTCTCAAACAATTCTCGGACCTCGAGTCGTTCAAACTGGTTGAGTTCTTCCTGCATGGACTCGATCCAGTTGTCATATGTCATTGCTTCTTTGATGTGCACACAATTAGTGCATAAATACACATTTCACCATCTATGGCAAATTGTCTTCTCGTCATAACTGGCTTTGAGGGATCACCAATCACTTTTTCCAACGGGTGGTCTTTCGTTCACTGGTAAAGGAAGGATATGTTAAAGAAGAAGGTCGATGTATGGTCCTTTGAAGAAGCATGTTTGATGTTCAATGTTCATGGAATCATATGACAGTATGTTATTTCGATGGGGAACTGGGCAGGGGAACTCTGAGTGATGAGTTTTGGAAGTAGTTAATTAGTGTGTATTCTTTTAACCAGTGGGAATATACTTTATGTAAAAGATATTAAAATGTGGTGGTTAGCTTGTTGGTAAAAGAGGAAAAAATATTAGTGTAATATGGTAGAGATTGAAGAGCAAACAAAGGATACTCTTTTATTTCAGTTCATCCTCAAACACAGAAACATGGCCACTTATATAGGCTTACAACTAAGACATAAAAAACATAACTGAAAGTCAGAAACATAAAGCAAACTTATTGCAAACATTACTGATGACGTATACTCTACATCCGGGTTACGAACTTGCCCCAAAGCCAATATTGATAAAGCCCAACACGATGTGGGCTACGCTGATAAGCGTTTAGGCCCACGAAGGCCCGAATACGAATCTATTTACGGAATGGATATAGGATATCTTCTAATGAAGGAGATAATCATTCTCAACCGTTTAGGCGGGATACCGAATGTTGAGGAACACGGAACCAACAAGGGATTCGTATGCATATAAAGGGATCACACCCTCGTTAAGGTACAATCTAAAACCCTAACTCCTTAACCCTAAACCGATTACTTACTCTCACGCCGGAGGATAATCGTGGGAGACAATCCCCCGGTAAGCCTAATTGTCTTTTGTCTTTAGTGCGCAGTTCCAAGCAACAATCCTCAATTGGTGTAAGATCCGGAGCTTCAAACAAGGAACGTCCAACTTTTGCATCAACAAGTGGCACCATCCGTGGGACCATTCACTAAGAACCAAGAACTAGGATGACGGCGATCGCAGCAGATTTCGCTGGAAAGAAGGTGCACAGCGGGGCAACCCAAGCGCATCTCTGGAACAACCGGCGCCGCTAAGAATCGGGGATCGGCCAGATTCGCCTTCCTCGTGGAACCACCTCTGGGACAACCGGACAACAACGACTACCACCGGCACAGAGACCCGGGCCAAGCACTCCCTTTACTCCACTCCATCGGTGCTAGAAGCTAACTCCACCACAAAAGCACCCGACGCACCCGATGCAGAACAGGGCGTGTTGATAGAAACGATACCCTCGCTCTCTAGGAGTCGTTCGATTAGAGCCAAGTAATTTTGTCTCTCAAAATTACGAAGCCCCACTGTACTTATGTGAGGAAGCAAAAGAAAAGACCAAGTCGGAGCATGCATGCTCGATTAGACTTTGGCCCAGAGTTTGAGATATCTCCACCGCGTCGTCATAAGGAGAGATGTGGGAAGGGCAATCGCCGACCCCGGATTCAATAGAATTGGGAGGAGAGTTGAGGAAGATAATATGTCGACTCACGCCTATGAGAAAGTGAGGAAGATGGGAAGCGCACAGCGTCCATACTAGACTCGGGGCCGCAGAGTGTACAAGATAGATTGGGGGAACGATATTCCCAGTGAGAGCCCCCAAGCACGCATTCGAGGATAACCTACAAACGCCGAAGGAAGAGGAACTATCCTCTAGTAATTCCTCGCATGAGAGACGTGAGATGGACATTGGAAATCCGAAGAAAAAAACCGTGACCAAGAAGAGGAGGATATGTCTCTCCCATGGCCGGCCGAAGGTAGATGTTCACTAGACGTGACGTGATTTTTCGGAGAACAAAAGAGAGCGCATGCCTACTAATGTTAAAACCTATGATGGAGCAGGTGATCCTGATGATCACCTAAAAATTTTTGAATCCGCAGCAACTATTGAAAACTGGCCACAACCCGTATGGTGCCACATGTTCAATTCCACACGGTGGGAAATGCGCTGAATGGTTCAACAAGCTTCCACGCAGAAGCATCAATGGCTTTGAAGAGTTGAGGAAGGCATTCCGCCTAAATTTTACTCAACGAAAAAGGTGCGCTAAAAATCCCATTGAACTTGCTAGAGTCAAACAGCGCCAAGGGGAATCCACAAACGCTTTCATGGAGCGCTTCAAGGATGAGTGCATGCAAGTCAAAGCATGTCCCGAAGTACTCAAAATCTCAGGGTTCATGAATGGAATCAACAACCCGGAACTTATCAAGAGGTTGAATGACAGATTCCCAATCCTTTGATGAGGTTATGAAGCGCACACGGTCTTTCGTACAGAGAGAACCGCAGCGGATAGCAAGAGAAGCTACTCCAACTACGGTCACAGGAACAACCTGGAGACAATCCACGACCGAATAATAACCGTATCAGAACTATCGCAAGGGAATGGACGCGATAATGACAAATATACCTCGCTTACCAAATCACCAAAAGAAATACTCGCAATGAGGGCGCTAACTTCCCAAGACCACCACAAATGCGTACTCCAAAGGAGAGGCGTGTCGGCAGTGGATACTGTGGACTACCACGCTACTGAAGGCCACACTACTAATGAATGTGTCCAACTGCGTCAACTCATTGACAAGATGGTCAAAGAGGGTAGACTGGACCATCTGGTCAAGAATATCAAGGAAGGGAAGGACAAGCAAAAGAGTAACAATAAGAAAGAAACGCCTAAAGACAAGCCCGACACCATTTACATGATACAATCATGGCGGGTCACAAAGCGAGAAAGTAAGTCAGGATTTTTCGCGGGGAAAAGAAATTTCATTCCCAACCTTGACCGCTAACAACGCGGTGATAGAACCACTTACTATAGAGATAAGCGCGGGGGGTCACGATATCCACCGCATGTATGTTGATGGTGGAGCTTCTGCCGACATCATGTATGAGCACTGCTTTAAGCTTAATCGCCCAATACGCGAACCAGTTGACCCCAATCGGAAAGGGCGTTGACCGGTTTACAGGAGAAGATATGGCCTATGGGACAAATAAGATTACCACGACATCGGAAACGAAGAACACCGCCACGGCATGGATGGAATTTATGGTGATTAAATCTCCTCGCCATATAATGGCATTATGGGAGACCGGAATTTTAGCGCCGCTAGCGTCACAAGCGCATGGAATGCTTAAGTTCCCAGTGGAAGGTGGTATTGTTACTCTTTACAATACCACTATACCACATCGAGAATGCAACACGGTTGCATGTGAAACCGCACCAACCCCAAAGAGACCACCAGTATTCCACATCCGGGTAGCAATCCACCCGTAATACCCAGAGCAGGAAATTGCCACCGGAGGATCACTATCGACAACGGCAAATCACTGTATGTGCGCTCCTGCAAAAGAACTTAGACATTTTTGCATGGGAGCCAAAACACATGACTGGAGTACCGCGCTCAATCACGAACATAACCTGCGAATCCGACAAGGATACTCGCGGCGCTTGAGAAACGGGGCCAAGCCCCGAGAGCGCAGCGATCTGGCCGAAGTACACAAGTTAGTAGATGCGGGAATTATGCGTGGAGTCTATTACCACGACTGGCTTTCGAATCCAGAATGGTCAAAAGAGCGACGGTAGGCGGCGGATGTGTTGACTTTACGGATCTTAACAAAGCGTCCACAGATCGCTACCCATTACCGAAATAGACGGAAAATAGAGTCTCTCGCGGGTATCCATTAAAGTGTTCCTAGATGCGTACAAAAGGATACCATCAAATCCGATGGCTAAAGAGGATGAGGAAAAGACGGCCTTCTACACGAGCCAAGGTGTTTCTTGTTACACAAAATGCCCTTCGCTTTAAAATGCGGGGCCACCTATCGGGTTGGTAGACAACGCTTTCAAAAACAGTGGGCCGCAACATTGAAGTCTATGTCGATGATCTAGTCATCAAGAGCCATCAAGATGAGCTAATACGCGACATTGAGGAGACGTTCAAAGCTCTACGAGAGATAAACATGAAGCTTAATCCAAAAAAGTGCACATTCGCGCATCAAGGCATGTTCCTTGATACTGATTGAACCTAACGGCATAAAACCATGTCCGAAAAGACAAGATTGGGTCATCGAACTTCCTTCACCGCGCACGTTGAAGGAAGTTCAATCTCTCAACGGAAAGTTGGCCGGCCCTAACAGGTTCCTATCCAAGTCAGCAGAAAAATCGTTACCACTTTTTAAAACACTCAAGAAGTGCATAAAGAAGGGTGATTTTAAGTGGACTACGGAGGCAGAGGAAGTCTTCACTCAGCTGAAAAAGATCTCGGCAACACTCCCAACGCCGTTGTAACACCCGACCGGGGAAGAACTGATCATGTATTTGTCCGCACGGATGGCGTTAGTGCGAGTACTACTAACCGATAGGGATTCAGTGCAAACTCCTATCTACTTTATAAGCAAAGCGCTAAAAAAGACGGAGGTGAACTATACGGCCATGGAAAAGTTGGTTCTTGCGTTGGTGTTTGCCGCTAAACGGCTACGCGTATTTCAAGCACACCCCATCGCAGTCATTACCGATCAACCAATTAAACAGTCATGTCAAAACCGGATGCATCAGTCGACTCGAAGTGGAGCGTATTGCTGGCGAACACAATATCTCATACGAACCACGCACCCGGCAATTAAAGGACGATTCTGGCAGATTTCATATTGAGAAGCCGACACCAATGAGGCACCTATACCAAATAAGACGGAACAACATGATCCATGGATCTTGTTTACAGATGGATCCTCTTGCATTGATGGTTCAGGAGTTGGCCTTATCCTTACTAATCCGAAGGTATTGATTCACCTATGCACTGCTCGTTTTGAATTTACAGCGACAAACAACGAGGCGCAGTATGAAGCTCTACTGCGGATTCACGCATCGCAGCTCGAATGGGTGTACAGAACCTAGAAGCAACGCGTGGATTCTAGCCTCGTAGCTAACGGTTGGGCGAATACGTAGCTAAGGAGGATAACATGATCCAATATCTGGCCAAAACAAAGATGCTAATCAAAGGTTTCCAGTTCACTATCAAACAGTCCCTAGAGGGGAAAACCGCAAAGGATGCCCCGAAGCAAGATTGCCTCGACGAGTTTTGCGCACCTATCAAGGCAGGTTCTGGTAGAAACTTTGAAAAGCAAGTCTATCTCAGAGATGGAAGTCTCCACAATCATAGAGGAAGACGACCCTACATGGATGACACCAATAATGGATTTCCTGAATAAAGGAATACTACCAACCAGGACGAAGGAAGCTCGCGGGATACGGCGCATGGCGCGGCGATTTGAAGTCCAAACAACATCTTGTACCGCGCCCTTCTTGCAACCATGGCTCCTGTGTGGGCCCATTACAGTGCAAATTATGTCGCTGCCGCGAAATCCATGAAGGTTCATGCAAGTATGCATTCGGACCAATGATCTGTAGCACGCCATGAGATCGATATTATGGCCTACCATGCACCGAGACGCGGGATTTAATACGGAAGTGTTCCGATTGCCAAGTGCATAGGCCCGCCCCACGCCAACCACGCGACGAGCTAACGCCAATAACATCACCATGGCCTTTCTACAAATGGGGTATCGACATCAGCGCCCTTTTCCCGCCGTGCATCGGGGGATTAAAATTCCTCATAGTCGCTGTAGACTACTTCACCAAGTGGATTGAAGCAAAGGCGGTGGTAACAATCACTGGCAACCAGGTGAAGCGCTTCGTGTGGGATAACATCGTATGCCGTTTTGCCTTCCGAGAAATCATCTCAGATAATGGTAAACAATTTTGTGACAACCCTTTCTGGGACTGGTGTGAAAAGCTACGCATCACGCCGACTTTGGCGTCTGTTAAACACCCACAAACCAATGGCCTAGTGGAACGGGCAAATAGAAGCCTAAGGCGGAATTAAGGCACGCCTGGAAAAGCACAAAGGGAGATGGGTGGAAGAACTATCACATGTTTTGTGGGCGCACCGCACCTCGATAAAACCAAGACAGGAGACACCCCTTCTCTCTAGTCTACGGGACCGGAAGGTCATACCGCGGAAATTGGTATGCCAACTATCTCGCGACCTGCAGAGATTAATGTGGCAACTATGACGAAGACCGGGCGCCTTGACCTGGACTACTAGAAGAACGGCGTGAACGCAGCTGCTATAACGTGAAGAAAAATCGAAGTCAAGAATGAAGGGATACTATGGCGCTAAGAAGACAGGTAAGCTTGGACCAAAGTGGGAAGGACCCTACGAGGTTATCGCATAGAACAAAGCCGTACAAGCTACGGGCGTGGATGGTCGCGTGAACTCGCGACATGGAACATCTGCAATCTCAAAAGATGCTACCAGTAGGACTGGCGGCCAAGCACACAGACGCCTTGGGCATGTTACTAAAAAAGTACTTCGATAGATGATTATTTTTTTTTACTTTTCCTAGTATCATGTTTTTATTTTTCCATAAACACTTGCAAGTATTAATAACACGCGGGTTTCTAGCTAACTCCGTAACACCATTTAATTTGTTACTTCCATATACTATATGTCTTAACAACTTTTTCATATTTTTGCCTACATGGCGTGCATACAATATATACACCCAATGACGGTCAAAAGGATAAGTTAACCTAATAAACAACTTGTTGAGTAAGAGGGTTGAAAACCCATAAGACGGCATTCACGTATCCTTGTTAAACACCTTGTTCACAGGCGTTGGAATAAGCTTTGTGCGCACCCTACGACGGATGCGCAACTATGCACATGTACGTTTAACATCTGGACCAAGACACAGATTCCTCACGTTGGTATTCAGTCTGCTGCATGCCAATAACCATGATTATACTTAACATTTTTTTTCGAATCTTCATACATGATTATGGAGTCCTTATATTATCCACACTTGGTTATACAGATAACACAACGTATATTTCTTTTGCGCAAAGGTAAATACGACAAAGGTGTACATCACAAAAGGAACAAAATCCTTACAAACGCCCTTTACAAAAGAAAATCCATTAAGGACCTACGAGTTATTTCTTGCAGACATCATTAGAAAATAAACTAAAAGCTATGACTCCGTTTCAAGGAGGAACTACCCAGATTCGTATCTTCCCCAATCCTATTTAGCTCCTGTAACAAATCACATCTCGGCCTTCGGTGGCCACACTCCACGGGCACCCGTCCGACCTGGGAGTGCGCCCGGCCTACCGCACACATTACGGCCTTGCCATAATACCTTTCCTTTCAGCAAGTCTCACAGCATGCGCCTCCAATACGTGTTTCGGGGGACTTCCCTGTCAATAGCAAGTTCGGGATGTCTGCGGGGCGCCAAGGCGAGAACCTGGTTGGGATGCATCGGGCCTAAGATAATAAATGGTGCGCGGCCTCCTCCCACCAAGATGCCGGGCTAAGTCGGACACTGCAAATATTACGTTATTGGATAGTCCTGATCCGTTCAGCTCAGCGATCTTGGGGAGTTCCAAGTCTTTCATTTTCTCCATAGCAGCGACTAAATTGTCATAAGCCTTTGCATCATAAATCGGCACCTGATCAATGGGTACCTTTAGCAGCTCAGCCTCTTGCAGTTTTCAATAGCCTCGACTTCCCGCTCCAGCGCACATTTCACCACATCCCCAAAGGAGTCACGAACTTCTTGCGACTCCGGACACTCAGGCCCCGCCAGCGGAGCCATGGCTTATGAGCCATCTGGTTCGACTATGGTGGAAAGAAGCTGCGGATATAACTCCTCGTCGTATTCTATCTTTGAGTTTCCGCAATTTCTCCTCCTGTGTCTCTAAAGCATCTTTTACAGCACCGAAGTTTTCAAATGGGTGGTTAGTGCGTCTTTGCCATTTTCAAGTATTTAATAGCCCACGAGACAAGAAGACTTATAGCTCGCAGCCTCCGCGCGCTCTTGATTTGACACATCATTGCCATCTTTCCTGCTAGTTTGTAGCATACGACCCAAGAGTCACCGGCCGCTCGTGGACAATGTGGCACGGGCGGTATGCGAGTGCTTTACCTTTATCCGCGTTGCTATAGAGACCAGGTCATCAATAAGTTGTTCCATGGGTACTTCCTCAGCAGTTTTAAGCTCCGCGCTTTGGCCCTTAGATGATTCGGTCGCAATGGACTTGTTTGGGCGACTCTGCAGATGTTCAACCTACACACATGATGAGATAATCACAGTTTTTCGAACGCTTAGCAATATTTTAGATATATAAACTTTCATGGATACTTACAGGGAATGGAGGTGTCGGTGATGGGGCGCGCTACATCACTGAATGACTCCACACTAAGAATAGCGGGCTTCTTCTTCGGGATGTTGGCGCCGCCGCATGGCGGCGCCAGCTTCCCGCTCCAATTCAGGACTTTCTTCCGCCTCCTCTGTATCTTCCACGTGCTCCACCGCTATGGGCGTGGTTGCCGCGGGTGGTGTTTGTGCCGTTACACTCGGCATGCTTTGTAAGGAGTTGCTTGGGCGCTAAGGATGAACTTTCACCCGCCTCGCCTAGATCCATAGCTACAGATGCGCCGGCTACGCAGCTAGCACTGGTTCTTCTGCCTCCTTCAGAGCTCGGGTCCCCACCTTTACCTCTGTCGGTTTTGCCAGGCGCACCACGCTGACAGAGATCCATTTCTGCGCATCACCGAAAAACACACATAGTTTATAACAATTACGAAACACACCAAGTACACAACTTACAGAAATGTAATTCACAGTCGAAAGCATGAGCACCACCACGATCGGCGTCAAGAAAATAGGAACTTCTTCGGAGCTGCCATAATAATTGTGACTCAGGCCTATATGTACTAAGAATTCCTCGGGGTAGGAGCTTATAGGGATGCGGTTAGCGTTTATTGTTTCCGCATCCTCTACGTTATATGATCCGAGGGAGGCTCATCCGCGCAATGTCCCCTTAGCGTAAAATTCGGATTGGGATGGAAACGGTGTTGTCAATCCAGAAAAGCGTTCCCTCCGTTTGGTGCATCTAACTTATCTTATTAGCCTGGAGGGATCGGGCGTTTGCGATGAAACCCAACCATTTGACCATGTGGTGTGGTAAGCGGAATAAATGGATGGTTGGATTTATGGCCAATAAATGTGAGTTTACCTCGAAATTGATTAATTTAGCCGCACTCGGTCAGTTGCAGGACAAGTGAATCGGTAGTAATTTAATACATCGCTTAGAATAGTGATATGGGTATCGCGATTGGCGAATTCGAAAAATCGCGTGTATACACCAATTTTCCCATTGGGGAAATCCAAGATTGATGCATTCGCGGCTGGAACTTCCGGATGTACCGCCCGGGATATAGTAGTCGATGCGACTGTTGTAATTCTTCTTAGATTATGTCGGACGTAAAATCAGATAATTCTTTCACCATGGTGTTGTTCTAAACAAACACAAAAGCGCAGACGTGTTACCTTCGAGTATTTGGCTTTTGTGAGACTAGTTAAGTTGAAAGCTTTCTGACGGCGGATTATTTTACTATGTGTGAAGGCGGTGAAAATGAAGTGCAAGAGTTATATAACTTCCTTCCTCCTCGATGGCTACCACGTGGACTCACTTTATCTTGTGTGTGGTTACGATTGTTTGATGGGACATCTGAGTAGAGTAAACTTTCCCGACTTACGGCTCATTTTCTATTTTTCGGTTAGATACAATGTATCCAAAGCAAATTTACTTTGGCTTAGTTGATACGTTTGGTATTTTTCGTCTATGGATATTAGTAGCATCCGCATTACATACTGCGCATACCATACGACTGGGGGGACATGATGGCGTATACTCTACATGGGTTACGAACTTGCCCCAAAGCCAATATTGATAAGCCCAACACGATGTGGCTCTGCTGATACGTTTAGCCTGAAGGCCGAATCGAATCTATTTACGGAATGGATATAGGATATCTTCTAATGAAGGAGATAATCATTCTCAACCGTTTAGGGCGGGATACGCCGAAGGGTGAGGAACACGGAACAACGGGGATTCGTGCGTATATAAAGGGGTCCACCCCTCGTTTAAGGTACGATCTAAAACCTAACTAACTCCTACTTTAAACCGTTACTTACTCTCACGCCGGAGGATAATCGTGGGGGAAACAATCCCACGGTAAGCCTCGGTGTCTTTTTACAGTGCAGGGTTCCAAGCAACAATCCTCAATTGGTGTAAGATCCGGAGCTTCAAACAAGGAACGTCCAACTTTTGCATCAACAATTACTTTCTAATTCCTAACTAATAAACTCATAAAAGGCATAATAAAAGATAGTAACTACTGCCCTTTGTAACAGTAGTAGTTGTAATGGGCTAATTTAGAGCACCATTACTCAATATAGCTGTGGATGGAGAAAGTGTTGCACCATGATAAGTATATATACACCTCCCAGCGGACTATGTGAAATTTCAAAAAAATTCTAGTTACATTTCATGTTAGGCGAATACCAGTTGTAAACTTAAGGAGCCAGATCGACTCAATATGACACGTGAAAACTGAGGAAATGGATGAATAACCTATGGTTGCATGGGGAACTTTTCCAAACATGTCACCAGTTGTATGTTGAATGTAAGTTGAAGTTGTTCGATCCAAGTTCTCAATTTCTGCATTCTAATTTACAAGTGCTTAGAATGAGTGAGTATCGAAGATAGGAGATAAATTCGCTAAACGAGTATAAGTGTTACTCATTGGGAGATAAATTAAGATGTCTCCTCTCTGTAACAACTTTCTTAATACATCTATATAAATACTTAACCAATATAGATGATCAAACTTATGGTAAGCATTTGCTAGACAATTAAAATTTTGCTTCGCATATAATGAAGTTAGTTACATTAGATACCAAAAACTAGCTCACTTGCAGATGATACTAAAATTAGCTTCATCATCTTAAATTAAACTAAGTTTTTATTTACTTCTATTTATTAGAAGAAAAGCGAAATACTTCATTAGTTTGCAAGCCTGTCACTATATTGATTTGTCCTTCCTTCTTAGTTCTTATACTTTCTTATGTAGATCGATCACCTTTTTTGTTCATTTTGGGTGCTCAACAGTCAACATCAACCATAAACCTTGACCAGAACCAATGATTCTTCCACACGACAACCATGTCTTCAATCGGAATGTTCTTTGTTTCCGGCAAAAACACATATATGAATGCAGTCATGACAACCACCCAAAAAGCAAAAAATAGGAAAAGCCCGAATTTCAGGTGGCAAAGCATTGTTAAGAATAATTGGGCGACAATGAATGTGAAGATCATGTTGGCAGATACAGTGATACTTTGAGCAGCTGATCGGATCTCAAGTGGGAAGATTTCACTAGGTACAAGCCAACCTAGTGGACCCCATGACCAAGCAAAGCCCGATACATATAAACATATGAAAAGCACGACCACCAGCGCATACCATTTTGGCAAGTCCCCAGGATTCCCATCTATACCAAACTTGATCCCAATGAATATTGCAACCGCAACCTGTTTCAAATAAGAAAGCAGTTCACTCTAAAAGAGTACCAAATGACAAAAGCGAGCGAGGAATGTGTGAGCTGAGGATTTTTTTTTCCTCTTAGTACAATATGAATATAAATATACCTGACAAATGAGCATTTGAGTACCACCTTCAAGGAAGAGAAACCTTCTTCCCCATTTGTCCACGCCATAAATCGAAACACATGTTGCTGCAACATTTACGGTGCCCGTGATCACAGCAGACATAAGTGAAGCCTTGCTCCCAAACCCAATTGTTTTAAACAAAACCGGGGCGTAAAACATAATAACATTAATCCCCGTCAACTGTTGGAAAATTGGAATCAGTATAGCCATTGTTAGCTGTGGTCTGTATTTCTTTTGCAACAAGTTTCTCCAAGGATGTTCCACCTTTTGTGATGCTTCGCTAGCCATGATCAAATCAAAAAACTCATCTTTAACGTTGTCAACGCCTCTGATTCTTCTAAGTCTTGTTCTTGCCTCTTCTTTATTACCTCTCTCAATCAGGGAATTGGGAGTCTCCGGGAGGACAAGGGATCCCACAGTCATGATCAAGGCAGGTACCACCGCACCCCCGAGACTCAACCTCCAACCCCACCCTCCTTTTATCATGTCGAAAAAGTAATTCAATATGTTTGCTACTAGGATTCCAATTGTGATTGATAATTGAAACCCAATGTTAAGTGACCCTCTATACTTATATGGTGCCATTTCAGAGAGGTATAATGGCACAGACTGGAGATCAAATAAGAAGCGAAAAATAAATAACATAAATCACAATCACAAATTTCCATATGAATGAAATGATTTTATGTAAGTTAGTTCACTAATTAAGTAATTTATGATTCAAAGTAATTGTGTATACTTGAATTCAAATACCACAATAGCTGTAGAAAATGAGAAAATAATTATCCAGTGTAAAAAAGGAAGAGGTGAACTGAATTACATTTCTTGCCAACAAACATTTAAATAAATACATATTCAAAATTTTATTTAACAAAATATATAAAGTTATCTATATCCAAGTAAAGAAGCATCACCTGATTGGCAAACCCAATTCCAAATCCTAGTAAGATTCGACCCACAATAAGCATCCAAATGGCCTGAGCGAATCCATTTACCAAAGCTCCAACACAAAACAAGATACCGCCAATGAGCATAGATAATTTTCGGCCAAGTTTACGTGTCACTGTCGAGGCTACCAGCGAAGACAACAATGCCGCCAAATACAAAGAAGATGTGAACATTGTCAATATTTGACTGTCAAACTTACAGTATTGGTTTGTTGACGTATCCGCTATCTGTTTCTGATACACAGATGGGAAGAACTTCTCCAAGAACGGATTCATTGATGTGACTCCGCCTATAAATATTCAACCAAGGTATTGTTAGTACGTAGTAATAAAATACAACATACCACCGAGTAATACTTTACATGTGTTTCAAATGACTTAAAAACACAATATTTTAATTAATGTCCGACTCCCGTACTATCATGCCAAAAACATTTGACAACTTATGAATAAAAAGGATGGGTGCAACTATGAATATCCTTGTTCACGTTTTACATTCTATGTCTTTTTGGCTCACTTCTTTTTACAATGCAATTCAATTTTTTTATCAATTTATTTTCGTATTTTTTGTTAGTTTAATAATTTTGATTTATTAAGTTTTATATTTTATATTTTATGCTTTCAGTTTTATAATTTTTAAATATAAATAAAAATATAAAAATAAAAATAAAAAATAAAAACCAAAAAAACATGAGGATAATATTGTTGGTAATTTAAGGGTACCAGTATCCCATCCTTAAAAGGATTAGTTATAGTACGACAATTGGTAAAATGTAAGTATATCTAAAGTGTGTGTTAAAAGTTAACGTTGGTGTCATTTCAATGTATATATCATACTGCATGGTGTGATTCATGCATGTTGTGCTGACGATAAAGATGTAATTTAACTTTTGGGCGAGTAATGCTTTTTTGTTACTACGAGAAATATAACTTTTAGTGGTAGAAGTTTTAGTGACTCTAATCCAGTTATTTAGAGACATTTTTCAAGAACTGTTGGTATAATCTAGAGTCATTTTATTTTACTTACTCACAAATTCATATTTATTACTCCCTTCGTCCCTAAATAAATGTTCACACTGACTTTTTGTGGTCTTTATTATTCAACTTTGACCTTAAACATTTTCGATTATGTGTATATAATACTTGATGCAAAATATATGAATAAATTGAGTTTTAAATATATTTTCATTGGTATAATTTTCATCAAGTGTTATATAACACAAACAAAATTATTTAAGGTCAAAGTTAAATAAAAACAATAAAAATCAGCGAACGAAAGTAAAAATGAAACTTTTCACCATTAATTTAGTTTGATCTAATAATAAGGATTAACCTAAAATTTAATAGATAAACTTAAGTCCATGTTTATTTTCTTGTCTTTTTGTCTTTCTTTTTAAATCAAAATTGTCTTTTTTTTTTCTTTTTTTTTTAATTATAAATTCACGTTTTTTTTTAAATTAACGTTTTTTTTAATTCATGTTTTTTTTTTAAATTTACGTTATTCACGTTTTTTTCTTCGCTTTCATTAATTTTCGTCTGTTTTCATACGTTTTCGTTCGTTTTCGCCCGTTTTCATATCTTTTCGTTCGTTTTCATACGTTTTCGTCCATTTTCAGCAGTTTTCTTTCGTTTTCGTCCATTTTTCATACGTTTTCGTCCGTTTTCAGACGTGTTTTTACGCTTTCATACGTATTCGTCCGTTTTCTTACGTTTTGGTCTATTTTCTTACGTTTTGGTCTGTTTTCATATGTTTTCGTCTGTTTTCATACGTAAGTGATTATCACAAGTGATATTCTGTGATATTCAGAATATCACTTTGTGATTTTCTGAATATCACTTTGTTATATTATGAATATCACTTTATTATACTCTGAATATCACTTGTGATTTTCTGAATATCACTTTATGATATTCTGAATATCACTTTGTGCTATTATGAGTATCACTTGTGATTTTCTAGATATCACTTTGTGATATTCTGAATATCACTTGTGATTTCAAGTTACAAAACATTAGTTGAAAATCACTTGTGATATTCAGAAAATCACTTGTGATATTCTGAATATCACAAGTGATATTCTGTGATATTCAGATGATCACGATCACAAGTGATCATCTGAATATCACTTGTGATATTCAGAATATCATTTGTGATATTCAAATATCAATTGTGATATTCTGAATATCTCAGAATATTATTTGTGATATTTAGAATATCACTTGTGATGTTCTGAAATGTATGAAACGTTTGTAAACGGCCGAAAACATTTAAAAACGAATGAAAACGTATGAAAACAGACAAAAATGTTAGAAAACGGATGAATATGTATGAAAACGGACGAAAACGTATGAAAGCGTAAAAACACGTATGAAAACGGACTAAAACGTATGAAACCGGACGAAAATGTATGAAAAACCGGACGAAACCGTACAAATTTAGTGAATCATTACCATAACTTGATTTTTACAATGATTTGTAAAACAAATTTATGATTTATAAATTTATTTCACTACTAATTAATGTATACCGGTGAATTAAATCAAAAATTATAAATCAACCATCTCAAACGAAGCCTTCTCATTTCCTTCTGAAATTAAATCTTTTGGTTCAAGTGATAACGCATGCAACCCTTAGGAGGTCAAGGTGTCATAACACCATAACACAAAAAAAAGTACCTTCACTTCAGCGCCACATCAACTTTAACATTTCAACATTAACACCCAAAAATCACCCCTTATCATAACAACACCTTTTGGAACCCACTTTTCTTTTAGAAAATGCAAATTATAAATTAACCTCTTAAACTAATATTTCATTCATTAAATCACCTTTTAAATAATATTTCATTCATAAAAACAAAAAACCTTAAAATTTATAAAACATGAAATAATTTAAATTAGTTATAAATGATTTGACCGGATGTGAATATGGTAGTTGATTGTATTTTTGATCTCGACTTGAACCCACAACCTCTAAGTTGATAGCTACTCACATACCATTCTAAAATGTTGCCCTAACTTTTTCAAAATCTACATCGAGATCAGTATTATTTGCGCGATTCTGCAACTTTACTTATTTCGTTGTTCACAATAAATTTTATATCGTAAAATTAAACTATGTTCTCGGTCTTTTTTATCAGTTGACAGAGCAACGTGGAGATATTATGACTAAATTATCATAGCTTCTCTATATATGTATAGGTTTATGCATTATATAAGGGATAAAAGAAACAAAAGTATTACAACATGTTCATTTTGATCGTTACTCTTAAAAAATTATATTTAATTTTTTTTACGTAAAAGTAAAACTAATATAATAAATCTATTTTTGTGTGTCATTAATAGATAGTTTAAGGATACATTTATCAAATTTTCATAAAATTAACTGAATTATCTTTATTTAAGGGGTTCGCTAAAAATATTATTACCTAAACTTATTTATTTTAGGATGAATTGTATATCTCCTCTTACTTTCATTAAAATTTTATATATATTTATACTATAAAAATTGAACGTATAATGTACAATATTTTTAAAACATGTTTGAATAAATATGGAATTATCAAATTTAAAAAGATGAAATATGAAATTGCCCTTTTATTTTAATATTGTTTTTATTTACTATTCATAACTCTCACAATCAATAACAGCCCATGACTTTTAATATTGTTTTTGTTTATTGTTCATAACTATTACAATCAATAGCCCAAGATTGTATATAACGAGTCGAAAAAGTTAAACACCGCGCAAAGTTATTATAATTATAAATTTGTATATTAAATTAAAATTTTAACAGAATTTGACATTATGTTTAAACCCCCTATACGTGGTATTTATAACGAGTATTTAATACTTGCGTTACTTGCAACGGTGTATTGTTCAATCTATTAAATTGTTTAATTACTTTACTTTTTTTCCACAAAAAATATTACATATCACTATGTAATTTAATTTCATGTGTTTTCATATAACTAAATTGTATAATGCAATTCACATTTTGTATTTGTTACTGTCTATATTATTCAGATACTTGTAATCATTTAAACCTATTAACGAAATAAGAAGTTGAACTAAAAAATTTCATATATATTTTTTATAAAACCGTACGTAAATTACAAGCATCGCAATGTTGGACTAATTTTATTCGAAACTTACAGACCTTTTTATTGATATATTTTTTTAATAAGAAAATTGCTAACCATTTATTAGATATTTGATAATTAAAATTTGTTGTATAAAAAATTGTAAGAAGTAAAAGTTAAAGCTAGCATTTGAAACTTGTTACATAGTTTAGGGGTGTTTTTTTTTATAAATTTTATTAAGTTTTTATTATTGTGTATATAGGTTTGGTTTATTATGAAAAGTTTCTTATAAGGAAAAGAATGAGAAGCATATACGGGGCGGTGACATGTCACATTGCCACATACCCATCCCCCATACCCCACCCCCCCCCCCCCGAAAAAAAACTTTTTTTCCAGCAAAAAAAAATTTTTTTTGGGGCAAAAAAAAAAATCCTGTATCACAGTAATAAAGTTACTGCATCACAATCATAATTTTAGTGCATTAAGGTTATAAATTACTGCATCAGAGTTATAAAGTTACTGCATCACAATCATGATTTTAGTGCATTAAAGTTATAACCTTGATTTTAGTGCATCATAGTTGATGCACTTAACTATTAACTATGATACAGTAACTTATAATAAAGATGCACCAAAACTTATTAGTGCATTAAGGTTATAAGTTACTGCGTCACAATTATGATTTTAATGTATTAAGGTTATAAATTCTGCATCACGCTTATAAAGTTACTGCATCACAATCATGATTTTTGTGCATTAAGGTTATAACCTTGATTTTAGTGCATCATAGTTGATGCACTTAACTATTAACTATGATGCAGTAACGTATAATAAAGATGCACCAAAATTTATTAGTGCATTAAGGTTATAAGTTACTGCATTACGGTTATAAAGTTACTGCATCATAATCATGATTTTAGTGCATTATTTAAGATTATAAGTTCGCATCACAATTATGATTGTGATGCACTATTTTATAACGTGATGCAGTAATAGATTTTATGGGAATTTTTTTTGCCCAAAAAAAATAGTGGAAAAAAAATAATTTTTGGGGGAGGGTGGGGGTGACACATGTCACATGACATGGCATGGTGATGCCTTCTCATTCTTTTCATTATAAGAAACTTTTCATTTTAACCCTACCCTGTATATATATATATATATATATATATATATATATATATATATATATATATATATATATATATATATATATATATATATATATATATCTATATTATATATAACAGGAGGCATTTGGCATTAATGCCACCTCAATGCCACCTCAATGCCACGTCAATGCCACCTCAATGCCACATAATCAAATTTCATGCCACATAAGCATTATTGGTCCAACTAAGCAATTAATTGTTAATTTTCCAAATTTTATTATTGTTTTTTGTAATTTTCGGATTTTTTTTAAATATTTTGAAAATTGTTTATAAAAAAGGTTCCTTGCAAGGATTGAACCTTGGTTGTTTTGTTAAATAACTTGTGTGTTTACCACTTAGGCAACAAGTTATTTTGATAATTATGTTGCATATTATAATCTATAAATGCAACCAATTATGTAAGAGAATCCCTACAACTTAGGTTACCCTAATAAAACATATACGATTTTTTTTTCAGTTCATTCATAATATATTTTTCTAACCCTAATATCATATTCATTATCCTACACATTGCAAGCAGACAAAAACTAATCTACACAATCACATGCACACACATAACACATATGTCAATGCCAAGGTAAGGTTATCTCATGTGCCATGATGAATTATAAATTAGTTTCAAATGCTTTTATTGATTTTGATTTATGATGTTTATAATCTGTAACTTTGTTACTTATTTATTTATTCAAATTTCAGAGATCTATTAATCCAAGATGTTTTTAACAAGGTAACAACAACAACCTACACATTTTCTAAGGATGAGTGTTATCATGATTTGGTTAAGTATTTGTTGATGGTTAGGCAGAAGACCTAAGAACCTAAAGTGGAAACTGAGCTCATTTATGTGTATGCAAAGATTGACAATCTAAGCGAGATTGAGAAGTTCATTCTCATGCCAAACGTAGCTAACCTTCATAATGTCGGTGATTGTTTGTTTGATTAATCATTGTATGAAGCTGCTCAGTTATTATATAAAGACGTGTGAAGGTAAATCTCATGATGATTGCTATTTCAAAGACGATAATGTCTGTCACTACCAAGTTATGTGTTTCATATGATTTTTATATCAGTATAATCTCATCTCATTCATTTTGTTTTGTTGATACAGGTTAAAAAAATACACACGATAATGTGCTGTCACTACCATGTTATGTGTTTCATATGATTTTTCTCATTCATTTTGTTTTGTTGATACAAGTTAAAAATACACACGGCTCACTTTGGATGATCTTGCTTCAGCTCCATCATTTGCTCAAGTATGTATACACTAATAATATAATTTCATGTGCTTCACAAAGTCTATAAAACATATGATGGGACATCCTAAATATGTATTACATTATGGTTTGCCGGTCTGTTATCGTGGACGGTTTTCCATCCATTTGTGGGTATAGAGTGTGCAACATATGAAAATTCAAAAAGTGGCAGAATATTAAATGTCTTCCGTGAGTATTCAAAAAAAGAAAAGATCATCTTTCTAAAGTTGTAAGGTAAAAGGATCATGAATTATGAACTGTTGCATTGACTAATTTGATACATGGCATAAACTTTAATCAGTTGTTGACTTTTACAGGTAATGTTGAATTCATCTCTTGCAGACGTTTTATGTTTTAGGAAATCGTAGGTGGAAAAAATGTGATATACCCACAACAAGGGACTGCTTTAAGCTTGCTCTTCCTACCATGATGAAATAACTAAGTGAATGAACATATGATGGCTATGCTTGATGGTGAACAATATGTTTTTATAGTTCTGATTCAGAAAATGATACAAACATTGATTTCAACTTTGATGAATCTATATGGACAACCTATTATGTGTTTGGGTGTCAACGAGGTCCGCCGATGGCAGAGTCCATAGATGAAAATCATGAGTTTGCAGGTATAAAGTGGTTAAAAGCCAAAGCGTTGACAAGATTTGATGATGCACAATGGTTGTACCATGCAGGTAAATACTCAAGCGACATCTGATATCACAGATTGTAGTGACGGTTAAAATTTAAAATGATTCTAATTGGTGTAGATATGGATTTTCATGTTATAATTTATAGTCATTCGTATGTTACTAACTCATATTTTGTTTGCCGGTACCTTACATAGGTCTAAGCTTCGGGCAGGTGTAGAAATTTTAGTGGCAACGCAGGAAGATTTATTGATCATTTACGCAAGAAACACGTCTCTCACACGGTTTCGTATGTTGTTCGATGAAGAAATAGAATGCTTGCTATGGGTCAACTGAATCTCATATGCTCTGTAGTTTGAAGTGTAAATTGAATCTCATATGATGTATTTATTTATCTTCAAGCTTATTATGATTTGTTTTAGTATCATGGCAAGGTGTTAGAGCTGCGAAAAGCAGAAATAACGGGTCGTGGTTTGTTGCAGTGGTGGGGACACAATTCACTCGACTACCACACAGATGGTATATCCTATACTAATACTTACAGGCTTTATTAATTAATCTGCGAATTAATCTCTTAAATGTGTGTCGTGAGTGAGGTTCATAAGCAATGATACTAAGGATTGATTACAAAAAGATATGGTATCACAATAACATTACAATTTGAGACACTAATCTGGAGTCTATAAGTTTTAACTGTTATATTAACATTTTCAGCTACAAATGAGCAATGTCCACACCTACAATTCATTTAACTAGAGGTGATGTGTGTTAGCATTATAGGATGCACATATTTTTATGTCGTTAGAATGTGTACCTATTTGATCATCAAACAAATGTAGTTTGTGGGTAGTTTTGACTATTTACGATGGTGTGAATGCACCTAACTCCATACATAAATGAGACTTTTATAGTTGTCTGGTCACTCACTTGAGTAGCTTCCAGTGTCACATTCCCAAAAAATATAGTTTCGTATGCCTTTGGTTTCCTGTCAAATTACGTATTTGTCTATTATGAAAATTTAGTGATGCCATTCATTTGGGACAAAAAACATTCATTTATTAATCTCAACTGAAGCAGGAGGCTTCAAAAACTGAAACCACAAGACGACCCGATTCATATAGATAAACATTCCTGGAGATTTAATGGTAAGCATCATAAAAAGCATTTGAATAATTGCGAGTTGAGGGTTTTAAAATTGTTATTCGTGTCATACGTGTGCAAGTTTATGTTTTGGAACTGTTTCATATTTGTTAAGATGGTGCGTATAAATATAATTGTGTTTAGAATCGGGTTCTTTCGCTGATAGTGTGCAATTTTTACCGCTTATGGTGTTATGGTTCATGTTCATCCTGATGACGTTTTTGCTGTAATTGGTGTTGATGATGTAGGTTCAAGGCCGCGGGTGAGTTACTATCTAAAGACCAGGATTCATTTGAAGAGTTCATAATTCGTCTCATTTACAGGAAAGAATATGGTGAGTCCGCTTTTTAAAGAAAATTACATGCATTTGAACGTACAAGTTTAGACAGACTTAGATAGATCTTTTATTAATGTTTGTTTAAACCAAATGTGTTTTCTGTGGGCTTGATACAAAAAAGGTCGTTGTTAAAGGCATGTGTCCACTCTAGATGCATCATTGAAGAAAGACGTGTTCCTAATTGTCACATATATTATATGTGTACGTGGTATTGGTGTTTGGAGTTCACTATGCATACTACAACTGAAGGAGACATGGGGACACAAATTTCAGGTACCCAATTAAGACATCCAGGTTAGTGACTAATAACTTGCATTATGTTCAGTTATTGATCCATTCATAAGCAAATGTGTCAACATTCCGCCTCTTGAATAATATACAAAATTATCACCACAGAAATCGGCCGCATCATTTGATTTTAAAATCAAGAAGTAATTATACTACTTTTTTCTGCATCACTGAGATTAGCATGAAATAGCGGTAAACTATCTTATTGGTGATATATAGATATAGATCAGTAGAGGGCAGTAGGATATGAATTTAATAACAAAATGTATAGTTCATCATAGGATTTGTGTGGCACGTGCACCCCTAACGAACATGTAAGTCCTCCCCTGATGCCACTTGACCATATAGAACATATTATGAATCATCAACCATGTTGACTTTATAATGATATAAACTAACCAAAATTTCTTTGAAAAGTTGCGCATGTTATGTTAAAACCTGTGTTTCTTAGAGCCCTCTGTGTGGGATTGTACTTTAATTTATTATATATAACTGGATACAGGTTGTTTCTTATTCAGTTATATAATCACAAGTCATGCCCTATGGTTGCTTAGGTTTAATTCGTCCATTAGGTATTCAGATTCTAACATCTACATTTTTTACTCATGCCTTATACAGTTCAATAATCTCAACTAGGGGTACATGTACATGGTATGCAAGTTGCCAATTAATTCTCTTCGAAATAAGTTTAATCTAGCTTGAGGGAAAGAGTGAATACCTCATATGCTAACTATTTTTTGTAAGTTACTTATCCGGATATAATCATATAACTTTTAGTAGTAATTGGCCTAGGAGTTTGGTATGCATTGTGTTTGTTTCATGAGTATCACTAAAACTTAGCTATTCAAGTGCAAACTGTATATATATATCTTGTAATGTGTGATCAAATCGTGTGAATTTTTAGTAATATGCACAAGCCATTGAAGATGGTCAAGATATAATAATATTTAACAAAGACTAGGGAGAGAGTGTTATAAGTTATTTTAAGATCTCGACCGTGCCAAGTTTAGGGACTAATGTTGAAGTATTGCGAACATGTGTGGGCATATTATCTTTGATGTTTAATATCACGGTGTGAAACATTATTCATATTCTCAGGTAGTAGTTATTGACATTAATTAATGTCTTGTGGAAGCTTTGACTAGATTTAAGACATGATTAGAATAAGTAAATGAACAAAATTGCTCTTGATCTTAAATGTCATCTCAACCAACAAAATCCGAGAGGAATAATTTCCTTGGTAAACTACTATAATAACTTGGCATCAATTTAGGAGAGCCGGTCGCAAAAACACTGGCAGAATAATGGCAATGTAAGTGAGCCAATAGCTCTTATACAATCTTGAGTTGAAAACGCTTAATTATTTTAGCATGAATATATAAGGTTTTATTTTTACTTGCATATGGCGGGTTGTATTATCCTATACGTAAGAACAAAGTTGCTCAATGATTTCGACCATCGCTCCACTTGAGCTTTGACTTTGCTTCATATATGCCAAGATTCTATTCTCTTTGTGCCTTCATGGTCATGTATTAGTAATAATAGAATAAAATATGTATTAGTATAAAATAGTGTAGTATCGGGTCAAATTGGTTATAATCAACATTTTAGTTTTTTAATATATAAAATATATTTGTTTAAGAATACTCTTCATTGTATAATACAAAATAAAAACCATAAATAAAAAAAAAATATTTGGTTTTAATAAATAAAAATAAATTATTCAAAAATTTAGAAAACCCCACACGTGGCATTATAACTTCTTATTTAAATACAATTATTGAAGAATGTGATGTCATAGTGGTTGTGCGTGTCGAGACCGAGTTCATGATCGTAGATGGTGATTGTCATAGTTGTTGTGTGGTGGCGTTAATTAAAGAAGTATACATGTTAGATAGTTCTAATCATTGAAAAAAGCTTTGAAACACTATATACAATAACTAAATAAACATAATTAACAAAAACAAAATAATAATAATAAATGTTAATAATATTATCAAATGTAAATTAACAAAAACAACTAAAACCAAAGAAACAATTGTTTTATAATATTGTTTGACAATTCTAAAAAATGTATTTCAGTTAACAAAAACAAAACAAATAATTATAGTCATGCCCATTGGGTTCGTCAAAATATATATATATATATATATATATATATATATATATATATATATTTATATATATATATATATCTGAATCAAATAAGATCAAACTTAAGTTGTTAAAATGATATTCAACTAAAATTTGACAAGCGACACTCTCTTTACAACAAAAATAAATTTTTTATTCACTACAACTAAAATTTGTTAGGAATTAGAAATTCCATAAGTGAAGAGTCGGTCATCCCAAATATTATCTAGCAAAATTTAGCTATGTAGACATGTTGTTTATATTATATTTAGTAGTTATTTAGTTAGTTTGTAGCGTAAGAATAGGTAGTGTAACACGTGGAGGACGGATTAACATACGATCCTGGTAAAGTGAGGAGTTCGTGGGTTTGTAACCTATAAATGCCCTCTACCTCCCAAGGTAGAGGGTTGGATGTTCGTTGGAATCTAACCTTCCATGAGTTTCTAACACTAGAATATCCCATTTCTCTCTAAAACCATATACTTATCTCATCCTATATTTTGTGATTGCTTGTTATGTTTGTGAAATCCAATATGTTACAAATGGTATCAAGAGCCATGGTTTGATCATCTCTTTTACATATCCTTGATTTCTAGTGGTTTTAGATGGTTTTTGAGTTTGAGAAAGTTTAGTGGTTTTTGCATTATTTGGATCATTTCTTGTGTTAAAGTTTGAATTTTGAGTGTACTTTTGTGTTTAGAATCATTGTAAGTGCTTAGGTTTTAATTTGGAAAGCTTGAATCACTGTGGTTGGGCTTGTTTTGGATTGAAAAGTGTGGTTTTGAAGTTTTTATGGTAGCGACTTGAGTCTCGAGTTAAATTTCTTCAGCGACTTGCTTCATAATTTTTAGCGATTTATGTTAGTCGTAGTGAGACTTGATCGTAGCGACTTGTCTATTGAGACAAGCCGAAATAGATAACCAAGTTAGTGGATTCTCCACTACAATTAGCTTAACTTGGTGGGGTTAGCGACTTGCTTTCATTTATTCTAGCGACTTGTACTTATTGTTCTCAGCGACTTGGATACTTAGCGAGTTGCTCTTTAGCGACTTGTCTGCTTAGCGATTTGGTGCTTTAGCGACTTAGGTATTAGCGACTTGGGCTTAGCGAATTGATTCACTGTAACTTGAGGTTTAGCGAGTTGCTACCTAGCGACTTGGGGATTAGGGACTTAGTTCTAAATTTTCTAGCGACTTGGTTTTACTGTTCTTGGCAAGTTGTTCTATTAGCGACTTGTCTTTATAGCAATTTGGTGAATTGATGCAAGCTACTCATATCTAATATCCATCAACATAATGTCTTACATCACTGACCCTTTAATCTCCAAAGTGCTTGAACTTTATGATACCTCACAGAACAATGAAAATGGTTACCATTGAAATTTCTACCTTGATTGATTCAAAGAATTTATGCTCAAAACACTTCACAATCTAAGTCAATACTTAAAGAGTCACACTTGTTAATGACACATGATGCAAAGCAAATGGAATGCAACATTGAGCCCTTTCAACTACTTCATCAGACTCAAACAAATGTTATCCAGCTATGGATCGCAATGCATGCTTTCCTCCCGTCAATATCTACCTTTAAAAGAACCGTGCTCTTGAACTTAGAGAAACTGAGGCTTCAAATTACCAAAAAGAAGGTATCAACCGATGATTCTAATGCAGCTCTTCAAGTAATCTTCAATCAATTTCAACCATTTATCAAGGGGAATATTCCTCAGATTTTGATCATGACTTGACTGGAATTTCATTCAAGAAACATACTTGAATGGAAATTCATGAGTTCATAAACACATTTATTCAACTTATGGGTAATATGAAAATATACCTTAAGAAAGCCTCCAAGAGAATGATAGTTTGAATGAGTTGAATGGGTGTGAATTTAAGCTAAGAAGAGGTTGTGATATGTTGGGCAATTGATCAGTTGAAAGAAAGGATGATGTTGAATGCACAATTCATTGCAACAAAGGATGATGAAACCAGCATCAACACAAAGGCTCGAATCGAGAAAAGCATGAAACAGCACATGACCACTCCGTTATGCATGTGGTGAATACTGATGACATATCTGCAAATGAACAGGTTTCATGCGATGAGGTACCCTAACCGATCAACATAATAATGCATGTGTTAATGTACACGATCAACTTATTCCTAACTCGAACATGATAGTGTTAAATATGTCATGGTTGAACCCGAATCTAAATTTTTAAAACTAATGACATGATTGAAAAGGGGTTTATGATGAACTTTCAAAAAAAATACTCAATTCTTGAAAAACATTGTATTTCCTTGGAAATTGCAATACAACAAAAAAAGAAGAAAGTTTTTGTGCTGCAAAACCTTGCATTAATCAGGAATTCCCAGAATTTCGAGAATTTTTTGAAATTAACCACTTAAATACCCAAATTCAGGATAAAGATTCAACAATATGCAATCTGAAATTAGAACTCTCAAATCTGCATAAGAAATGTAATATAGGGATGAACAATCCTAACCATGAGGTGAGTGATACGCTTAAATCTAGGAATGATGAATTGGCTCTATGTGTGTCCAACCTATTGAGAGAAAATGAGTCCTTAAGAAAGAACTTATTAGAGAACAATTCCAAGTTGATAGATCAATCTAATTCCTTCTTAGCTGACATTGATGCCCTAAAAGCCCAAATTTAGGATAAGAGCTTCACTATTGTTGCATTAAAAAATGAGCTTAGGAAATCTATTGGAAATAGGGTGAATACTAAGTTTGCAAAACCATCAACCTTGGGAAAGCCAATTGTTCAGAACAACTCAAAACATATTGTAGTTAGGCAGCCCAATGCTTTTAGAACTGAAGGATTTAAACCATCGAAATCTAAGCTTGCCTCCCAAGTTGATGCGAATCTGTTTTTGTCATCACTTCACTATTTCATTACGATATGATGAATAACAAACCCCGTTTAATGTTCAAAGTCCCAGATCATGAATACTAGGAGTTCATCTAGTTCTCATAAGAAACATCAAAGGGCTGATCAATCCCCTAAGAAGCAAACTAATTACAAAAGGACCAATATTCAAAGCAGGGAAGTGCACATCCAAATCTACTAGCAGTTGTTTCAAATGGATTCCCCTGGTAGATTATTTAAGTTTTCGTGGATCCAAATGGACTTACATACCTAGATCTTGCCTTAAGTGGATGCCCACAGGAAAACTCTTCAAGAATATTGAACCTAAAGGGATTTTTATTAATGACACTCCTAGATCAAACTGTGCAACATCCAATAGTGAGGTTACTCATGTCACTAACCCATCTATCTGCAATACTACATGTGTTACTAGTGGAAAGTTTCCTCGGTCTTTTTCGTGTACAATGCTCAATTCAATCATGAACATCATGACATGGTTTCCATCAGAAATGAAGATTGCTCACTCAGGAATTGTAGCTTGCCAGAATTGATGTACCTCGTACTTTGACTCCTGTTCAACCTGAATCATGACTCGTTCTCTTAAATCAGTGTACAAATTAGTTTTCTGTTTAAAAAAAAAAAAAAAATCAAACTCATGTTAATCAAAATCAATATCAATATCATTTTTTTCTTAATTAAATCATATTTTTTTCTTTACCCTCTATCTAATAAAAGGTGTATCTCTTGTTATCGATAACATCTACGGTTCTAGAAATGTCATTCAATAATGACACGGGTCCATAGATGAAGTTCGAACAAAAGATATTATCTAGTTTTATAACGGGGGGTGGGGGGGTTTGATTTCAATCAATGTTCATTGGCGACATAGATTGAGGGGGAGAATATTTCATATTATCTCGTTATCTCTGTTTCTCTCTGCACCATTGTTTGATATGTACTGTGTGCTGATGCATGTTTAAGTCCTGCTTCGTTATATCCTCTGTGCTAGATTGCTTATCTATGATATGTCTCTTTTGGGTACTTGTCATATTATTCTACATGTTTTTAGAAACTGTATTTGCATGGTATCTGATAAGTTCAAGGACTGAAAGTGTTAACAGTACAAAATTTGATAGATAGCGACTTGATAGATAGCGACTTGCTTTAAATAATTTGATAGGTAGTGACTTGTCCATTATTGTTACTAGCGAGTTGCTTAGTTTGCACAAGTACAATGACTAAATGTGTTAACTTTGTAAACCTAAAATATCACTCCTTATCCCCTAGCGACTTGTCTCACATTTACATTGTTTCAAAAACTAAAAAGATTTTTTTCCCTCGAGACTTCTTGCTAGCGATTTGTGTGTGGTAAGGTTTATGTTAATCATTTTTGTCTCAAAACATGTGAATTATATGCATCCTCTAACTCACTTTCCTTAACAGATTCCACTACTCTTGATTCTCGTCAATTTGCTCTCCTCGCTTAGGTTTGTGAAATAGATTCCTGTTATGAATCACTTGATTTATATGCTGTCGGATTAGGTGTTGTTTGGACAGATGTCTTTTTGCATTTGTATGTAATAATGGATCTTTTAATAGCGATTTGTATGTTATAAACCTCTCGTATGTGGTTTGTGTGTGTTGCGTTGCTGATTTTGTTTGTGGTTAAGGATTGATAGTACTTGTTCATTATAGCGATTTGATGGTGGTATTATAATGGTTACATATGTTTATTGGATTGAGGTGTTAAGAGTATGCTATGTTGTGTTCTTGATAGCGACTTATCTGATATGATAGTGTTCTTGGTAGCGAGTTGGTTATTAGTTTCTTCATGGCGAGTTGAGTTATCTGTATACATTCTTGCTAGCAACTTAGTGATTTGATGTGTAACGACTTGGCCTTGTTTCTTTTGATAGCGACTTGTCTTTACAAGTTAGCAACTTAGTGATTTGATTCGTAGCGACTTGGCCTTGTTTCTTTTGATAGCTCTTTTTTGTCTTTACAAGTTAGCGACTTAGTGATTTGATTTGTAGCGACTTGGCCTTGTATTTTTCTTATAGCGACTTGTTTTGACAAGTTAGCGATTTGCTATGGCGACTTGGTAATAATTCTTATGTAGCAACTTTATTTTGTCAAAATGTGTATAGCGACTTCATCGAAGGATTTCACTAGCTAGCGACTTGGTTCAGGATTACTTGTAGCGATTTGTATTGACAAATTGCTCTTAGCAACTTGCTATAACATCATTGTTTAAGCAATTTGTATTTGGTTCCTCTTGCAGCAACCTGAATTAACAACTTGTTTAAGAAATCTGTTATAACACTTCCGTAATAGCAACTTGTCTCATGAAATCTTATCATAGCAACCTTGCTCTTCACTCTTTTGACTTAAATCAACTTGTGTCTTGAAAAACTTTGTCAACATGATTTGTTACTTTGAAAATTACAAATGCTACTTAATCTATTTCCTAAGTATGTCAATCTGCTTATTGGTAATCTATCATGTATGCCACTTGTTGTGCTTGTTCAACTAACCATGTCTAATCTAACATGCTCTCGAACACTGGTGTTGTATGTGTGTGTCTACAGAATCTCAATGGCAAACCCAACTTCATCCGAGAACCTTGCTACCTCTACTCCATCCATTGCTCTTAATGACAATGAAATTCTTCCAGTAAACAAATGGCTAGAGATTGGGAAAAGTAATCTGTATGGACTTGGAAAAGATTCAACAAAATCCAATCTTCAAGGTAGCCATTGATATTCTTAAAAACACTAATTTCTTCAATTGCCATGACCAAGCAATGCACAATCCCTTCCATTTACCTACAACAATTTTGGAACACCATCACATGGGACAAGATCACGCCACTTATTCCGCAAGCTTGATGATAAGGAATTTGAAATCACATCTGACATTCTTAGCAAGGCCCTAGGAATCACACCATGTGACCCTACCATACGATCGCCCGCCTCCACCTAGTGCGGAAGAGCTAATAGTCTTTCTGATTGGTTTGGGTTATCAAGTTGGCATATCAAGGGCTTCAGATATCATCACTGGATACATGTATCAATCTCGGAGAGCCATAACTACCATTCTCAACTTATGCTTATCCGCAAAACCTCGAGGTTCGATAAAGTAAGGATACCTATTCTGCAAATCCTATGGGGTCTAGTCAATGGGGTGAACACATTTATCACCGATAGAACAAACGTTCAGAATCAAGCTCAAGGAAGAAAGAAAGTACACAAACTTGTTATTCCTAGCATCATTCTCGAGCTTGTTATCCAAGACTTGCAAAGTAAGCATAACTTCAATCCTACGAGTGAATCAACCCTCCATAATGCTAAGGATGAATTTTTCTGGTAATCTCAAATACATTGCCGAGGTGTCAATAAAGAGATCTTTGGATTGCCAATTCCGATGTTCTTCTCACGGCGATATTAAGAAGACTGACTACTTCAAATTATACAAGAAAAGGGCATCCAGATCCAATGTTGATGACACTCCCAATCCATCACAACCCAAAAAGTCTTCTTCGAGCACAAAGACCTCATATGCTGCACTTCCCAAGAAGAAACGTGATAGATCTCAGTCTACCGACACTTCATCACAAAAGCAGAAAATGAAAAAGAAGAATGTTGAAAAAGAAAATGTTGGAGGAATTGAGACACCAAAGGGTGACAGTCAATTGGTTGATGAAGACGATGCTAATTTGCAACTAGAAATTAAACAAAGTCTGGAAAGCCTGAACAGGAGACCACCAATTGGAGGTGTCGTGTTAAGAGAACCTGAACCAGAGCCACGCCAAACAACTCCAATCACACAAGACAAAGGGAAAGGGATTGTTGGTGTAGATGCCGAACAAGCCGCTCACATGCTTCTGACCTTCTCCTATTCACCATCAAGAACTACCACTCAATTTGAGCTGAAGAAAAGAAGTGTTGAATCATCTTCAGCTCAAGAACAATCTGGATTGGAAAAGGAGGTATCTCGAAAGCACAAGAAGAAACTCCTGCATCAAGTGATACCCAATCTGATCAAAATGATGATGAAGAGTTGCGTAAAGACTTCAGAGAACCTTGAGTCGAGATCGATGAAACCGTGCATATGGAGGAACCTATCCCCTGCTGATTCTCTATCCTCATTGAAGAATCTAGATACGAGACTTCTCTTTGTGTCGGTTTATTAATGACAAACCCTCAGACATTGAGACTCTTAAGCAAGGTAATGAGAAAGAGGAAGTAGAGTCCATGTTTACCGTCGACATACAGCAAGACACTTCAACCATCCCTCCTATGTCAGACTGCCTCATACAACCGCATTTCCACCACCCAAACCCGCTAATGATCCATAAACAGTTGTCACCATCAGTGAAACCATCACTCCTCCCTGCCTCACCACCTGCCTCACCTCCTCCTATCAAAACGACTGAGCAATTGCTCGAAGAGGCTATGACACGTATTGCGACTATTGAGAAGCACTTTCCTATCGCCGTCAATAATCTTGATATTCGTGTCAAAAAGCTGGAGAATCTTAACTTCAATGATATTGTAACAAAGGCAATTGAAGCATATATTAAAGATGCGGTTGAATGGGCAATGAAGGCTCCATTACTTCAGCGATTCAAAGACTTGCCAATCTCTGACATGAGATCAGTTCTCTCAGAAAGAATGTATGAAGTAAAGAGCATCGTAAAATACGCATACTGAAATTATCTGAAGTACTCGAGGAATCGATGAGACTTGATAATTTTCGCCTTTGTAGAGGATGTACGTGAAAGGGAAGATAAGAAGAAAAGAAAGACTGCTCCAATGAAATCAAAGGATACACCCGAGGCCCCAAACCACCACCTCCTTCACCTCCAACAAGAGGAGCTGGAACTTCGGGACGATGGATCATCTGGCACAAACACTACACCGTCACCACAACCACCAACATCTCATCCAAAACCGACAAATCAATCCATTTCGTCGGTGATCGGTACTCAAAAGAAGTCTGCAGCATGGACCACGGTTGACTCTAGGTTTACACCCACCTTCTCCACTATCCCAGAAGATCAGGTGCTACACGAAGAATCTTATGTCACGGCAGATTCAGAATCTGAAGAGATGATGCATCCACAAAACATATCCCCAAGCCATCTGATGATGATTGGTTTGATGCATATGTTTCGGGTGAACGCTCTAAGACCATGAGAGTTGCACCCTCAAAAGACATGACTCAAAGCTGGCTCACTGAAGAGAGACCTCAAACTCCAGAACCTTCATGGTTCATTCCAGAGTCGGACACGATGATTCCTGACAACAACTGGGCCTTAACAATCACTACCAACTATGAAGCCCGGTGAAGACTCACTTCTTCACATCACAGGAGATATGGACAGCTTTATGAAGTGGTTTTGTGAACAGAAGGGAATCTCGTCCATCACTCTAAAGGATCTTGAAGGACAAGCATTCGAAATTGTCAAAGTCTTTCACTCGGATGCCAATCACTTCAATACCGGATGGAAGAATGTCATAAGATGTTGAGTGATCAAGTCAGTGAGCAGATTAGCCGTTTCAATGTGAACATGCCTCTTCCTCTCGGTGGTAAACCAAGACAAATGACCATTCAGTCTGAGTTCTTCTTCAACCATGACCTGGACTATCTATGTGCTCGTACATCTGAAAGAAGACAAGCTTTATCAATTTCAAAGATGAAAGATGCTACCTACACAGATCTAGGTCTTGAGCATATGGTACCTGATCAATTTTGGTCTGACAAAGAACTTGTGTATGACATTGAGGCTTCATACGGTATTTCTCATTGGTGGTTCAAAAAGAAGAAATTCTACATTGAAAGACATGGAACTGATAAAAGACGCAAAGCTGTTAGATCCAAGATGAGGATTCTAAGTGTTGTCAATATAGAAATCTTCCCAATCTATGGTTATGATTATCTGAAGAAGATTGTTTTTGAAGAGTGACTTGAAAGATCCGTGATAGAATAAAACGACTTCAAACATCTGGCGCCAAATGACTTTGAAGATCTCTATCTTCCGAACCTTCAAGGACACCTTAACCATCTACGTTGTGAGAAGAAAGCTCTCTCTGCAGCTTTCAATCTCGGATCGAGGCTTGGTCATTCAAAAAGGGTTGAGGATTTTCAGCTAGGAATGGAAACTATCAAACCTCGCGTCAACCTAACAAGACCGCAATGGGAAGCCTCAGGTCTTGAATTTCACCATGAATATAAAGTGATTGACACTCCTAGAGGCATCATCTTTACCGACGAATCGGGACAAGAATGCTAATGAGGCTATGCGAACTATACAAGTTCAGTGATGGTACACTCACTGATGGTTGAACAAGAATTGAACTCAAGAGTTAAGGAAATCAAGATTGACATGAAGCTGTGGAACAAAACTAGATTCGGTCCGAACAAGACTTGAAGATGTGTGAAGATTTCATTGCTGCAATCGGACGAAGATTAAAGACTAGAATGATTTATCGCATCCTTGAAAGTTTTGTGGGTGGTAGACTTCGTGAAGGTCATTACAAACTACTTCAACGAACTAAATGAAGACATCTTCCGGAAGTAGTTTCTGTTTTGAATTTTTGATGTGTAAAATGTGGTGTATGTACTATGAACAACTATAATGTATGTAATAGTGTTAGGTTATGTATTGTGGTTTCCCTTTTATCTAAAAGGGAACTTCAGTGTTGTCCACTTCAGATCATATAAAACCGGACACATTTTTCTCCAACAAACGTTTTGTTTCATACATATTTAAATCACTTGAGATCCAAAATCTCAAAGGATTTGAAATTTTGATCGGGGAGAAAATGTGATATAAATATGAAAGATGATAAAAGATGACCATTTTTGTCTCAAAGTGCATACTGCTCTCTAATATGTGCTAAACTCTTTTCGAATCTCGAAGCATATATTAAGGGGGGGCATTTTAAAACTAAGGTACCTTGATTGTGTGTTAAATGGTTTCTAAATATTTGGTAATTGTGGTTGTATTTCAAAAGATCTCTTTCCTTTATGTGTTAAAATGATTTCAAATATCCTATGCACATATTGAGGGGGAGAATTTACCAAAGAAAATCAAATGGCTTTTTCCATGGAAATTGTGATCAAGAAATTATTTCTAAGAACTCTTGCCTCCATGTGCTAAACAATTTCAAGATCATATGCACATTTTGATCAAAACTATTAAGGTACAAAATGCTTTGATCTCGTATCACAAGTACCTTGATTGTTTTTCCAAATGATTTTTCATTTGGTTTTGAGAAGGAATGAACTGTACCAAAAGACCGACCATTTTACTTTATGCATGAAGTTATAAGGATGGTGAGGTTAGGTATTAGTTCCCACGATCCGCCAGAACCGGAGGGATCTACCCAGGGATAATTCACTAGATAATGTAGAAGTCCTTAGGTATGATGAAAAAAAAGGAGAAAATTGAGAATATGGGAAGAGTGCCGATTGAGACAGAGCTAGTACTGGAACAAACCCAACAAGGTTCTAGTAATGAAGTCTCGGTAAGCACTGAAGGGGTTGAAGAATGAAAAGAATTGAATGTGAAAAGGGTGAAAAGAAATAGCCCTCCAATAATTCAACCTTAGGGCAGTAACCGAATTTAATACATATGCTACTTGGTGTTTACTGAAGGTAACACCGGTATTGAAGACAAGACGTCATGGACCCAAAGGACGGCACTAAACTTCCCAAGCTACTCAAGTTCCTCTTAAAAGGGCTTGTTTCATTCTCACGGGGAACCGACATAATCTATCGACTTTCTCTTAGAGATTGTTGATATTGAAGAAGGAGACCCTCTTCCTAGTCTCCGATATAGGAAACCAAATGTGCACTATTGATTCTAGAGCCACGAGATCATCATATAAATCTCTTTAGGACACTGTCAATGAAGACTCTCTGTTTCACACAATGTGGAAAGAGAGATTATATCTTATGAGTCCTATGCATTATCCTTATGGTACTGCCAAAACATTTGAGTCATATGCAAACATATTCACAATGAAGATGGAAAGCCTTCTGGAGCCAACATCAAACAAGCTCCTGGTGGGTGGCATGTGAGATCTATCTAATAGATCAACCATGTGACAACTGAACAGAAACAATGGGGCGAGTCATAATTATGATTCAATCTGGTTCAGGTTATGGATTGACGGATACCTTTGAAAAACCGGTCGTTGTGCTTAAAACTCTTTTCTTTAGCACATCGACTGTGTACTCATATTTCAAAATAAAATGTGTTTATGATTGATAATTGATTTTCATTAAAACCTTCGTTGTATTGCAAAAACAATTTCTATTGAGCGGTACACGATTGTTTGTCAAATCTCTTTTCATCAATCAGTGAATCTCAATTCGCTGGTTCACTCACTCCGTGTTGTCTTCTTTGAGAAGAAATCATGATCCAGAATGTGAGCATGTCGGTCCAAGTGTCACAACATCATATGCTGGCAACACAACAATGGGTGATGCTGAGATTAACTGTGGCTGATGATCTCTATTATAGCTCAAAGGTCATCAATGTGGATCAGCTCTATAACCTCCACGAAATATACATTGTAGTTGAGCAATGCTGAAATCACCACGGAAGCACAAAGTTTGAATATTTTGATGATTTGATGTCTACGAGCTCAAGAACAAAGTCAAGAATAGAATGCTATGATTCAAAATGTAAATCATGGGGTGACCTCCCTTAGGGGGAGATTGTTAGGAATTATAAATTCCATAAGTGAAGAGTCGGTCACCCCAAATATTATCTAGCATAAGTTAGCTCGTAGACATGTTGTTTCGCGTAGAATAGTTTAGTGTAACACCGTGGAGGAAGGGCGGGTCTTTACCCACTGTATACCTGATCCACAGGCCGTCAGGAGGTCGTTTAGTTTGTAACCTATAAATACCCTCTACATCCCAAGGTAGAGGGTTGGATGTTCATTTGGAATCTAACCTTCCATGAGTTTCTCTTACTAGAATATCCCACTTTCTCTCTCTAAAACCATATACCTATACGCCTATATTTGTGATTGCTTGTGTGTTTGTGAAATCCAATATGTTACAAAATTGTTAAAGTTTCGATAGATTTCTTTTTAAAATTTACGAAACCTAGGTGATACACTTTGATTAGAAGTGTAATGTGTATCAGGTCTTAGAATATTTATTAGTGTAATGTGTATCAGGTGTATCACTAATCCAAACTCATGTATCATTTGGTTATTAGTTGCTAAAATGTTAATTTGTATTAAAATAATATCTTTATGTGTATTATTGCTAAAATTGTTATTTATAAATGTTTTAGTGGTTTTTTAAACTTGATCTTATTTTTACAACTTTAAGTTTGATCTCACGTTAACTCTCCCATATATATATATATATATATATATATATATATATATATATATATATATATATATATATATATATATATATATATATATATATATATATATATATATATATAGAGTTAGGATCAAATAGGAAGAATAATAAAAATAAGAAGGGTAAGAAAACCACAACAGCATTAGATCTACAAAAATAGATGCATCTCCTAAAAATCTCCCCTATTTGAAATGTGTGGCTAGAAATCCTTCTTATTCTTCCATTTTAACTTTTCTTCTTCTTATCCCTTCCATATATATATATATATATATATATATATATATATATATATATATATATATAAAACATGGATCCATTGAGAAGGATTAAATCTTTCTCAATTGAGAATGATTTAAAAACGGCATATTTTTAACTTCGATTCAAGTTTAGAACTCATTTTAATGTGATTCTAATCTAAAATGCGTAAAAAAAATTGAACCAATGTTAAAATTTTCACGATTTTGCGATATAAGTATCATTGTGAATCATCTGCCAAATTTAATGAATCACTACGATAACTCGATTTTAACAAAGATTTGTAAATCAAATTTGTGATTTATAGATTCGATTCACTATTAATTGATGTATACTTGTGAATCAAAATAAAAAATATGAATCAATAGCTCAAACGAAGATTTCTCAATCTTCTCAATATAAAAGCTTTCTCAATATATATTTGTGTGTGTGTGTCTCTGTGTGTGTGTAAATGTAAAAGTTTACGGTAGTTTCTGTAAATTGTTAAATGGTTTAAAGGTGTGCTTTGAACTTTATTTTACTCTTAAAATACATATATCAAGCTTCAAAAAAAAATTTAACATCGCATGTTAGTTAAAAATTCTACAATATTAGATTCATTTTGTTTGGAATTTAGAAACCTTTTTATCGATATTATTTTTTATAAGGAAGTCGTCAGATATTTGTTATATAGTTGACAAATAAATATTGTTATATAAAAAATTCGTAAATAGCTAAAGTATCGGGTAATTTCGTACCTTGCTGCATTGTTCGAGGAGTGTTTTGAAATTACTTTTTTGGTTTTTTCTAAAAGACGACGCCTAATGTATATAAGGTTAATTATAATTAGCTAAATCAAGTAAAATACAATGAGATTTTATTCAGCCGTATGGTAACGCAATAATAAGATAATCAATTTTGAGTGTTTAGTAAATCTGATTACATAAATGCTATGTAAAATGACTAGAAAAGATGTTGATATATTGTTAAACTAGTTTAATTTAACTTACATCGGTTTATATTGGTATGACTTATAACAATTTAGTTAATAAATACTCCTACATTAATATTTTGTGTGAACGAACACGTGACATGTAATATCGAAAAAGCCCGAGTTGGTGAGCCATCTTGACCAAAAGAAAACCCTTACGATGTCAATAAACACATCGCCTCATTTTGCGTATTTGTTTTCTTGTTTTCTTTTTTTTTTCATCTTTAAGTAATATTTCTTCTGCATATGATCTATGTTATATATTTATTCATATTTTAGTGCGGGTATTATTTATTTATTTATTTTGGCACTTTGAATTCATATTTTAGTGCGGGTATTATTTATTTATTTATTTTGGCACTTTGAAGGTTTACAAACGTAAATAATTGATCATCAAAAGTCTTTTGCCAAACACAACAAACGATAATAATATAATATAGACCCAATCGCAATCCTAAATACCCCCATTAGTAGAAAGCTTTGGTTTCTATCTTTACTTTGATATGATAATTCATTTTGTATTATATTGGTTGGTATAATAGGTTTAGCAACATGTATTATTTATTTAATAGGTGTTTAATAATGATATTAATTAGACCATATATTGGTGTGAAATGTTATTTTTTATATAATAAAGGAATTACATTATTTTAGAGTGATTTTGTCAATTCATTGTTATTGAAAAAATAATTAGGAGAGCTCAATTTCGCCACGTAAGCAAAACCGTGTGATATTATTGGTTAATAAAAGTGAAAGTTAAATTTATTTTGGTCAAACTTTAATAAATTTGGTGAAGAAATTTGGTTGATAAAAAAAACAAATAAAAATATAAGTGTCAAATTTGTGAAAACAAAAACTTAAAAAAAAGATGAGGTAATTAATAAAACTTTAGTGGTTGAATTTTTAAAATATATATAGAGTTAAGTGTAATATTATAATCCTCCATATTTTTTAATAACTTTGAATTATAAGCAAATAACCCCTTATACTTTATACCCTTTATACTTTATATCTTAAAAAATACAATGTATATGTTGTTTTAAAATAACAACATCGAAATTTGCATAAGATTATAAGTATCAATTTTTTTTACTATATACGTTCAATAAGGATTCATTTATTTCATTTTTAAAAGTTTAACCTATGTGGATACGAGTTTACATTTTAAATATGGTTAAATTACAGAAAACGAGAATATAATTATCAAATTGTAATCACGGATTACTTTAATATAAAAATAAATATATGCGATTGTACTTATAATAATGACTTGTGTAATTCTTATTTATTTATATAAGGATATATAGATAAACATTTTAAAAAACTTTAAGGAGTATACTTTAACTTTATCAACGCTCATTATGTGCTATTAAACTTGCATCATGTGTACAACATAATATCAGTAGTGAAATTTAAATAACAACATCAACATCTTTGTCAGCTAAATAAAATTAAATCTTGAGTTATCTAACAGAAATTTTTACAAATATTTTACCAAATTCTAGTGGATATTAATGCATAATGAAAAACTCGTGCATAAGTATTAGTTGTACTTATATCAAAATTTTCATGGGCAAATTCTTATATGTGTATATACTGAACTAAAATGTTAAAATAAATTTAATTTATGTGTAAACTTCGTGCGTGCACGAAACTTATAACTATATAATTATATGTAATTACTTTTAAAAACACAATATTCGGTATTAATTCAGAATAATTTTTTTTATCAAAATCACGTGCATGCACGGGTATTATAACCGGTTATACTTATAACATACACTTTGATGTTTTGATGTATACCTAGAATATAGTACGGTACATGTTGTCATACACAATAGTTGATATCTATAATTCGATTAAATTACCATTTGATTCAATTGGAAATGAAATTTTATTGACGTGTATTTTCTACCACAAGTTAAATAGTTTCATAAAACATTATAAGCTATTTTTTTTGGAACAAGGCAAGATGTTACCTTATAATTAGCTATTGTGTTGTTTATCTAATAAACAAAATAAGTTACCGTGTTTTGCTACTAACAAAACAACCATGGTTACTAAAAAAAAAAGTTTTCATCGAAACATTTCCAAACAGCGTAGATCATATAATATAAATAAGGGTGCAAAAAATAGTTACCAGAGATTCCGATGTCGTAACCAAAAATGAGACCACCCATGCCTGCAACAATGCAAGTTAATGTGACATAGAGAGTAAGGTTTCCTGGGTAACCTTTGTTGCTTCCGTGATTCGTCAGAACTCCACCGCCGGCCATGTTGACAATTTGTTGGGAAAAGTCTAATGAGTAACCAAGTTAATACAGTAGTTTGTGAAAGGTTTTTAACTTGAAAATGGTAAAGGTGGGAGGATGGTGGATGTATTAATGGGATGATTTAATACTTTTTTTGTTTCATGACATATGATTTAGAAATTTAATTGGCTTCTTTTTTAAAGTTTTATCAAAGCTATATATAATTGCTCAAAAAAAAATCATAGCTATATATAGTTGTTTGACTTTGTATTTAATTACACTTATTATAGCCGCTCCTTAAAATAGTTATCATTATCTTTTGATCAATCGTGATAGGATTTTCTTGATTCGTAGAAAAAAACGAGTAAGAATGCGTTCGCGCGTTGTTGCGGAAGCATGCGTAGCGCTTTTGTATTTGTGTTGTTGCGGAAAAGTCTGTTAAAAAATTTGGATCACAGTAATCTGAGAGTCATGTAAACACTTTCAGATTAAAGTATTTCGTTAGTTCTACCGAAATCTTTAATCGGATAAAACTCAGATTTAGAACGTGAATATCTTTTGTGTATTATGAAAACTGAACCAGAAATCATACATATGGCCAACCAACCAACTGTCGGTTATAACTGCCATGGCAGGTATAATAACCAACGAACCAGTTAGAAAATAAAGGGTAAATAACTGAAAATTTTATTTTCTAGCGCGTTTTTAACATAGCACTTTATAATAACCACCAGTAGGGCGTTGCCCTCGGACCTGCTTGCCGCTTGGCCCTGTTAGGGGCGTTGCCCGGACCCCGTTCGGGCTTCGCCCCGAATGATAATCATAATAACGTCATACAAGTGTGCACTCCGCACAACCCCAACTTGTTGAACATTTATTACAATTACACTTTGGTCACCTAAGTCAATCTATTACACTTAAATAATATCGGTGATGCAAAATCACCAACAAAGTTATGACGGAAATTTTTTATACCTTAGGCTGTGGTATATTGTATGAGTTTTCCTTTATTTTTTTTGGGCTTTATTCTTTTTCAACGATATATTTTTTGATAGAAATCGATTTTTTTAAATAGATACTAAACTTCGATATTTTTTTTATAAATACGTACGTATGTAAAACATTTATTAATATTGGGCTCGTCCAGGGATATATTCTTTGGATATTTGGTAATAAATAAAATCTATTATATAAAAATAAATTATTTATCTATAAGTCAAACTTCGATAGAATCGTATGTTTTTTTTGGCCTTGTGGGTTTTAAAGTTATTTGATAAGTTAAAAAGTGCATTCTAACAGTCTCCAATTTTATATATATTAAACTGCATTTTTTTAATATAAAATCACGTGCACGTCAAAAGTATACCAATATTAGGCTCGTTTTCTTCGTCATCGAAAGACCTTTCCGACGGCATTTTTTTATTGACGAAATCGCTAGATGTCTGTCAGGTATTTGACGAATAAAGTTTGTTATATAAAAAGATCGTAAATATTAGAAAGTATAGGGTAATTTCGCACCTTGTTGCATAGTTCCAGGTGAGTTTTGTAACTCCTTTTTATTTATATTTTTTTGTTTATTTGCTTTTTTTTATTGGGCCGGCTGAGGTAAATATTTTGGCCCTAAACTTTATTATATATTTTTTTGCAAAATGACCGCGTTTCAAATGAGTTTCAAAATATATATTAACGAGGAGAACCGCGTTGTGGGGGTTTTCTTGTTTTTATTTTTTTTAAATGTGCGCAGTACGTAAACAGTTGTTGAAACATGAAGCCGCAAAGATTGCATCTGTTAAAGTTCTGTTTGCTTTCCGACTTGAATATTACTATTTCGTCAAACGGTTCTTTCCACCCGGGAACACATTTCAGACGTTTGTCGGTAATTTTGAGACGCGATGTTTAAGATAGCGAGACCCGTCTGATCGCCCGCTCGAATCCCTTTCGCTATTTCAACAATCTTTGTGCAACCGTCTGCACCAAACGCGTTGCTAGATCGTTGTAATAACGAAAGGAATTCGTGCGGAAGATCAGATCGGCGCGGGATCGTAAGCATCTCGTTTCGACATAAACAAACGAAGTCTGCTATATTCCACTGGGTGGAAAGATTCCAATCGATATCACAACCATTCAGTTGCATACATTTATCAAACTGTTAAGTAAAGCGTTTGAGTATAATTTAATAAACAATTAAACGGAAAACGTATGATCCTAAACAAAGAAAGGAACAGTGTCTTAAACATACACGCATCATAAACGCATAATCATGTCGTCCAGAAACCTCAGAACCTATGATTCGCTTAGTTGGTGATTTCGCTGAGAAGGCGGGCTGATTGGATAGTTTAACATATGGCTACATCTGGTATTCAAAGCTGCGCCAGACGTAGCCAATGCCAAGGATAGAACTTCTATATCTTAATGTCGTAGGCTCGCTAGATCTTGGGTTTTTTGTGTGCAACCACCTTAGCGAGATTATGTGCTCTGTTGGTTTCTGCATCTGGCTTGCTATTTTTGTCATCTGTTTCTGCTATTCCATTTGCCATCCTATGTTTGCAATACTTAAGGTTGTAGTAAAGCCTTTTCATGGCTGCAATAAATTAAATACGCGTGTGTATGTCAAAAAGGTAGGCCCTATAATTAGTTAAAAGTACATAACCGAGTTACCTGATGAAGCTGATGACCGGCAGGTAACATTTTTGTCTTGACGCTGATAATGTACTGCTGCCACTCCATATGTACCTTAGAAAATAGTAAAGATGACTGTTGCAGTATAAGCCAAGGCGCAAGTGGTATCTCTGTCTAAATGGAATGAAACATATGAATATTTATAATACAAAACTTTTATTACAATCCACCGTATAGGTTAACATACCTTTATAAAACAATGACACGCGTGGCTATTACCAATTGTTTTTATTGTGCATATCCATGGAGGTTATCGGCTTCGACTTGGAATCGTACGCAAATTATTTATACTCCGTGAATCATCCTTTTATTACATACCTAGCTATCGTTGTGTCATCGATTTGAGTCTTTCCACTCGGGTGCACATTTCAATCCTCAATCGATAATGTTGGTACGCAATGTTCAACATAGTGGGGCCTGTCTAATCGCCCCCTCAAACCCCTTTTGCTGCGGTAGGAGTCTTTGTGCAAAGGTCTGCACCAGACGTATTGCTAGACCATTGCCACAACGAAAGGAATTCGAGGGGAAGATGAGAACAGGGCAATATCTTAAACATCCCGCATCAATATTACTAAATGAAGATTGCACTATTCTGCCTAGTGGAAAGATTCCAATCGATGACACTACCATTTACTTCAATTAGATGTAACTCAGCTCGGCTGCGTACATATAGGCAATTTTAATTAGAAATATGCAACTTTCCATGATTTTGAGAGGTAATGCAGACACATATAAAATACCTGAATAGTGTTGCGTCACTGACTGTAGTCTTTCAACTCGGGAGTGTGTTTTATAATACAAAACTTTTATTACAATCCACTGTATAGGTTAACATACCTTTGTAAGACGATGACACGCGCCGGCTATTACTAATTGTTTTTATTGTGCATATCCATGGAGGTTATCAGCTTCGACTTAGCATCGCACACAAATTAGTTATACTCCATGAAGGATCCTTTTATTACATACCTAGCTATCGTTGTGTCATCGATTCGAGTCTTTCCACTCGGAAGCACATTTCAATCGTCAATCGATAATGTTGGTGCGCGATGTTCAACATAGTGGGGCCTGTCTAATCGCCCCCTCAAATCCCTTTTTGTTGCGGTAGGAGTCTTTGTGCAAAGGTCTGCACCAGACGTATTGCTAGACCATTGCCACAACGAAAGGAATTCGAGGGGAAGATAAGAACAGGGCAATATCTTAAACATCCCGTATCAATATTAATAAATGAAGATTGCACTATTCTGTCGAGTGGAAAGATTCCAATCGACGACACGACCATTTACTTCAATTAGATGTAACTCAGCTCAGCTGCGTACATATAGGCAATTTTAATTAGAAATATGCAACTATCCATGATTCTGAGAGGTAATGCAAACACATATACAATACCTGAATAGTGTTGCGTCACTGACTGGAATCTTTCAACTCGGGAGTACGTTTCAAGCATCAATTGCTAATATTGAAACGCGATGTTTAGGATAGCGAGACCTATCTGCCCGCTCTATTGAACTCCTTTTGCTATTCCAACGATTCTTGTCCAAAGGGCTGCACCAGTCGTATTGGTAAACCGTTGTGATAACGAATGGTTTTCGAGGAGTCAATCAGAACAGGTCAATATCGTAAACATCTCATATCAATATTAGAAAATGAAACTTGGAATATCCTACCGGGTTGAAAGATCCCAATCAGTGACGCGACAATTAGGCTGGATGAGAATCTGGTGCTACCATCTGCATACGTATAGGTACCCCCATTCAACCCAAAGAATAGTAAAAAGGAATACGGCTCAGATATATGTATACAATAGCGATACCAGGCTACCAACGTGGCTGCAGTTACACAGTCAATGTAACTGCCCTGCCACGATGCATGCCAGGGAGATGTCTACGCATTGATTAGCATATTGTCATCATTGCCTATAGACAAGTAGGAGGCAAAATGCAATCACCATTTTTGGTCAAACCCAGTTATAAAGTTTATGCCAGGATTTACATGTGAAGAAACCATGACAACCCAAAGCAACATTAGTTAGTTAAATATGGAAAACCCAAGATGGATGTCAATACCAGTATCCGTAAAGATAGAATTCCTGGACGAAAGACCAAACCTTGTGGCAGATGTATTATTGAAACCATAAGTGGTGATCAGTATTCGACCAAGAAAAAGCAATCCGAGTACATCAGTAGCAGGATTATTTTTTCTTGGCCGAATACTGGTCACAACATCCATCAGGCGAATAGTGACCATGAAAAGCTGAGACCGAGGAATTGCAAGCCTGATGTCAAATGGCAGTCATACAACTTAAAAGGCTCAGGTCAGCAATTATTGAAGCGGTACTCAAAACCCCATGGCTGCAACCACAAAGTCGCCACGCCAGGACACGGGTTTGGTAAACAACACTTACAAAAACATCAAACGCTGACAAATCCCATCATTGCCTATAGTGTAGTGTGACACCGCTCTTTTGACAACAAACTCCTTTTATGCAACCTGCATTATGTAACAGGTTTAAACATAATAAGAATAACCTCAAATGAATACATCGTAAAACTGACGTAAACAACACTTGCAGCCTTCAATGATATTTGGTTTCCATGCAACTACTGGTAACAGAACTTTCAAATTCGACAAAAAGGTTAAACAATATACCTAAAGAGAACATCAATACCCGTATCCGTAAATATAGATTTCTTGGGCGAAAGAACGAACCTTCGGGTGGATGCATTATGGAAACCATAAGCGGTGATCAGTATTTGACCAAGAAAAAGCAATCCGAGTACATCAGTTGCAAGATTATTTTTTCTTGGCCAAACACTGGTCGCAACATCCATCAGGCGAATAGTGACCATGAAAAGCTGAGACCGAGGAATTGCAAGCCTGATATCGAACGGCAGTCATACAACTTAAAAGGCTCAGGTCAGCGATTATTGAAGCGGTACTCAAAACCCCATGGCTGCAACCGCAAAGTCGCCACGCCAAGACACGGGTTTTGGTAAACAACACTTACAAAAACATCAAACGCTGACAAATCCCATCATTGCCTACAGTATAGTGTCATCGCTCTTTTGACAAAAAACTCCTTTTACGCAACTTGCATTATGTAACAGGTTTAAAGATAATAAGAATAACCTCAAATGAATACATCGTAAAACTGACATAAACAATACTTGCAGCCTTCGATGATATTTGGTTTCCATGCACCTACTGGTAACGAAACTTTCAAATTAGACAAAAAGGTTAAACAATATACCTAAAGAGAACATCGTCGCCTGCACATCCAGAACCGAAAGAACTACCACCACTGCTGCTTCTATTCTTACCAATAACAGATTTATCCATACACAACTATCTATAAATCTTAATCCTTGTTGTCGATGGGGGTTGAAAATACTTTCCCAAGTCAGGGTTGGGGGATTTACCCGGTTTCTTATAAATAATTGGAGCATAATAGTATTTTTAAAAGTCAACTATAAATGAAATACTGAATTAAGAATACTACAACCAGTTGCAAAGTTTGTGCTAGCCAAGATATACATATATGGAAATCGAGGCAGCCCCAAGTAATATTATTTACCTAATTACGTAGTATCTAAAATAGATCTTAATACCTGTATGTGTAATGATTGAAATCTCATATGAGAAACCAAACCTTGCGGTTGATGCATTATGAAAATCGTAAGCAGTGATCAGTATTCAACAAAGAAAAAGCAATCCGAGTACATCAGTAGCAGGATGAGTTTTTATTGGCCAGATACTGGTCGCAACATGCATCCACAGAATACTGATTAGAAAAGCCTAAGGCTCAGGTCAGCAATTACTGAAGTGGCACACAAAACCCCATGGCTGCAACTGTGAGGTCGCCACACCAAGATATGGATTCTGGCAAAACAACATCTACAAAAACAGAAAACGCTGACAAATCCCATCATCGCCTACAATGCAGTCAAACGTCGGCCCCTTAACAACATACGCATTTCACAGAACCTACATTACGTACCACGTTTAAATATAATATGAATAACTCCAAACGACTACATGCAGAAACTAACACAAACGGCATATGCATCCTTCAATAATATTCAGTCCCCATGCAAGTACCGCTAGTCAGGTTTACGTACTCCAGAAAAAGCCGAAACAACGCACCTAAGGAAAACAACCTTCTCCACACATCCAGAACTGGGAAAACTATCATCACTGCCGCTGTTACTCTCACCAATAGCAGCTCTATCTTTACATAATTATCTATAAATCTTAATCGCAATTGTCGACGTGGTTTTGAAATTGTTTCCTGACTCGTGGCAAGAGGCTTCATCTATTCCAAGGACTGAACTGTTTATGATCAATAGGCGCACCTGTTGAAAAATATTATCGCTATATCAAAAGTACTAAATAACCACATAAACCGATACAGTAAAAAATTTCGGTTTATACTATTGCCAAAAACATAACGTGCCGAAAACATTCAACAACAACATATAAATTTTTTTTACCTGAAGCCGACTGAATTTGAACACCTCCGAATGTATTGCCAGGGTTGCTAGAACTCTCAGCAACAGGAAAGGCAACATCTATCAAGAAAGAAACGCCGAATAAGTGTACGAAAGTTGCAAAACGCAAGAATAAACAAATGAAAGCCTTTTTTGTCGTCTGATGTACCTGTAACTACCGCTATTAACGTCTGGTTCTTCGTGGCTCTAGCCAGAGAACCAGAGCGGTGAGTATAGGTCTTCCTACCTGATAACATCAAATAGTCCTGATTATTAAGTGTCAATTTCCCTCGATAATGCTTGTAATTTATATCATTTATATGGATTTACGCTTGTTTTCCATTGTTTTCCACTTTCAGGTAAATTACGAGCATTGGAGCTAAAGAGACGCGGAATTGGAGAATTATCTAAAGATTTATCATAGTATGTTGATTTTGAAGAAGTTACGGCGTAACTCGTCTCTCACATTACGCCGTAACTATTGCGTGACTCAGAAAACCAACTTATCAGAAGGTTACGGCTTAACTCTTCCCAAAGGTTCTGACGTAACTATATTAGGTCAAATGAGGTTCCATTCTGGCGATACTTACGCCGTAACTACTCCATCAACTACGACGTAACTAAATTTTATTGAAGACTATGGCGTAACCGCTCATAAGGTTACGCCGTAACCAGCAGATCTAGTGCAAAATACAAGGTAATAGAAGGTTATGGCGTAACTCTTATAGTAGTTACGCCTAACCCGAATCCGCCTATAAATACCCACGAATTCCAACATTTCTAATCATCCCATTCCACACACAACAACCAGAGAACGTGGGAAAAAGCTCAAGGCAGGTCTAGAGGAGCATATGGAGCTGTCTCCAAGGGAGAAATCACTCCCATACGATAAGCATTAGCATTATATATTTTCTTTACTTTCAATTCATGTATTTCGTACCTTTGAATATTGAATTGGTTTGTATGATTAATATGAGCGGCTAAGCATGCATAGTTTACTTTACTTCCGTACAATTATTTCTAAGTGTATGCATGCATAGTTTATTGGTAGCCACCATTGGTTCGGTAGTTTTGAATGGCGGTAGAGGCCAATTGCCTAGGAGATATGACCAACTGACCCTAGGTGAGCAGACTGAGACGGGAAGGGTAAGATATGACCAACTGACGACCCTTTCTACTTGTGCGATTTGACCAACTGATCACCTATCGTTTGAATGAACTTAAGAATTAGGGGGTGAGTGTCTAAGTTCCTAACGGTCGGGCACTCACTATTATAAATCTAGCATGTAGCGGTACTTAATGACTTGGCTTAGGGGACCATAAACAACAGGACTTATGAGGGGACACCTGACTTCTCCTGTGGTGGCATCTTTGCTGATAGGTTAGGGAGAATTGACCAAATGTTGTCCTCTCGACTTTGACCCCACCTGAAGTAATTGGAAGTAAGTAGACATAAACATGACTAGCTAGGAGGATTAACTAGGTTAGCACCACTCTCCTCTATTGATTTCCCTTTACCATTTATTTGCTTTTATTTGCTTTATTCTGTTTTAGTAGTTTAATTAATTAATTCCCTATCGAAACTATTAAATTATTAAATCTGTGACACCTAGACTTAGTAATAATCCATCACACATAGCTCTTGGGACGACCTCAGCTTTACCGATTACTACACTACACACGTCCGGGTACACTACCCGTTAGTGCACTAGGGTAGACCATAGGTATAACGACACATTATAAATATTAAAACACAGTCATAAAACACGCATCAAGTTTTTGGTTCGGGGAGTTATATTAGGATTAATATTAAGTCTTTCATCTCGTTTTAAACTTTTCTCATGATCATATTTCAAGTTTTCAGGTACCATGGAAGTTGTTAACATCGATGACCTCACTCTTGAGGAATATTTGGCGTTGACAAGAGCGGAACAAGGGCCGGGTCTCGTAAGACCGGCAATTGGAGCAGACATAGTTTTAAAAAGCGCGCCTTGAGGCGTGCCTCGCTCAAGGCTCAAGCTCAAGGGATTTTTTCAGATCAAGGCTCACGACATGCATGAATCCCATAAAAAGCGCAGCGCCTTGGGGCTTTTTGCGCCTCAGAGATGTAACAGGTTTTGGGGCTGTTTTCTAAATATTAAGATAAGATACATGGGCCTTATAATTTATATACATGAGCCTTTTAAGTTATATCTAATAACCCTAATTTGGAAAAGTGCTAAAACACACAATCAAGTGGGTAACTATAGATTCTAATCATTTTACAAATATGCAATCTCTCTCACGCCATAAGTTTATATCTTGAATTGATTTTTATTGATTGCTTATTTTATTGATTTGTAAATAACGTCATAAGTTTATTTTATCTTCAAGCATCACATCATAGGGTGAGTATTTGTATGATTTGCATTATGCCTTGAATATTAATATGTTGCTTGCATGATATTTGGGTTAAATTATCAACTTTGTTAGATGTAAGTCTGCAAGTATAGGACACAAGAATATTTAGTCTGATATGGATTTTAATCTATATGTAGTTCATCGAGCCAAAGAGTTGATCCATTTGAGAAGTGACAACTGATCCATTTTAATCTTTATAATGGCTATATGTGTCATGTATTAAGTATTTAATGTTATTTTGTGTTATTTAAGCTACATAAATGGTAACATATATTATAAAAAAACTTAATGTATTTAGTGCGCCTCGTATTCATGAATCTCGAGCCTTGGTATGCGCCTCGCCTCGAGGCTCTTTGGTCCCCTTCGCGCCTTAGTGCGCCTTGAGCCTTTCAAAACATTGGGAGCAGATGTCCGTTTCGAAATCAAAGACCAATTTATGAGGGAGCTTCGTGCTAACCCTTTTTCAGGAAACAGGGACGAAGATGCATATGAGCACGTTGAAAATTTCCTATACATCGCAAGCCTTTTTAAAAATCCGGGCGTGTCTCATGATGCTGTTATGCTAAGGGTATTCCCAATGACTCTTGGGAGCCGAGAAGATGGATCGAAAGATTGCCCGTCGGGGCAATTAATACTTAGGCTCTACTTAAGAAGCACTTTATTCAGAGATATTGTCCGCCATCGAAGATTTCTAACCATCTTTTAGAAATCCATAATTTCAAGCAAGAAGGTGACGAAACGTTGTACCAAGCCTGGGATAGACACAACGATCTCCTTTATAAATGTCCTACAAATGATCTGAACAACCAGCAAAAGGTCAACATCTTCTACAAAGGAATTAACGTAACTACAAGGCAGATGATGGACTATCAAGGACCCATCCTGAACATGACCCCTACTCTTACTATTGAAGCCATTCAAAAAATGGCTGATCACTCTCAAAAGTGGCACGACGGAGGGTGTAATAGAAACCAAGGTGGAAGTTTCGATGGAATTGCAGCAATAACCAACAAGCTTGAGAATCTCGGTAGAGATATGCTAAAAATCATAGAAACTGTTCATGCCATCCAAGTCGACTGCTAAAACTGTGGTGGGGGACATTTGACTAAAAATTGTCCTAAAATTGACAAGGAAGATACGATCGAGGAACTAAATATGGAGAGAATAGGCATTTCTACGGGGATAATCGTAATGGGTTTCGTGGAAGACCCCCACCGTATTATGAGCGTAATGAAAGAAGAGCTAACCTGGAGGAAATTATTAACAAGTACCTTATGGATACTACCAAGAGGCAAAAAGAGCAAGAGGAATGGCTGAAAAATTTCCAAGATAATACAAACAATAGCCTCTCTTCCCATGCAATATCAGTAAAAACTTGGAAACTTTAATTGGAAAGCTTGGCGACGAGGTACAAAGAAGAAATGAGGAACAAAAGAACAAATCTACCATATGTAAGGCTATATTCTCTAATAACGACAAGTCCTCTGATGATTCTGATACTGATGGCGAAAGTGAGTTACGCCGTAATCACATCTTAGAGTTACGGCGTAACCCGAATTCAAGCAAAGACACGGGCACCAAGGTCGACAACCATAAAATGAGAAGTCATTGGTGTAAGGCTATTGCAATTGACGATGGGGAATGCTACAGCTTATGGGCCTCGTGTAATCCTCGGAAAACCTGCGATGGAGGAGTTGATAAAGAGAGGGTAAATGATGACATATACATGTGGACTACACTTAACGACGAAGAAAGATTAGCCAAATTCTCGATTAACGAAGTGGAAGGACCACCTATAAAGCATTACTGCAAACCCTTACTCGTCATGGAAGATGAGATTACTCACGCTTGGCCAACGTGCAACCCTTTTCGTGAATATTGCAACGGAGGAGGTAATGTGAAGAACGAAGTTTGGATATGCCCACATGAATCTGGGATGCGTGACGTTGATTTTGGAAATCTATCATTCAGAGATTGGTATTCGATAAGATTCGGGGACGCGATAATTAATTCGGCTTTGTTTAGAAATCTGGAACTCAAATATGAAAAACATATTCTTCGAGGAAAAACCATTAAGCCTCTCGATGATATTCCTTCTGATGATGACAATGACGAAGGAACTCAAAATCATTGGTGTGAAAAAATTAACCGGTGACGTTTGGGCTTTCTGCAACCCTTTTGAGTATGAATGTGATGGGGGAAGCAACATTGAGAGAGCTGGTGAAGACGAGTTCCTATGGAATTCAACTAATGATTCTGAAAGAACATAATTGCCTTGGCCAGATGATCTCGGATTCAACGATTGGGTCAGAATCAAATACGAAAAAATTGACGCGTTAACTAAAGAGAAAATCTGGAATGGATGTATGAGTAAAGATCAACCTCACAACGAAATTCCTAATGAAAAATCGGAAGACAACATCAAGGACTCGTCTAAGATAGATAAAGAAGAATTCAAGCAAATTCTCGTAGAAAACGATGACCAACTTAAAGATACCGATTCCGACGACGATGATTTCGATTATCTCGAGTTACAAGGCGAAGATGGTTTCATTGACCCAGATGATGAAGTACACGAGAAAAGAAGATGCAAACTACTTGGCATCCCGTTTAAGAGACCGCCACCAATTATAGCCGAAAAATATGAGTTTACGCGATACCATTTGGGACCTGAAGAAAAATTTTGCAAAATTCAAAAAATTGAAACCAAAGAATATTTCCGCATTGCCACAAATGTCGGTTGGGTCAGGCGTAACTTAATGAAAGATATGGAGGATGTCGGGGAGGTCCAAAGGCCCCCATAGAAGCCCTGCGGCTCTGAGTCTAACTTAAAGACTCGTAAATAAAGAAAAGTGCTCTTTCGGGAGAAAACCCGAATTATCCCTTTCTTTTGTTTTATTTCCATTTCTGTAGGGTTTTGTGTTTTCTATCCATTTTTACAGGAAACGAGGAAGTTATTTGCTAGCTGCGGTTTCGTCGAGAGTTACGGCGTAGATCATCTATGTGATTACGCCGTAACCAACCTTTTAGCAGTGGAATTCTTGACGCATTAATCATTACGGCGTAATACCATCTCTGTGGTTATGCCGTAACCACTCGCTTTGCAGCTTATGCCAGTTACGGCGTAACTCCCTCAAAAGAGTTACGACATAACCTTCCTCTGCTTTAATTCTTTCATTTTAAAAACACAATAACCTTGTATTAGTATTTTAAATGAACTTTGTGGTTGTTGGGATTTAGTAAATCCAGTTCTTAAAGTGTCGGTCACCTCAAGTATGTATGCTCGTTGGAAAGCTCGTAGTCGTAGTAAGTCTATGATAGTATTTAGTTTACTTTGTAACACCGTGGAGGACGGACGGGTCTTTACCCACTGTATGCCTGATCCACAGCCTAATAGAGGCGTCTAAGCTTGTACATTATAAATACCCTTTTCCCTCCAAGGCAAAGGGTTGGAGCTTCATAATACATTTTTCTTTGTCTCTCTAGGGTTCCCATTCTCTCCCACTTTCTCTCTCTAAACTCTTAACCTATCCGCCGCACCTCTTGTTTAACAAACCAAGATCTTACAAATGGTATCAAGAGCCATGGTTTGATCATCCATCTCTCATGTTCTTGGTTTGATAGTTATTGTTTGGGTTAAGGTTTAGTTTTGTTTTACGCATAAAAAGGGTGGTCTCGTATACGAGTTTTTGAATCCTTAAAGCTTTAAATTTTACACTTTTTAATCCAAGATTCTTATGGGTTAAGGTTTATTGAGTGTTAAACTTTCAGTTTTTTGAAAAAAGGTTCAAACTTTACAAGTTTTTCTTGGTTTTAATGCGTGTTTGGATACGAGTGTACGGTACTACGCGTAAGAGAAAGGTGGTTTTGATCCTCAAGCTTTGTTATTTTGGTGTTTTTAAGGTTGTTTCATCATCATTATCAAGTTTAGTAAAAGGTTTTGATCATAAAAACGTATTTGGCAAAATTTGTACTTTCTACGCATAATGAAACCCTAATCCTACGCGTAAGGTTTTTGTCACTTGATCTTCATTTCTGGTGATTACTCAGTGTTCTTCTTGCTTGGATAAGCCTGAAAAACACTTCGACTTTGGATATCTCGTGCACTGTGAAGTGTAAGAGATCTTTGTGGGTAAAACCCTAATTTTACGCATAAGCATAAATCTTACGCGTAACAATTCTTACGCATAAGCTTTTTCTTACGCATAAGCTTGTCTTACGCCTAAGGGAAACTTACGTATAAGGTTCTTACGCCTAAGCTTTGGTTTACGCATAAACTTAAGCCTTTTACCCTAAAACTCTACGCGTAAGCTCTAGTCTACGCGTAAACTCGTCTCTGCGTAAGCTTGTGTCTACTCGTAAGTTTGTTGTTACGCTAAGCTCTGCCTACGCATAAGCCCTTCATCTACACATAAGCTTCTACGCTTAAGTTCCTACGCGTAACTCTGCTGTCTACGCATAAGTTTTACGGTTTATCTCTTGATTTTGTAAAATCCCGTAAAAGTATCTATTTCCCGGTTAAGTCAAAGATTTGTAAAATCCCGTAGAATTTAAATATGTCTTCCGTTGCTGATGATGTGCAAACTGCAGGATCTGATACTCGTCCTCCTATGCTTGACAGAACTGACTATGAGTCTTGGTCACAAAGAATCAGGCTATACTGCTTAGGAAAGGAGAATGGGGTTAACATCCTTAAGTCTATTGATGAAGGACCGTATCAGATTGAGACTACTAGAGACATGATTGATATTGCTGCAGATGGAACAATAGTTTATGGAATGGATAGACCTAAGATGTATGATGAACTCACTGATAAGGATAAAAAGAGATTCGATCGATATCGGGCTTCAAATATTATTCTTCAAGGTCTTCCAAAAGATATCTACAAGCTTATCAATCACAACACCGAAGCCAAGGCAGTTTGGGATAATGTCAAGATGCTTCTCTCGGGTTCTGAATTGACTATCGAAGACGGAGAATCACAGCTGTATGATGAATTTGAGCACTTTAAGATGAAACCCGAAGAAGGTGTTTATGAATATTACGTGAGATTCCACAAGCTGGTGAATGATATGAGGAATATCAAGATGACTATGCCAAACATTCAGTTGAACTCAAAATTCGTAAACAATATGAATCCCGAATGGCACAAGTTTGTCACTTCTGTGAAGCTTACAAAAGGACTAAAGAACACCAACTATGAGCAATTGTATGCCTTCCTTCTTCAGAATGAGAAACATGATATGTTTGAAAGAAGGATTCTTGAACAGTTCAAATCTCAACCAGGAGAAACAAGCTCATCAAATGATACAACTGCATTCTTCACCAAAGCATCACAAGTCACACCCACTGGAAATGATTATCATAAGCCCGTTCCTGATTCGGGATATAAGCAACCTAGTTCTGATGAAGTCATGGAGCACTTTATCAATCAAGTGGCTCTTATGGTCAAGCAAAACCTGAATCTCACCTCTCACACTAACAACTATCTCGAACGCATCCAATCGTCAAAATCATGCCACTGTGAGAGACGGAAAAATTGTGGTGGAAAATGTGCAAGGAAGACATAATGCTTATCCTCCACATAATGAACAAGGTAATGTAGGTTATGGGAATGCTGGTGTTGGTGGTGGATATGTTGGAAATCAGAATCGTGGAAGGAATGTAGTTCTGGGTCAACTAAAACCAATCAAGTGCTACAACTGTGGTGGAGAAGGGCACATTGCTAGGAACTGTACTCAACCAAAACGCCCTCATAACGCAGATTACTTCACAGACAAGATGTTGTTGGTTCAAGCACAAGATAATGGTGTAATGTTGAATGAAGAGGAGCTATTGTTCTTGACTGATGGGAATGCTAGAACATATGATGGAGATGTGGACGAACAACCAGTGCATGCTGCTCAGAACAATCCTAACGCCTTTCAAGTTGCGACTCGGACGTTGATGATGAACCATGTGCACAAACAATCTTCATGGCTAATATTTCTCCAATAACCTCTTCATCTCAACAAGCCAGTTCATCCAAGGAATCTATCATTAAAGAGGTACTCAAACTATATGATGTGGTTGATGAGCAAAAGATTCACCATGAAGTACAATCTACTGAAGTCATTGAGTCAGATATTGATAATATGGGTAATAACAATGTTATCCCATATGAACAATATGTGAAACAAGATGACAATCTTGTTGTACCTAGTGATGAATCTTCTGCAATTAACAATGAATGCATGCCTGATGAATACACTGTATTTGTGCCTGATGATTCCTTGACCACTGAGCTCAATACCTATAAGGAACAAGTTGCTATTTATGAACAGCGTGCTAAGTTTGAGTTAACTACCCGTGAGCAGGATATGGATAACCAAATGGGTACAATTATTAGAAAAAGTAATTTTAGAGAAGAAGTATTAAAACAAGAGTTAAACTCCTTACAAGAAAAGCTTTCTAAAACTGCTAAGCAAAAACAAGAACTTCAAGAAAATGTGAAAATGCTTAAGCAAGAATTCAATGCTAAGGAATCAAAACTTTTGAATGATTTTTCCAATCTAAAAAATTTGAAAAAAAAACTTGAGAATAAGTTGTACGTACAAGGGAATACCATTCAGACTGCTCACATGATCACTAAGCATAGAGTCTTAAGCGATAAGCATAGCGTTCCCCTTGTTGAGAAACCAAGTCCAGAGGTTATTAAAAAGGCTAGAGCTGCTCATAAAGTACTTTATGATGGTAATGAAATCCTTAAGCCTAGGCAGAAAACCTAGTTGCGTTGAGTGCACTGAGGAAGATAAGAAATCAGATGAAGTTACTAGGGAGATATTGAACAAGAAGCTAGAAAATCCTGAGTGTAAAAGAATAACATAACGTTCAAACCTCATGATTACACTAAGGAAAACTGGATCTCCTTAAACAAGTTTAAGCCTCAGACACTTCTAACACCTGAACAAGTGTTCTGGGAAAAGGATATGGATATGCAAAAAGCTGAAAATCTTATTGAAACGAATTCCCCTTGTAGGAGATTGTCAAAAGCAACTGTGTATCCTCCTAATACACCAATGCACCTAGTTCCTAGATCTATTGCCACTAATAGCAGGACCTTAATCAGCCTATATGTTGTTTATCAACTGTTTGTTGATTTTGAGAAAACGTGTAAGAAGAGAATCACACCTACAGGGATAACTGAGGGGGAAAGGGGCTTTGAGCAAACCAAAGAATGTTATTTAACCGAGGTCATGCCTTTCTTTAAACAGTTAAAAGGTCAATTTGAGAGTCTTAAAATTGGAATAAACACTGATATTAAAGAAATGGAAAAGGAATTCGATGCAATGATAGTTGAAGTCAATGATTATGAACAGGAACTAAAATACAATGAAATTGAAAGGAAGAATCTGCATATACTAAATGAGAACTTGATCTCTCAATGTGTTGCTCAAGATGTGTTCTATGTTGCTACAATTCTTCTATTACTGCATCTCAATTTCATGAATTATCTGTTGCTTTGAAAGTTTCCCATGATCGTGTCATTGAGCTTGGAAAAACGAATTCAAAATTGCATGAGAAAATTGAACAGGATGATCATGATAATCTCGTTAAACATCTTTCAAAATTAGAAGTTGAACATTTTGCTTTGCAATTAAAATATCAACATCTCAAAGAAAATGTTAAAACCTCAAATATCAAGACATCGTCTGATGCTCCTGAGTTTGATGCACTTTTTGAAATCAACAAACATGATGAACAAATTCGAGCTCATTAACACGATCAAAAGGTTGAAAGCTCAAATTTCACAACTGAAAGGTGAAAAGAGGGATGTAACTGGTTCCCATATGCCTCCACCTTTAGATTCTCAGAATTTCCAACTTCAAAACATCATTTATAACTTACAAAAGGAAAATGCTTGTTTTAAAACTGAAATTTCAAAGGTTAATGATCAAAACAAAGAGTTATGTGATTCATTTAAAGTTACACATGATAAACAAATTGAAAAGATAACTTCTTTACTTAATGATATTGAGGATCTTAAGCGTGAGGTGAAAGGAAAGTTGCCAATCCCCAATTGCAAGTACTCTGTTCCTAAAGTCTCTGATTGTGATAAGTATGCTATTGATATGTTATATATTCCCCCGCCCATTAGGAATAATGAACTTGCACATAAAGCATATCTCTCATCTCTTAAGGAAAGTTTAAAGGGTCTTCGTGAGATTGTTGAAGATGAAAGATTAGAAAAACCTCTTGATAGTACCATTGCCTATGCTTGCATGGATGCCAAACGATCTCAAGAACTCTTAGAGTACATAATTGTCACATGTCCGAAATTTAGCAATAGGCGAGATAGAATAGTAGCACCCAGTTCTATGCCTAAGGATAAGAATGTGACCTTTAATGTGCCTCACAATACTTCAGAACCCAGCACTTCTAGACCACCAAGGCACAGTGTAGTTTCACCAACTAATATTCCTTTTGTTCCTTCTACAGGAGTAATCGGCAATACTAAGGTTAGCGGGTCAAAGCCTTCAGGCAATACAATGAGAAATAGGATCTTGCCAGCCAAAAGTGTTGAAGAAAAGCTAGTAGAAGAACACCCTAGGAAGAATAAGTTTGAGCTGAATAAAACGAATCGTGTTGATTCTAGTATTAGCTATAAGCGTACTGTAATTAATTCAATTCTGCCTTTTGCAAAACATGTAATGAATGTTTGATTTCGGTCTTAATCATAAATGTTAGAGAATGAAGTGTTTTATGTTGTGAATACTCCAGTCAAGAGTATAAAAATGCTAGACAGGTTAAGGAGATCTGGAAGCCTAAAAGGAAAAAGGTTAGCAACTGTTGGATGCCTCCAGGAAGAAAATTTAGCAATGTGGGTTATCAATGGAAACCTACTGGCCAGAAATTCAAATTGAATGAAGCTTGTCCTTGGACTTCTAGATTTATGCCCTCTAAGAAGTGGAAGCCTATTGGTAGAATCATACCTTTAAGAAGTAGTCACACCTCACATAGGTCCACTGCCACTACTAGTCTTGCCTCCACTAGTGACGTTGTCATAGATTCTAGAAATGCTATAGGTATATCAATTGCATGTTCTAACCAACAGGAACCCATTCTTCCATGGGGATCCAATGCTTCCAGTTATCCACAATTTTCTGTGTTCAAATGCAGGTCGTACAAATCGTCCTTTGGTATTTGGACTCAGGCTGTTCAAAGCATATGACTGGAGATCGCTCGCGGCTCATGAACTTCGTGAGTAAGTTTATCGGGACTGTTAGATTCGGAAACGACCATTTTGGAGCTATTATGGGTTATGGAGATTATGTGGTTGGAGATAGTGTAATTTCCCGGGTATACTATGTGAAAGGTCTTGGTCATAACTTGTTCTCTGTTGGTCAATTCTGTGATTCCGATCTTGAAGTGGCTTTTAGAAAACATACTTGTTTCGTTAGAGAACTTGATGGTGTGGATTTATTAAGAGGAACTCGTGGTTCAAACCTATACACCATCTCTATCGAAGATATGATGAAGTCCTCTCCAATCTGCTTATTGTCAAAGGCTTCAAAAACAAAGTCATGGTTATGGCATCGTCGTCTCAATCACTTGAACTTCGGCACCATTAATAACCTTGCCAGAAAGGATCTTGTCAGAGGCTTACCCAGATTAAAATATGAGAAAGATCATCTTTGCTCAGCTTGTCAATTGGGAAAAAGCACAAAATATGCCCACAAACCAAAACCCACAAACTCTGTAATGGAAGTTCTTCATACCCTTCATATGGATCTGTGCGGACCAATGAGAGTGCAATCGATTAATGGGAAGAAATATATTTTAGTCGTTGTTGATGACTACTCTAGATTTACTTGGGTAAAGTTTTTGAGGACTAAGGATGAAACTCCAGCTGTCATCATCAAACTTATCAAGCAACTTCAGGTTCGTCTTAACAAAACGGTTAGAATTGTTCGAACTGACAATGGCACAGAGTTCGTTAACCGAGACTTAAGTCAATTTTATGAAAGTATTGGAATCAGTCATCAAAGAAGTGTTCCACGAACTCCTCAACAGAACGGTGTAGTTGAAAGACGAAATTGAACTCTTGTGGAAGCTGCAAGAACAATGCTTATTTACTCAAAGGTTCCAATGTTTCTATGGGCTGAAGCCATTTCCACTGCTTGCTACACCCAAAATCGTTCCCTCATTCACACCTCTCATGACAAAACTCCATATGAACTTGTCCATAAACGAAAACCTGATTTATCCTACCTTCGTGTGTTTGGTGCTTTGTGCTATCCAACAAATGACGGTCAAGATTTAGGTAAATTAAGAGCTAAAGCAGACATTGGAGTTTTTGTAGGTTATGCACCAAACAAGAAGGGTTACCGAATCTACAACAAAAGAACTCGAGATATCATGGAAACTATTCACGTTACGTTCGATGAGCTGTCCGGGCAAATGGCTCTAGGACAATCCGGTTCTGGACCCGCACTTCAAATGAGTCCAATTGGTTCATCCCTTGTACCAATTTCCTCTCCAGCAACTCCATATGTACCTCCATCTGAAGATGATTTGAAGAAATTGTTTGATCCAATGTTTGATGAACATTATGAGCCAAGTGCCACTGATCTATTAACTCTAACAACAGAGGCTGCTACTATCTCTGTCAATGAAGTCAACTCTTCAGTTTCAATATCATTAAGTCAAGAAGCGCCTGCTGCTGATCACTCTGTCTCATCAACAAATCATCAATCATCGAATGTACATCATGGAAGTGTCTCTGGCACCAATGATGAAGTAAATCCCTTTGCTACTCCCGAAGATGTTCCATTTGAAAACATCTTTGCCCCTGAACCAACACCTGAACCATCTTCTTCAGGGGATATAAACTCTGCTACATCAGTCCTTCAACAACAACCACACGAACATCTTAGAAAATGGACACATGACCATCCATTGGATAACATCATTGGGAATCTTTCTCGTCCAATATCCACTCGAAAACAATTAGCTACTGATGCCTTATGGTGCTTCTTCAACTCAGTACTCTCTAAGATCGAACCAAAAGACGTTAAAACTGCAATGTCGAGGACATTGGTTTAATGCAATGCAAGAAGAAATTCATGAGTTTGTTCGTCTAGATGTATGGGAATTAGTACCTGCTTCTGATTGTGCAATGATCATTGCTCTCAAGTGGATCTTCAAAGTGAAGCTTGATGAGCGGTGATGTTCGAAAAATAAGGCACGATTAGTGGCAAAAGGTTATCGTCAGGAAGAAGGTATCGACTTTGAGGAATCTTTTGCTTCTGTTGCACGTATCGAAGCCATCAGAATCTTCTTGGCTAATGCTGCTAGCAAAAACTAGGTAGTTTATCAGATGGATGTGAAAACCGCCTTTCTTAATGGAGATCTTTAAGAAGTGGTATTCGTCGCCACGAAGGTTTTGTGAATCCAGAGCATCCTACTCATGTCTATCGCTTGAAAAAGGCCCTTTACGGTTTGAAACAAGCTCCAAGGGCATGGTATGATACGCTATCAAAATTTCTTCTATCCACCGAATTCAGCAAAGGAGCAGTTGATCCAACATTGTTCACCAGAAAGTCAGGCAAACATTTAATTCACGTTCAAATTTATGTTGATGATATTATTTTTGCCTCGACTGACCCTAATGAATGTGACCTTTTTTCTATGGAGATGGGCTCCAAATTTCAAATGTCAATGATGGGACAAATGTCATTTTTCTTGGGATTACAAATTTCACAAAGTCCAAGAGGCATTTTTATAAATCAATCAAAATATGCTAATGAAATCTTAAAGAAATTTGGATTTACCTCCAGTGACCCTGTTGACACTCCTATGGTGGAGCGTACAAAACTGGATGAGGACCACTCAGGGATCATAGTAGATCAAACGAAATATCGTAGTATGATTGGATCCCTGATGTACCTCACAGCCAGCAGACCAGACATTTTGTTCGCTGTATGCATGTGTGCTAGATACCAGGCTAAGCCTACCAAAAGGCACCTTGAAGCGGTTAAACGGGTCTTTCGGTATCTCCAAGGAACTATTCACATGGGTCTTTGGTATCCGAAGGACTCCGGTATGTCACTAACGGCCTATGCAGATGCTGACCATGCAGGATGTCAAGATACACGTCGAAGTACGTCAGGTGGTGCTCAAATTTTAGGTGATAAGCTTGTGGTCTTCAAAGAAACAGATGAGCACTTCCATATCATCTACAGAGGCTGAATACATAGCCATGTCATCGTGTTGTGCTCAAATCTTATGGATGAGATCCCAACTATCTGACTATGGCTTTGTATTCAACCAAGTTCCTATGTACTTGTGATAACAAAAGTGCCATTGCTCTCTGCTGCAACAATGTTCAACACTCTAGAGCAAAGCACATCGACATTCGACATCACTTCATCAGGGAACAAGTTGAAAATGGCATGGTTGAACTATACTTCGTAAGGACTGAATATCAACTAGCAGACATCTTCACAAAAGCTCTTTCTCGAGAACGCTTTGAGTTCATTCTTCCACGACTAGGCTTAAAGAGCCTTCAACCAGGAACGCTCAAACGTCTTCAGGAAGACGTCGAGGAGTAAAGGTGTTCGACTCTATCTATTCTTTGTATATATCTTTTCAAAAACCAAATACGAAAATATAAAACCAACAAAACGAAAATAGAAAAATACAAAACTTTTCAAAATCCATAAAAATCAGAAAATCTTGAAAATCTTCAAAAAAAAAAATAAAAAAATAAAATAAAATAAAAAAATTGTCCATTTATCATGTTTTTCTTGTCGGTTCGATAACATCTACGGACTTTGAGTTGCCACTCAATGAATGGCACGGGTCTCTAGATGAAGTTCGAATCTTAATTTAAAAAAAAAAAAAAAATTTGAGTTTGAGAAAAATGTTGGTTTATTGTCATTTTAGACAGTAACCCGCTTTTCAAAGAAAGAACAGAGCCATGCGTTATCATGTTTTTCAAATCTCATGCTCTGATTCTATATACATTTATCTACTATCTAATGAAATCTAAGTGCTTTGTAAAATAACTCGGACTCTATTTTTGATAATCATCTGGACTTATTTGTCAAAATATCTATCTCTCAATCAACAACCTATGTCATTGATTGAGGGGGAGAATGATTTCAATTAAATCAAAAACTTATTTGTCATTCAATTGTTTTCAAAAGATAATCATACGTATTTATTCAATGGAGTTTAAAGTCTTAAAACCTGATCATTATCAGTTAAAACGCTTTCATTATCAAGTCACAATTCTCCTTAAAAAGCTTTCAAAATCAATTTAAATCTACAGAGATCACAAATCTCAAATGATTTGATAATTGTGATCGGGGGAGAATTTGTGATTTAAATTGGATTTAAACTGATAAATCGGTAAATTGTTTTATAAGGATGTACAAGTTCTCCTTCCCACATGTGCCAAACGATTTCAATTTTTCCATGCACATTTTGAGGGGGAGCATTTATCTTAAACCACAATGATTTGAATCGTGATCAATATGCAGGTTCCCTCTAGTATGTGCAAAACTCTTTCAAACCTTAAGGCACATATTGAGGGGGAGCAAGCTTATGAAAACCTCATCCTTCCCGAAAATGCTTTATCTACTTGATTTAATTAGGGAAGTGATGTTTATATCTTTTAGAAAATGATAATCAAAGAAGTTAAATCTGTCTCTTACCTCCGTGTGCAAAACGATTTCAAATACTTGATGCACATGTTGAGGGGGAGCTCTTGTTCTAAAAATATCAAAAACAATTCATGTACAAAATGCTTTGATAATATATCTTAAGTATCTGGATTGATTTTCAATAGGTTTTCAATTGGTTCCAATGGCAGATGAACAATACCAAATAGACCAACCAATTTTACTTTATGTACGGTGATATAAGGATGATAAGGTTAGGTATGTGTTCCCATGATCCGCCAGAACCGGAGGGATCTACCCAGGGACTATCCACTAGTTAGTGTAGAGTTCTTAGGTATGATGATAAAAGGAGAAAAATGAGATATGGGAAGAGTGCGGACTGAGACTGAGCTAGTACTAGAATTAACCCAACAAGGTTCTAGCTATGAAGTCTCGGTAAGCACTGAAGGGGTTGAAGAATGAAAAATAATTGAATGAGAAAAGGGTGAAAAGAAATAGCCCTCCAATAATTCAACCTTAGGGCAGAAACCGGGTTCAATACATATGCTACTGGTGGTTACTAAGGTAACATCGGTATTGAAGACAAGACGTCATGCACCCAGTGACGCACTGCACTAAAACTTCCCAAGCTACTCAAGTTCCTCTTAAAAGGGCTTGTTTCATTCTCACAGGGAACCGACATAATCTATCGACTTTCTCTTAGAGATTGTTGATATTGAAGAAGGAGACCCTCTCCCTAGTCTCCGGCACAGGAAACCAAAAGAGCACTAATTGAGTCTAAAGCCACGAGATCATCATATAAATCTCATTAGGACACTTAATTCCTGAAGACTCACAGTTTCACATAATGTGGAATGTGAGAATATATTTTTGAGAGTCCTACGCAATATCCTTGTGGTATTGCTAAAGACTTGTTGTGTCATCTGGACTTCATCAATGGAGCGGTTCATTAGTGAATCGTTCCTTGTCCAGGAAAATGGATTGACGGATATCTTTGAAAAACCGGTCGGTGTGCTCAAAAATTCTTTTCTTCAGCGTCATTGCGTCTGTGATTTCAAAGTCAAAAGATATTTATGATTGATAAATTGATTTTCCATAAATCCTTCGTTGTATTTCAAAACACTTTATACTAAATACACGATTGCTTTCAAATCATTTTCCATCAATCAATGAATCTCTATTCGCTGGTTCACTCACTCCGTGTTGTCTTCTTTGAGACGCCTCGGTTTGAGAACGGCTAGAGCAGCTGCGAAACCCTGTCAAGGAGATTCTTCAGAATTATACCGATCACAGCAGTACTTGTATCTGATCAATGGGGAACCGTGGGCCGTGTACCTCAATTCAACAAAAGTGATCAAAGACACTCTTGTGCGCTTTATTGCTAACTGTTTTATGCAGGAACACCCGACGTTTGCAGCTGATAAGAATGGAGCGGTCAATCCATAGTCGCATGCTCACACAACACATTCATTTCTAAAGAAATCATGATAAAAGCATAAAAGACTCTAATATTATCACTCCATGCTTCTGCTACGCTGTTGCCAATATCATGAATCAATTAAAGCTTCTGCTACTCTGATAAAAAGATATCATGATCCAGAATGTGATCATGTCGGTCCTTAAGTCACAATATCACATACTATTAACACCACAATGGAAGAGTCAGAGATTTATGGTTGTTGATAATCTCAAAGCTGGTTCAAAGACTTAAATATCATGTGGATCAGTTTAAGACCTCCACTCGAAATCTCAAAACATGCAGTACATGACGATTCAAAGACTACGAGCTAAAGAACAAAAGTGCTTAATCAAAGAAACCAAGAACAACGAAATGTTATATCAGTTTTTAATCATTGTAAGTTGAGGTGACCTCCCTTAGGGGGAGATTGTTGGGATTTAGTAAATCCAGTTCTTAAAGTGTCGGTCACCTCAAGTATGTATGCTCGTTGGAAAGCTCGTAGTCGTAGTAAGTCTATGATAGTATTTAGCTTACTTTGTAACACCGTGGAGGACGGACGGGTCTTTACCCACTGTATGCCTGATCCACAGCCTAATAGAGGCGTCTAAGCTTGTACACTATAAATACCCTTTGCCCTCCAAGGAAAAGGGTTGGAGCTTCATAATACATTTTTCTTTGTCTCTCTAGGGTTCCCATTCTCTCCCACTTTCTCTCTCTAAACTCTTAACCTATCCGCCGCACCTCTTGTTTAACAAACCAAGATCTTACAGTGGGTGTGTTCCCTGTAAACCCTCACGAGACTTCACTCGTCCACTTGGGACACCAAGTGGTTTAAAAGGCTTGTTGCATATGCTAAATGCAACCGTGATTCCTACGAAAGTGAGTTAGGTTTGTTTTTCATTTTTTCATTTTTTTAGAATTATGCTTGTCGGTAGTGTGATTTCAGGGATCGAAGTTTGTTCATGATGCTTATACGAAAGCATGTCTCTTTTTCGTGGGCCTTCTTTCTTTATGGAGCAAATTTCAGGGAAGTTCTCGCTCTAATTCTACTTTTCTCTTCACCTTTATTTAATGCTTAGTACAAAAGGGACTTTGTACAATTCAAGTGGGGGGACGGGAGTAGAATTATCTCTTGAACATTATTTTGCCCTCGTTTTTCTAGTTTATTTTGAAAAATTATGCCATTTTTAAAATTTTGACATGTTTTTCTTAACCTAACTAGAGTAGACCTTAGCCGAGCACATACAACCCTTGATATATTATGGTGAGATTAGCCTTATCCATTTCCTATATTTTACCCCAAATCCATCAAATTATGAGTGTGCCGGTAGCTTGTAAACTTAAGAACTTGGCCTTTGCATCATTTCGAGACCATAGACGAGGTATGTTGAGTTAGCTCGATGTATTTGAACTTTTCAGTTTTAGAAGGCAATATTATAGGATTATCACCCAAACAGCCTACCATTGTGTGTCTATCGACTAGTCACCTCGACTTCTCGACCCCCATGTGAAACCCTTTTGTTGCACTCACCTTTAGTCCAAGATACCCCTAGATACACCCATCTGAGCCATTCCTTTCATTTTTTTAACCCGACATTTTGTTTCGATACACCTGTACACCTTAGCCTACCCTATAGTCTTTATTTGTGATTGGGATGTCATTATTTGCCTAAGTTCAAGGTTCAAGTGGAAAGGTTCGGAAATCACGCTTTCATCGACAACATTCCTGAAGATCATTGAAGACCCCCCGAATTCCCATTGTTCGTCTCAAGTGGGGGGATATTATGTTTAGTTATTATTGTTATGTTGAAAAAAAAAGTGATTCGAAAAAAAAAATTGTTATGATTATTGTAAAGTGCGATGTTTTAAGCACTATGTTATGAGCTTTATAGATTTAGTATCGAGGAGGCCACCTCGGTCACATTTGAAGATTGGAGTTGGTAGTTATGCCAATAGTTGGAGAAAAGGTAGTGTGCCCATTACGACGTCCTCTAATGACACATCTACCTTATATTTCATGATCCGGTTTCTTGACTTCAAAGCTTGAACTTTGGGCGGACAGTAAGTGGTGATGACTTGGTTATAGATTTAGACTACATGCTTGTTTTTTATTTTACACCATTTATATATCCCATGTCTTATCCTACCCTTTAGTCATGAAGCGTGTCTAGGTGATGCAGCGAGCAATCTTTGGTGTCTTGGCCATGGATTTGGTCATGCATCATTGATTTTGTCCACTTCGCCGTGACATGTTAGTAATGACGAATCATCCCTTAACCTTTGTCTTGTCTACCCATATTGCCTTCGAGAATTGTTTAGCCCTTAACTCTAGTGGTGGAGATTTGTGTAACCGCCAAGCTTATGATAGAATACATGCTATGACTGTGCGATTGAGTGATCACCCCGAAATTGACACTTAGAATAGTTGAGAGATTTGAGTGTTTTGTTCCCCTTTCGTGAGGTGTTCGGCTTTGTTTTATTCTAGCATAAGGGATTTGTAAACTTATATTTTCCAGGTTATGGGACATATCTTTCTAGGAATCTTTCTAATAAGGTCTACTTGAGGGCAAGTAGAGTTCAAGTGGGGGGATATTTGATAGCATCAAATAGTCCTGATTATTAAGTGTCAATTTCCCCCGACAATGCTTGTAATTTATATCATTTATATGGATTTACGCTTGTTTTCCACTTTCAGGTAAATTACGAGCATTGGAGCTAAAGAGACGCGGAATTGGAGAATTATCTAAAGATTTATCATAGTATGCTGATTTTGAAGAAGTTATGGCGTAAATCGTCTCTCACATTACGCCGTAACTATTGCATGACTCAGAAAACCAACTTATCATAAGGTATAACAACCCGTAAAATTTCGGATTATTATAATAATATTTATCACGTCAGAAAATTCAAATCAATTATTTTCTGACAAAATGCCAATATCTAAAATTTAAAACTGAGAGGTCATCTCGTTTCCTTAGAAATAAGACTCCGCTTGTCCGCTAAATATCCGTATAATAAATGTGAAATTTATTATTATCCCAGTCAAAATTTAAGCATACATAAGCTTAATCCATTAATTATTCCGTATACTGCAGTGCAGTAGCATACAAGACTAAAAATAAATACTGAGATAAGAGAAAAATACACTTTTCATCAATCACCAATGATTTACAGAAGAAAACGAGAAGTTATCTCGTAAATTTAGGAAGTCACGGCATCGCACGCATACCGACACCAAATTAATAACGGCAAACATTTATAATCAAATGTCTACGTAATAATAAACATATATTATTACACTTACAAAAACGCTTCTAAAAATATAATTTCTATAACTTTCGGGTACCGGGAAGGTACGTTTACTCGAGGATTCAACGAAACACGGGGTACGGGTTATACAGTGTTAACCATAAAAACAAAAATACACTACCATTTAACCGCCCATTTAATTACCCCTCTTTCCTTTTTCTTTCTTCATCCTTTCCTTTTTCTGCTTCTATCCAAAACCAGGAACCAAAAAGAGGACTGCTCCCCTTCCTCTTCAGTCACCATAATCCATTACCACAACTCTTCAGCCACATAACCTACCCTAAGGGGACACTAGCTCGGCTGTGAATAGAGATGGAAGCCAAGTAGAGTGCCATGCTACAATCAAGAAGAGAATATGGATTCAAGACTTTCCCATTTGTATGTCTACAAAAAGGCACGAGTTTATCACAACTGCACCCATCTCACATTTTCAATTAGGGTTCTTGATAATTAGGGTTTCTTGAAATCAAGGGGTTTCTTGAAATTGATTGAGGGGTTTTGTTCTTGGATGCATAAGGACGACTTTCCAAGTGATTAGTTGTTCCAATTCATTCCGAGCCTCTTCCAATTGGATCTTTGGAGTTCGGTGTTCATAGCCATTCGTCTCTATTCTTGATTTCGTTGTAAGAATCACTTCTTGTTAATCTAAATCCATTTTTGTTGTAATTTCGGGTATATTCAAAATAATTATTGTGATTATCATTTTTTTTATATTGGCCGAATAAAAATGGATACCGGTAAAATTTTATTTGAAGTTGTTAAATTTGTTGGACTAAAAATGATAATAGCTTAATATTGTTGTTGTTATTGGGTGGCAAAATAAATCGTACAACTAAATCGAAGTATTGGCTATAAAAATTAAGTAAAGTGTTTTCCTAGTAGAATCGTTTTGGGTATGTTACACGGGCTTGATAACCCGTACTCATTTGGTTTCGAAACATATCTCGACGGAACCACCACGGCATATGTTTTATATAGTTTTGATAAGTGATGATTGTCTAACTTCTTTTTTTTCCCCTTCTCTGTTGCCTACTGTCGTGAACTACGACTCAAACGTTCTCACTCACTTTACTCTCCTAATATACAACTTTCCAAAAGTTAATAGATAAAAATGAAGCCAAACGAATGACCTTAATTTATTCCAGCCATTCTTGCAAACTGGAATGGTGCAACTTGGTCTAGTATTTTTATTTACCTCAACCTGCAATTTCATGACTTTAAACAAGTTTGATAGTTTTTGGGTTAATTTGTTGTTACGTCTCGGTCAAGTGAAAGATGGGTCGAATCTGTAGGGGTGAACAAAACAAAAAGGGTTACGTTTGGTTGTGAGGTCGAGATTGTCAAGCCAACATAGGTGCGTTGGGTTTATTTACTCACTGTGTCAAAAACCGTATCCGTGTTTCGGGTCATGAACAAATAAATTAGTGGGAAGAAGTGATGGAATAATCTCCAAGACAACTTTTAATTATTAATGAGTATGAACATATATGTCCATAGTAGTATGTAAGAACTTAGACCATCACATTGAAAGATAAAATAATTTCTTAACCAAGTAAAAAGTCATATTGCGAAGGAACCATTTCTTTTTGTTAACTTTAGTAGATTAGATGGTCATGACCTGACAACTTGATCAACATTTCCACTTGTAGCACAAGTTTTATTAAAACTCAAATCTCATTGACGCGCAAGTATGCATTGCACAGGTTGTGTACAAACAACATATATGCATTAAATATTTTGATACGGCATTTTAATGTCCTTGGTGTGTATGTCGAGTAACAGTGAGCCAACAAGCCCAACTCGAGCCCAACTTGGATGTCGATTTTGCTTAGTTTGGAAGATACCGAATCAATTGCAAATTTTTGTTCATGTGGTTCCGACTTTTTGACATATTACATACACGACTTGATTTTGGCTTATTTCGACACTTCACTCTCAACTTAATCCCCTCAACATGACTAGAGCTACACAACTTCTCTTTATTCTAAAACACATTTTTCAATTCAAAACTACATGCGCTCAATAAATAAAAAATCTAAATTATTACATATATATATCGCTAGACTACATCTAAAATGTAAGTCTTGATTTTAATATTATTGAGCTATATTATCTAATTTTGCTGTCTAAAGTTTAACGTGACATATCTTAATTTACAAAAACTCATTCGAGTTGCTAAACAATGCACAAACGGTTTATTACTTAAAAATATAAAATTTTGCTCATATTTGCATAATAACCAACAAAGAAAAGTTTTACTTCGTAGCTTTCACCCATCAAATAATAAGAAAAATATCACTTAGACTTTTTGAGTGCTTATAATTAAACTAATAAATGCAGGAGGGATATACATCATATATACATTTAGTTAAACATATACTTTTGACAATATCCTCCCATGATCCGCTAACGTCTAATGTTATATTAAATTATTTTTCGTACATCGTCTTTCGGTTGTCATTAGATCAAAGACTCGTTCATCTTGTATACTTTTATACTTATACACATTTCAAGAGCTAATACTTACAAAGAATTAAGAGACTGTTTTAAACTTAAATACTGCCACACAAGCAACAACAACAACACAAACATTTAAACTTTATAAAGTTAGTTAAACTTTATCGAGTCTTAAACATGAAGACTAAATATGCCGTACTTAATTAGGTTGCGTGTCGGAGCCGTGAACTATCACTCATTGATTTAATTCTCTTTAGGCTTCATATTGCACAATGCCAAGGTGAGTTTCATAGCCCCTACTTTTAACTGCTTTATACTTGTTTTGGGGGGGAGATACATGCTCATTTTACTTAAATCATTTTACTCGTGCATTCCATGCATACTATGTTGTTACATGTTTAAAGTTTTCATCATACATAGATGTTTTATAGAGCATACCAAAATGTTTGACCTAGAATATTACGCAGCTTAGCCTAAGTCCTCAGATCCCAAATTGCCCTCTTCATGAACCGTCAATTCCTGCTGGGAAGCGTGAATGTTATAAATAGATCTATTGAGGGTGACTCCTCTGTTCGGTTGACCCCGCTTGGGTCAAGGCGAAACATATAACATGTCGGGACCGAGTGTATTGGGATAAACACTCGCCATGGGCTCACTAATTGTATGACTTCCTTGTGCATACAGACACTGTCGTAGCTTCGGTTGCATGAACTTAGTGCTAGCGTAATAAATTCAATATATGACGTTATATTCGTTGTAATGTACATATACCCTACTTATGGTCCACTAATGAAATCACTTTTATGAAATCCTTTTATGAATTGAAATCATAAACTATATGACATTATGCAAGACGTAATGATCATCAAGAACCAAATTTGAAACAGTGTACTGAAATCCCTTTTTAAATAAATCTATGAACTCACCAGCGTAAGCTGACCCCTTTTAGCATGTATCTTCAGGTTTTGAGGTGATAGCATATCTTTGGAGGCGCAAGGCAAAGGCATGGCATGGTTATAGACGACTCTGATTTATGTATTGGGACCACTTATTTATAATGGGTCATTTTCCGCACTAATCAATATTGTAAACATTGTTTTTAAGAATGAATAAAAGTTTATTTATGAAAAACCAATTGTTCTATGCTTATGTTGTGATACCAATTTAGTAGCATCCCGATACTTGTATGCTTCCGCTGAGTCATTTTTGGGGGTGTTACAGATTGGTATCAGAGCCAGGTTATAGAGAACTAGGTATTTTTAAAACCTTGACTATAACCACTTTTACAAAAACTAAACCCTATGACCCACACGTGCCTGCCTGCCGAGTTGTTGCCTCACTTATGAACCTGTTGAGATCATACTTGATAAGATACATGTTTTATCACTGCTCACCTAATTTCATTGTAGGTTAAAAATTATTTTCCCTATACGTATACTTACGTATCACAACACTACACATTTCACTCACATAAAGAGAATAATTGTTCTAATCCTTCAAGACAACATTTAAAAGTATAGTGACATATTACTAGCGCAACTAAGCTAAGTATTTCAAAATTCATTGAACCTCGGGTGAATATAGACTGATCACCTATATTCAACCAGGGACAGTGGGACATAGCCTGATCACCTATGTCCGACTCAGAGGTGAATTTTGCAGTACTTAGGATAGTTATAATAGCTTTATGTCCAGTGAGAAAATGATAATATTTTGATAAACATGTAACATTTCAATAAGTCACACATTGACGGTTACACTAAAGCCACCCACTGGCACTCCTTAATCACAAACCACTCATTGATAAAAGCCGCTCACTGGTATTCCTTAATCGTAAGCCACTCACTGGCATCACCCTATTACTTAGTCATAAGCCACTCACTGGCGTCACAATATTCCTTA
>OU343225.1:242828688-242919917 GCA_910596185.1 Chrysanthemum makinoi | reverse complement strand
GAGATTCAAATTTTGGTTTAACGTAAAATTTTGGTTAAAAATTCAAATTTTTGGGCCTAAATTCAAATTTTTCAGTCAAATTTAGGCGTCAATTGTCATAACTCAATTTTTCATACGACATCAGAATTGATTTTTATAGTGAATTTCAAATTTTGGGAGAATTTTTTACGTAAGAACCAAAGATTCTGATGCGACTTTGAAAAAACCTCAACCGAGCTTAATCTTCATCAACCTCAACTCCTCTATCGTTGAATCGATCCTACATCAACTTTATCGGATCATACCTTCATCAATGGCAACTCAACAAGACATTCATGCGGTAGGTCATGGCAGATCCTTCTATGTTGGCAAAGGTGGTTATCTTCAATGGAAAAATTAGGTATGCTTAGCTACATCAAGACTAAACCTAATGGAAAACTCATGATTAACTCCATTACGAATGGACCCTTCAAGCCTCGACAAATCATAGACCCTGGAACTCTGACGTCCACCATACTTCATACTCAAACGAATCGTAATACGAAGAGGATCGAAGAAAGTCGATCGAGATGACATGGCAATTCATATGGTCCAAGCTGGGTTTACCATAGACATCTTTAGCTGCTTTGTGGAACGGTTGTGGCTTGCTTTTGATATGTGGGAACGTGTTAGACGGCTTTGTCATGGAACAGAAATTGGTCAACAAAACATGGAGAACAAGTTTGCTAATGAATGGGAAAAGTTTACTTCAACTCGGGAGAATCCATTGAATCCTACTATGGAAGGTTTTGCACTTTGATGAATGGGCTAATGAAACAAGTAGCACCGAGAACTATCGTTGAAACATCAAGTTCACGAACAATCTTCGGAAGAATGGGGCGATATGTCACTATTGTCAACCAAACAAAGACTTACATGGGTGAACTTTGATCAACTAAGCGATTTTACGAAACAAAACCAAAATGAAGTGAATGAAGTCGGGAAAGAAAGATTGGCAAAGAATCATGATCCATTGGCACTTATTGCAAAGACTCAACCTTCGGTGAATACACAACAACAAGCTTCATCATCTTCCAACAACAACTTGCAGCAATACATTTCACAACCACAACAACAATTCTATCCACGGAACAACAAGTCATTCAACAACGGTATCCACATACCGAGAACAAGGAATTCTTGATCCGGCTAGAGAAGAACTTTGACAAGTATTTTCTTTCTGGGTAAAGCATGCAGCGGTCGCTGCGCACAACTAACAACAACCAAAGGATTTCATCAACACTGCATAGCGGGCAAATTGCCGCGGCGGGTGTGAATATGGGTAATCAAGGACAAATGGTTGGAGTTATTGGGAATCAGCGGTATACTCTTTGGATTTCGCATGGGTTGTCAGTGATTCAGTATCATGGTATCGGTTGAGTTAAATATTGGAAATGGATGGGGACGAATGTTGGGAATAGGCGATGGGTAATCGAATGGGAATGTTGCATTTCCGGTCGTTAGGAATTATGGAAATGTGAATCGGGGAAATCGAGGTTAAGTGTTATAGCTGTCAAGGAATGGGTCACATAGCGCGAAATTGTCCCACTAAGCCACACAGAAGAATCTGGTTTCTTGAGAAAGCTATCTTTGTTAGCACACAAACAGAATCAGGGGATGCATTGAGTCTTTGAGGAAAATGATTTTTAAGCTATTATGGATGATTTGGAAGACCTCGAGGAAATCAATGCTTGACATCTTCATGGCAAATCTTGAGGAGACTAAGTCATTGACTACGGCCTTTCTGTCTATGGCGTAGCGAGTATCAGGTACCAATCATTGATCCATGCTATAACAATGTCATATGTGATGTGTTTACTCATGACGACGGCATTCTATGACGCCCGGCACTACATGATACATACGGACAATTTGAGTTGTAGCACCTTTCACGAAACTCCGGATGTGGATCTAATGGGAAGGCGTGTGGCACAAAATACGAGGGCTGATGAGGAAACTGCGTGCTTATTTTGAATCATTAATCAATAACTGTGGCATTGAAATTGAGAAAGTAAGTAAGGTCAATCGAAGTTAAGGCCAGCGAATGTTAAATTGACCCTTGAGCTTGAGAGTTACAAAGAGAAAGCGCGAGGCTATGAATTTCATACAAACAAAATATCGAATTAGAAATTGGTTATCGAGATTCGTTTTAAAGAAGAAAAACAATTGCAACTCAAGTATGACACACTTGATGTGAATTTGAACTTGAAAATAAAATCTTTAAACAAGGAAATTTATGAACTAAATGATCAACTTTCTAAACAAAAGCAAGCATTTTCGATCTTGAAAAGAGAGAAAAGCAGTTGATTGTTGATTTTTCAAAGCGAGAAGATTCTCTTCTTGATGAAATTCTGGATAAAAATGAAACTATCAAAAATTGGATAATTTACTTCTTACAACGGGTCATTCCGCTAAAACAAACAAGATGCTTTCTAATCAAGTAAATCCGATTTTTCATACTTCACATAAAATGGATCTTGGTAACTCACCTCCGGTTTCCTCAAGCTCGGAAAGAGCGAAATGTGTTGAACAATGGAAAACCTTTGCATGAACCCATAATTGTTAAGTGATTCTCTTGAAAGCGTTGGAACTATCGAGGAGAGTAGATCAAAAATGAAACAAAACATCCGAAATCAAACCAATTGATTATAACAAATGGAACAAAATTAATGGTATTTCGTTTGTTTCTCAATCAACATTTTCCACCAAACCAAGTGTTTCAAACAAAGTGTCAACACTGTTTCAAAATGGAGTTTCAAAACGGTTGTTGTCTCCAAATCTCCTTCGAACATTGAACAAATGTCTTCAAACAATCCTTTTAACACAAGTGATGCGAAGCATTTTAAGACGATGTTAAAACTAGAATGGGCGACTTCAGAGACTGTTAAAACTAAAACTCATATTACAACCAACATATGGTTTAATAGTTTTGATATTGAACAAAAAGTTTTTGCAAATTGCCCTTTCAGGTAGAATAACATCAACTCAAGGGTAATTTATTTTGAACAAGCCTTTTGAAAGAAGCAGTGACTTTGTCAAGGACCATAAATCACTGGTAAAGCAAGCTAATGAAAGTGTTGAACACATCAAAGTTTTGGAAAATATGAATGATTCTCTCTTGAAGATGTTACGACTACTTGATATTATGTCCATCATTTTGCAAACATATTACGTTGAAGATCATGAAAGACTCGATCACGAGAGACCTCCAAATTGTTTCAAAATATGAAAAAGCTCTTGAAAACTTGAAAAAGAAAATGTCTCATATTTTAAACAACTTGATCGAAAAAAGCGAGGAATGCAAGTATGACAAAGCGTCGTATGGCGTGCCTACAATGACATGGCGAAAAATGATCTTTTGAGGGCTCGGTGGAATGTCAAAAAGGAAAGAAGCGGTGGATCTTGTTATTACAAAACCATTGACCGAGGAGAAAGCAAATGTTCCCAAACCGGTTTCCAAACCAAAAATGTACATTTCTATGCCTCCTCCAAAAGTCAATGAGAAAAATGTTTCATCAAAACCATCCACTCCACACGCTTGCTTACCTAAACAAAATGTTGATAAAGGAAAAGCGGTTATCGAGAAACCAAAAGTTTTAGCTCACGGCCTTTTAAGATGAGTACCACTAATGCGTCTGCCTCCACATCTAAAACATATGGAACAAACGACATAAGTTTAGAAAAGCACTTTAAAGAGACTAGGAAAATTTGAAACCACTTCTCTAGCAGATAAGATTGTGAATCCTAATGAGTGTGCCTTACCTTCTACAGGACTAGGAAGCACCTCTAGGGGCAGCAGACTAAAGCCTAAGAGCAATACAAGGAACAATAGAGTCTCGCTTGCCTCTAAGAGTAGTCGCTTGAATAAAGAGAAGAAAGTAGAAGAACACCCTAGGAATTTACCGCTTTGTAATAAGAAATACATTTCATCTGAATGTAATGAACCTTTGAACTCTGCTAAGTTTAATGAATCTGTTGAATATGTTTGTTTAACTTGCAAGAAATCTTTAACTAATGTTCAAGATGATTGTGTTTCTAAGAATATGAATGATAAGCCTGTTCAGAAGAACGTTCCAAAAAGATCTTACGCTAAACGAGTAGGAAGACTAGTTGCAAAACATAGGCTTTACACTACTTACAGCAGGAACTATAGTGTATACTTTAGGGATGATATTTGGAAACCCACAGGTAGAACTTTCACACTCGAGAATGGTAAAATGAGTGATAAACGAGAATTCCCTGGTAGAAAACCTCTTTGAGTGTGATCGAGGATTTTACCTCTAACCCAAAGGAACCAAAATCAAAAGCGGTTTCCACAATATTCTTTTCATTATGGCGAGGTTATCGAAATTTGTCTTTGGATCGTCGACTCGGGTTGCTCCAAGCACATGACCAAGAATCACAGAAAGCTGGCTGATCAATTTCGCACGGAAATTCATGGGAAGGTGCGTTTTGGAAATGATCATGTAGCAGCTATCATGGGTTATGGAGATCTACCTTTTGGAAATTATTTGATCACTCGGGTTTACTATGTCGAAGGATTGGGACACAATTTGTTTTCGGTCGGGCGGGATTACGTGATGCGATTTAGAGGTTGCTTTTAGGAAAAATGCTTGCCGTTAGAAACTTGGATGGCGATCTCTTAGCGGGAATCGTGATACAAACTTGTATGCTATCGATATCAACAAAATGGCCTCTTCATCACCAATATGTCTTATGACACAAGCATCCGGAACACAATCACGGTTGTGGCACGAGCCGGTTATCCCATCTCAATTTCGACACCATCAACAATCTTGCCAAAGACAACATTGTCAACGGACTTCCAAAGTTCAAATACACCAAGGATCACTTATGTCCATCATGCGAACAAGGAAAAAGCAAAATAGCATCATATAAACCCAAAGGTACCTAGTTCGAAAGCAAAGTTGCATATGTTGCACATGGACTTATGTGGCCCAATGAGAGTTGAAAGCATTAATGGGAAAAAGTATATTCTAGTTATCGTCGATGATTATTCAAGATATACATGGGTTAAGTTTCGAGATCAAAATGGCTTGCGGGCATCATCATCACCTTTACGAAGCGTATTCAAGTACTTCTTCAAACTCGGTAAGGGTTGTAAGAACAGGACAACGGCATGAATTCACAAATCGAGGGAGTTAAGATCTTATTTTGAAGATGTTGGATTTACACATCAGACATCAGTTGTTAGAACTCCACGCAATGAGAATGGGGTAGTTGAAAGAAGAAATTGTACTCTTGTGGAAGCTGCTCGCACAATGCTAATCTATTCTAGTGCATCGTTATTTCTATGGGATGATCTTTTTGCCCTGCTTGTTTCACTCGGGAACGATCCACCATCCATCCAAGATTCAATAAAACCCCATATGAGCTTGTGAACAACAGAAAACCGGATATCTCTTACTTTCGCGTGTTTGGCGCTTTGTGCTATCCTACTGAATGTGACAGAGAAGATCTTGGAAAACCGAAAGCAAAAGGTGATATTGGAATCTTCATTGGATATTCAGATAACTCGAGGGCATTCGGGGTGTATAACAGGAGAACTAGGAGGATCATGGAGACGATGAATGTGAAATTTGATGAACCTTCACATATGGCTTCGAGGGGCTAAACTCGCTCTAGAACCTACTAAACGACGCAGACTTACGGACACATCAGTTCGAGGACTCGTACCTCAAAGAGCTCAATCAAATTTGTTTGACAATCCTAAAGAACAAGAATGGGAAAATTTCTTCGAGTTAATGTTCGATGAATACTATGGTGGAACTTTGACAAATGCATCAAACCATCATTCACGCACCCAGCTCAAAATCATCCTCCACCACCGAAGATGCATCTAGCGGTCCGAAACCAATGCACCAACTCCATCAACATCATCTACATCTACTACGGTTATTACACCGTTCTACCAGGTTGATGAGCAAAATCAAAACCATAACGATGCAACGTTAGATGAAGACTTATTTGAAAACCCGTTTGCTACAAAATCATTTGAATCATCTTCATGCTTACGAGAACCATCTAACTCGCATAACGTTTAACCAGCGGTATCCTTCACTACGAAGTGGACAAAAGACCACCCAATTGAACAAGTTATTGGTGAACCTTCAGGGGCAGGTCGAGACGAGGCGTAACTTGCCACCGATTGCGACTTATGCATTTACCTTTGCTCAATTTGCAATATAGAGCCAAAGAACATTCGCGAGGCAATACGTAGAACCGCATGGATAGAAGCGTCTGGGAGGAACTTCTCCATACCGTCTATACATGACTCTTGGGATATGGTTCCAAGACCCATTGGCGTTCGCGTCATTGATCTTAAATGGTTATGGAAGAACAAACGGGATGAAGAGATGACTGTAATTAACGCATAACAAAGCTCGTCTTGTGGCCAAAGGATACATACAAGAGGAAGGGATAGACTTCGAAGAGTCATTCGCGTAGGTTGTTAGACTAGAAGCGGTCGAGGATATTCTTAGCCTACGCGCAAATTTCACAAAAACATCACGGTTTATCGGATGGACATTAAGACCGCGTTCTTGAATGGAACTCTGAAAGAAGAAGTGTACGTGGTCGGCGACCCGAAGGCTTATAGACTTGGAACATCCGGACTCGTCTACAAACTCAAAAAGGCAATCTATGGATTGAAACAAGCTCCGAGAGCGTGGTATGACGAAATGTCCTCTTTCCTTATCCAAAACAATTTCACCAAAGGAACAGTTGATCCTACCTTGTTTACACAAAAATGCCATAACGACATTTTGATTGTTGATTTCACGTGGGCGACATCATCTTTGGGTCCACTAATCCGAATCTTTCAAAACATTTTGAAAATCTCATGAAAAGAAAATTTGAAATGTCCATGATGGGGAACAAAAAATTCTTTCTTGGTTTACAAATACATCAGTCCCCTCGTAGAATTTTTATAAATCAAGCTAAATACACAACCGAGATTTTGAAAAATCATGGTATGGATAATTGTGACTCGGTCGGAACACCAATGGTAACTTCACCAAAAATTGGAGCCGATTTGCTTGGTAAACCTATTGATCCAGAAGAAATATCAGCATGATTGGTTCTCTCATGTATCTTCTTGCTAGTCGACCAAATATTCATTTTAACATGTTTGCTTATTAGCACGGTTTCGGGCAAAGCCTACCGACTACACCTCAAAGAGGTTAAAAGGATCTTCGGTACTGAAGACATCCATTCACATGGGACTTTGGTATCCGAAGGAAACCGGATTTGATCTAATTGCCTTTTGGCACGGATCACGGACCACTTGGGTGATCAAGTTACGACTGTGAAAAGTACATCCAGGAGGAGCACAATTTTGGGTGAAAAGTTAGTAAGTTGGTCTTCAAAGAAACAAGATTGCCTTTGCACTTTCAACGCATTTGAGGCAGTATGTGTCTCTCTGCGTGTTGTGCTCAAGTTCTATGGATGAGAACACAACTCACAGATTATGGCTTTACTTTCGATAAAATACCTATGTATTGTGACTCGAAAAGTGCCATAGCCATATCATGCAATCTTATTCATCACTCAAAGACTAAGCATATCGTGTCGCTATCACTTCATCAAAGAGTGCGTCGAAAATGGTGCTTGTTGAATTATTCTTCGTGAAGACATATTACCAACTTCGCCGATCTATTAACTAAAGCCCTTCCAAAAGAAAGGTTTGACTATTTAGTTAGCGGAATTGGAATCACTGAAGCCTAACCCACGAGGAGTTGCAGGCGTCTTCTAGGATCTTCTTGAAAATGATTTTCCAAAAGCTTATTTGTAAATATTTTTGAAAAACAAAATACAAAATTTGAAAAACCAACAAAAGAAAAATATAAAAATATAAATCTTTCAAAATTACAAAAATAATATAAAATCAAAAATCCAAAAATATTCTTCTCACGACATGTCTCTAGGTTATAATCGATATGCATGCGTTTCTAGAAATGTCATTCAACAATGATACTGGGTATGTACGGATGCTTGGCTGAGAGTTCTTTAATGTTTTCAAAACATGTCGTTTCTCAAAATTTCTTCAAAAATGGCTTTCAGTATATTTGATGCGAGCCGGACTAAAATGATGACTTTTGATTATTTTTCAAATCAAAACTCGTGCTTTTATTGAAAAATCAAGTGTACTGCGCTTGATTGCACTACATTTAAAATGGTGAGAAATCATCATCATCTTGAGCACCTTTTCAAGATTTTTCAAAATTTTTCAAAATATTTTGTGCTCAAGATAACTCCCTCTAAAACCCTTTAATTGATTATGCTTTATTAAAGGGGGAGTATAAACCTAAAATGTTCCAAATTCATGCTTAAATCAAATTCGTTTGTCTCCCCAAAAGATTCTAAAATGTTGTTTAATCAGTTGATATCAAAAATATCATGAATATGCTATTTTTGAGGGGGGGAGACGTGATTAAAATGTGATCAAAAAGTTTAATGATCGTTGTTTGAATCTCAAAAAATGAGCTCGACTTCAGAGGCCGAACCAATGAATTGGCCGGAATCAAAGTCATAAATGTACCATCTCGAGAAACTTGTGATAGATATGCACCTTCATGGGTCTAACCTCCTTTTCAAGGAGTGTTTACAACTTCAAGTTAGTTATTAGAGCTAGTTGTCACCTAAAACTGACAATGGAACTCTTTAACTAGGCAACGTAACCGTGTCTCGTGGGGAATTGTCTATCATAAGCCGATCAATTCAAAAAGTGCAAACTCTACCCTCGATGTGCAGATTTTTTGTTAAAACTTATAAGCACATGTGAAGGGGAGTGTTTAGAAAATATAAAACTCTCGGAGTGTCTCAAACATGTTTTCTATCATAAACACTCATTTGAGATTTTCTAGAAAAATGGTTTTATGGCAACATGGGACAATCATGGAGTTATAAGGTGACTAAGGATAGGAAATCCGTCCTATGATCCGCGAGAGGAGGGATCTACCAAGGACATCACAATTAGTTAGTATTAGAAGTCCTTAGGAATGATTGAAAAAGGAGTAATGTGAGAAAGGAGAAAGAAGGGGTTGAAGAATTAAAAAGAAATGTAATGAAAAGGGTGAAAAGAAATAGCCCTCCAATAATTCAACCTTAGGGCCGAAACCGGGTTCAATTCATGCACGCTCTTGGTTGTCACTAAGATGACCGTATTGAAGACCAAGGCGTCATGGACCCGGTGACCGCACTAAACCTCCTAGCCACTCAATTCCTCTTAAAAGGATTTGTTTCATTCTCACTGGAACCCTACATAATCTATCGACTTTCTCTTAGAGATCGTTGATATTAAAGAAGGAGACCCTCTCCCTCTCTCGCCGGAAAACCAAAATGCACTATTGAGTCTAGAGCCACGAGATTCATCAAAAGATCTCATAGGAACACATGACATGACATCGCTTGTTGTTCATCAATAAGGACACAAGTGATATATTCCAGATTCCTACGCAGATCTTACTTGCAATCTGCGAACATTTTTTATGAGAAGTTTCACATCTGTGATCTTTAGTATTGATTGAATGGAAACTCCTACCCGCGGGGTCAACATCAGCAGACCACGGCTGTCACCGGTAACTCCGTGGATTACGCTTAGTGTGTCTCAAGCGGTCTGATGCGTGAGGTGATGCTTCGGTGTACCTCGGCGACTCATCTGAACTGTAGGTGTACCTCGGTACATCGCGTTATCTCACTTGTGGGACTCGGTTCAGAACGGCCTTTGTGAGAATTAGAGGCGTGTTTTCACACTATGTTGTTAACACCCTCGAAATTCAAACTTGTAAGTGTCGGAATCCGCTTATTACTAATCTGTTTTTTTGTTTTCTTCTTATGGAAGCTCGGGCGGATTGATCGTGCAGACTCTCCATATGCTCATACCAACAACACATGAAAGTTCTCATCAAAATCAAAGGCTACTCAAAGTTAAAGATGATTCTTCGTCAATGTCAAAGAATCTACAAAGTTTAAAGACTCGAGAACTACATCATTGGTAACCAAAGACAAATAGAAGTGTGAGCATGGTGGAGAAAGACGTGGAAACACCTAACCAACGAAGTTGACAATGGCGCAACAACCACATTAACGATCACAAAGCATGAAGGAACAAAGATTCAAGACTATTCTATATCTACACACAATGTTCAAGCTCGAGAAAAGTAAAGACCTAATCAAGTGGAGCATCATTTGAATGACCACCCCTTAGGGGAGATTGTTAGCCTTAATAGTTTTATTAGAAGTGACGGTCATTCACATTTAGGAACTTTATATCGTGTGTTAAATATCGTGATAGAATAGTCAACGGGCTCGTGGATTGGGTTAAGCTAAATGGCTAAGCGTTATGATAAGCTTGCCTTGTATAAGTCCAAGTAACTCAATCCAATCCAAGTCCATATCCACGGCCCATAGAAATCCTTTTAGGGCATCATGTATTCCAACTATAAATACACCTCAAATGAGTCATTTGAGGTGTGTGCTTGAAAGTGTGTGTGTGTGTTTTCTTTGGAGCAATACAACTTATTGTTTTCATCTCTCTATCTTGTTCATACGCATAACATCAAGTCACCATCTTTCTTCATCTTATACGCATAACGTGTGTTTGGTTTACGTGGTTATACTTGTGTTCGTGTTGGGTTTGTGATAAGGTTGATAAAAGTGAGGTACTACACGTATGATCCTAAACAAAGAAAGAGACGATATGTCTTAAACATACCACGCATCGTAAGCATAATCCTCGCCGCCCGACCTCGAGAACCTATTATTCGCTTAGTTGGTGATTTCGCTGAGAAGGCGGGATGATTGGACGTTTAACATATGGATACATCTGGTATTCAAAGCTGCACTAGACGTAGCCAATGCCAAGGATAGAACTTCTATATCTTAATGTCGTAGGCTCGCTAGATCTTGGGTTTTTTGTGTGCAACCACCTTAGCGGGATTATGTGCTTTGTTGGTTTCTGTATCTGGCTTGCTATTTTTGTCATCTGTTTCTGCTATTCGATTTTCCATCCTATGTTTGCAATACTTAAGGTGGTAGCAAAGCCTTTTCATGGTTGCAATAAATTAAATACGCGTGTGTATGTCAAAAAGGTAGGCCCTATAATTAGTTAAAAGTACATAACCGAAGTTACATGGCTAATGACCGTGGGGTAACATTTTTGTCTTGATGTTTGAAAATGTCGCTTTTGCCTCATCCATTTGTACCTTAAAACTTGATAAAGATGACGTGCCACGATATGAGCCCAAGGCGCGCAAGTGGTATCTTTGTCTAAATGGAATGAAACATATGAATATTTATAATACAAAACTTTTATTACAATTCACCGTATAGGTTAACATACCTTTATAAAACGATGACACGGGCGGGCTATTACCAATTGTTTTTATTGTGCATATCCATGGAGGTTATCGGCTTCGACTTGGCATCGTACGCAAATTAGTTATACTCCGTGAAGGATCCTTTTATTACATACCTAGCTATCGTTGTGTCATCGATTCGAGTCTTTCCACTTGAGAGCACATTTCAATCGTCAATCGATAATGTTGGTACGCAATGTTCAACATAGTGGGGCCTGTCTAATCGCCCCCTCAAATCCCTTTTGCTACGGTAGGAGTCTTTGTGCAAAGGTCTGCACCAGACGTATTGCTAGACCATTGCCACAACGAAAGGAATTCGAGGGGAAGATGAGAACAGGGCAATATCTTAAACATCCCATATCAATATTACTAAATGAAGATTGCACTATTCTGCCGAGTGAAAAGATTCCAATCGACGACACGACCATTTACTTCAATTAGATGTAACTCAGCTCGACTGCGTACATATAGGCAATTTTAATTAGAAATATGCAACTATCCATGATTCTGAGAGGTAATGCAAACACATATACAATACCTGAATAGTGTTGCGTCACTGACTAGAATCTTTCAACTCGGGAGTACGTTTCAAGCATCAGTTGCTAATGTTGAAACGCGATGTTTAGGATAGCGAAACTTGTCTACCTGCTCCGTTGAACTCCTTGTGCTATTCCAACGATTCTTGTCCAAAGGGCTGCACCAGCCGTATTGGTAAACCATTGTGATAACAAATGGTTTTCGATGGGTCAATTAGAACAAGCCAATATCGTAAACATCTCATATCAATATTAGAAAATGAAACTTGGAATATCCTACCGGGTTGAAAGATCCCAATCAGTGACGCGACAATTTGGTTGGATGAGAATCAAGTGCTACCAGTTGCATACGTATAAGTACCCCCATTCAATCCAAAGAATAGTAAAAAGGAATGCGGCTCAGATATATGTATACAATAGCGATACCAGGCTACCAACATGGTTGCTTTACACACCGATCGATATAGCGCCACTGCCACGATGCGGGCCAGGGAGATCTATACGCATTGATTAGCATATTGTCATCATTGCCTATAGACTGGTAAGAGGCAAAAACTCGAGCATACGATAGCGTTGTCGGGGAACGAACTGAGCCTTCAATCACCATTTATGGTCAAACCCAGTTATAAAGTTTGTGCCAGCCAGGATATACATGTGAGGAAACCTTGACAACCCAAAGTAATATTGTCAGCTAAATATGTAAAATCCAAGATGGATCTCAATACCTGTATCCGTAAAGATAGAATTCTTGGACGAAAGACCAAACCTTGTGGTGGATCCATTATGGAAACCATATGCGGTGATCAGTATTCGACCAAGAAAAAGCAATCCGAGTACATCATAGGTGATTATTTTTTCTTGGCGTAGAATCACTGGTCTAACATCCATCAGGCGAATAGTGACCATTAAAAGCTGAGACCGAGGAATTGCAAGCCTGATGTCAAATGGCAGTCATACAACTTAAAAGGCTCAGGTAAGAAATTATTGAAGCAGTACTCAAAACCCCATGGCTGCAACCGTAAAGTCGCCACGCCAAGGCACGGGTTTTGGTAAACAACACTACAAAACATCAAACGCTGACAAATCCCATCATTGCCTATAGTGTAGTGTGACACAGCTCTTTTGACAACAAACTCCTTTCGCAACCCCGCATTATGTAACAAAGGTTTAAACATAATAACAATAACCTCGAATGAATACATCCTAAAACTGACGTAAACAACACTTGCAGCCTTCAACGATATTCGGTTTCCATTTAACTACTGGTAACGAAACTTTCAAATTCGACAAAAAGGTTAAACAATATACCTAAAGAGAACATCAATACCCGTATCCGTAAATATAGATTTCTTGGGCGAAAGAACGAACCTTCGGGTGGATGCATTATGGAAACCATAAGCGGTGATCAGTATTTGACCAAGAAAAAGCAATCCGAGTACATCAGTAGCAAGATTATTTTTTCTTGGCCGAACACTGGTCGCAACATCCATCAGGCGAATAGTGACCATGAAAAGCTGAGACCGAGGAATTGCAAGCCTGATATCGAACGGCAGTCATACAACTTAAAAGGCTCAGGTCAGCGATTATTGAAACGGTACTCAAAACCCCATGGCTGCAACTGCAAAGTCGCCACGCCAAGACACGTCGCTCTTTTGGTAAACAACGCTTACAAAAACATCAAACGCTGACAAATCCCATCATTGCCTACAGTGTAGTGTAACGTCGCTCTTTTGACTAAAAAACTCCTTTTACGCAACCTGCATTATGTAACAGGTTTAAACTATGCAAGTTTAAACATAATAAGAATAACCTCAAATGAATACATCGTAAAATTGACGTAAACAATACTTGCAGCCTTCGATGATATTTGGTTTCCATGCAACTACTGGTAACGAAACTTTCAAATTCGACAAAAAGGTTAAACAATATACCTAAAGAGAACATCGTTGCCTGCACATCCAGAACCGAAAAAACTACCACCATCACGCTGCTTCTATTCTTACCAATAGCAGCTTTATCCATACATAACTATCTATAAATCTTAATCCTTGTTGTCGATGGGGCTTGAAAATACTTTCCCAAGTCAGGGTTGGGGGATTTACCCGGTTTCTTATAGATAATTGGCGCATAATAGTATTTTTAAAAGTCAACTATCAATGAAATACTGAATGAAGAATCCGCAACAGTTCTTGCAAAGTTTGTGCTAGCCAAGATATACATATATGGAAATCGAGTCAGCCCCAAGTAATACTATTTACATCCGCAGAATACTGATTAGGAAAGCCTAAGGCTCAGGTTAGCAATTACTGAAGTGGCACACAAAACCCCATGGCTGCAACCGTGAGGTCGCCCGCGCCAAGATATGGATTATGGCAAAGCAGCATCTAGCAGAAACGTGACAAATCCCATCATCGCCTACAATGCAGTCAAACATCGGCCCCTTAACAACATACGCGTTTCACGGAACCTGCATTCATTACCCACGTTTAAATATAATATGAATAACTAGCGACTACATCGAAACTAACACAAAGCTGCTGGACCTTTTGCTTCAATAATATTCAGTCCCGTGCAAGTACCGCTAGTCGGTTTACGCATTACTCGAAAAGCGAAACAGCACCTAAGGAAAACTGTAACCTTCTCCGCACATCCGGAACCGGAAAACTATCATCTTTAGCGCGTACATTTGTTATTCTCACCAATAGTAGCTCTATCTCTACATAATTATCTATAAATCTTAATCGCAATTGTCGACATGGTTTTGGCGCACCTGTTGACAAATATTATCGCTATATCAAAAGTACGAAATAACCACATAAACCGATACATTAAAAAATTCGGTTTACCGCTCTTCTTAAAACATAACGTCGAAAACATTCAACAACAACATATACAAAAAATTTACACGAAGCGTTTACTGAATTTGAACACCTCGAATTTATTGCCGTGGTTGCTAGAACTCTCAAAGAAGGGAAAGGCAACATCTATCAAGAAAGAAATGCGAATAAGTATAAAGTTGCAAAACGCAAGAATAAACAAATGAAATCCTTTTTTTCTCGTCTGATGTACCTGTAACTACCACTATTAACGTCTGCTTCTTCGTAGCTCTAGCCAGAGAACCCGAGTGGTGAGTATAGGTCTTCCTACCTCCACTTCTGTGCCTATAAGCTGTATACATTCCGGCACCAGAAGAACCAGCAGTACCAAGAGGCAAAATCCCGACGTCAAATGCCACCAACCATGGGATAGGAAATGATTTTAAAAGTTTATCGACCACGTCTTGCCGTCTGATACGGCCATGAGAACTTAAATTTTGCCACAAACATGGCTCAGACTTGCAAATACTGAAGCAGTACCAAGCACCCGTCACTGGTGCAACCACAATCCGGCTGTGGCTACCTTGGCAACACTGCGCCAAAGGTTTTCTAGAATTCAGTAATGAGAAAACCAGCAATCGTCAACCAAATAGAGAGAAGGACCGGCAAAACCAATGGGGTAAAAAGGCTGCAGCGTAAAAGAAACCCCAATAGCCCAAGCCAGAGGTAAAATCCGCGTCAAATGCCACCAACATGGCATACGAAAGCGATTTAAAAGTTTATGGATCGAACCGCTATCTCACGCATACATGAAGCTACAGTTTGCAACAAATAAGGCTCGGACTTGCAAATACTCAGCGGCACCAAGCACCCGTCATGGCTGCAACCACGATCCCACGTCGGCTACCTTGCCAACATCACGGTTCTCGATAAAGCTGTCTTCGAAAAAGATAAATGCAATGCATCATTGCCTTAGTAAACACACGCAGACAAAACTAAGGCTCGAGCTGCAAATACAAAAATAGAACCACAACCCGCCATAGCGCAACCGCGACCCATGTGCGGTTACCTCGCCAAACCGCAAGCGTGTTCCATTGTTTTTCCGAAAGAAAGTAAATACAAAGTAAGATCATCACCGCCATTACAGATAACAAACTAATACGACTTCAAACAATCACATAGTACTAAAGACCCGCCATGGCTGCAACCACCATTCGTATATGGGTACCTCGCCAAGATACGGGGCCTCGTCAAATGATGAGACACGAAGCCAGCGGTTCGCCAATGAAACCACCCCAACCTGAGAAATAATAACAGGGTCAGCAAGCTTATACAAAACCCCTTTGACACAAAAAAAACTAACACGTCAACGATCAAACAATAACAGGCCCCTCTACCTTACAAAGAACCTAGAAGGTAATTAAATCGAAAACCACCACCCTTACTCCACACACAAACATGCAGCCAAGTTAAGACACAAGTAAGGAAGACCACAATCAAAACATCGCCTACGACAATAACCGCAACCTCATAAAGAACCTTCAAAGCAACTAAATCGAAAACGACCATCTGTACTCCACACACAAACATGCAACCAAGTTACGATACAAGCAAGGAAGATCACAACTAAAAGATTGCATGTCAACCAAATCGTAAGAACATATGGGATATGAGAACGTATCAGCTTACCTCGTAGCTAAAGGAGATAAGCACCAAATCGCCCACCAAATAACCCCAATAAATTGGCAAAAGGCCATGAGATAAAACGGCAAGCTTAGTGAAGGCCACCGATCATGTGTCGACAAAGAATTTTAAAACCCCACCAACAACGTGGATTAAGGTTTACAGATAATAAGCTCGTCACTCCCATTACACTAACCACCCGCCATACACCGCATAGCGACCATTACGTAAGTAGATGCGTCGCTAGGATTATGGCCTGAAACCCTAAGATCATATGAGATCCGAGCACCGCCCATTTTTCCTTCCTGGTGAAGAAACGTTACCAAAATAACCACCGAACCGTCTACCAACTACAAAGGGCAATGAGGTAATGGGCTGCACCCAAATAGCCCAAAACCAACAGCGAAGGTATCGATGCCACTGACCAAGGTGTAGGAAATTATTTAAAATTACCACCGACAACGCGGATTAAGATTTATAGATAATTTTGCATAGAAAACTAAGTGTATATCTGAATTTATAACGAATTCTTACACCAATTAATTTGAAAAAAGTTATAATGTTTGTCGTGTTAATCTCTAGTATATAAAGCGTTTAAAACTTTTATTTTTAAAAATCTTAAATTTTTAAGTTTACGCAACTGCTAATATTAGAATTGTTTTTCAAAAAAAAATACGCAATTTAATACATGTAATAATTATTCGTTATAACTATCAATTATTTGTAATTGTACACATTAATTTGAATTTGAACATAGTAAAACTTAAGTTAAAGCAATATAAATGCAAATTTGTATCTACACAAGTCTATAGCAATGATCTTTGAGTTCTTAACTACACATATGTACAATGATTATTAAATCTTTAAAATTACGTGTTGTAACTAAATATTGATATAATTATCACTACAATAATATAAACTACCAAAGGATTAGGAAATTTGCAACTTATTATCTCAAGGAAGATTTTACGTTGCCATGTCTATAGTATAAACATTAAACATTGTGTATTAATAAGTTTTATGTAAATTACGAGACACAATTACCACATACTTGGTGATTTTAATATATATTTCTTATTGAGTTACATCTCATTTTCTTTTATTAAAGAATTGCATAAATATATCTTTATGATGAGTTACATAATATAATCAAGTATTTTCATTCACTTTTACGTTATACATAAACAACTTATGAATCTCATTTTATAGATGTAATCAACAATTACCACGGCTAGCAACCACAATCTCCTATTTTCTTTACCAATACTATATATATGCTTCAATTATTTTTATTTTTTCGTATTTTTTCTACTATTACCTCAATAGTGCGCGAGTACCATGATATATCAATAATGTACGACTTACAATTTGGATGAACGGACGGGGCTCAAGGAAGAATGGGGCCTTTAAGAATTAAGATTGTCAATAGACAACGTCAAATCAACTATTTTAGGGGGCATTTTAGAGTGCCCTTAGAGCATCCAATATGAATGTTTAAAAATAGGTCTAAAAACTTATGAAGAGGTTCAAGAATTTTTGTATCATAGTGAGAAACCATTTCATGTCTAGTAGGGGTGGCAATCGAGTCGTGTTCGTGTTGACCTATTCGGGTTCGCGTGTTGGCGGGTTGGTATAACGTCTACCCAAACACAACTCATTTATTAATCGTGTCGAAGCTTCAACCCCAACTTGCTTGCCTGCATAACACGTGTAACCTGTTTATGACTTCGTTTAACTGTTTAACTAAATATGTCAAACAATAAATAAGGTTGGTGGTTTGTTATTTTAACTAGTTTAAATGAAAAAGTGATATAAAGATCTAAAATATAATAAAAAGAACATACTGAATAACTATACGACAATTTCTGAGTTATAAAGTGTCAATTTCAATGATATTTGAGGTATAATCGTAATTCACTCATATTAAGTACATAAAATAAATATTTAATCCACATCTCACATAAAAAAACTAGGTTATATTTTTTATTTTTTGAGTCTTGTATAGTTAAACGGGTTCACGGGTTGACCTGTTTAGTATTTACTCGACCCAAACACAACCCGTTTATTAAACGGGTTAGACGGGTTGACCTATTTTTTACCCAAACCCGTTTATCCTCAACCCAAACCCGTTTAACTTCGTGTCGTGTTCGTGTCGTTTAACGTGTCGTGTCGAGAATTGCCGCCCCTAATGCCTAGGTGGCATGAAGAGGTCTAGGATTTTAGAGAGGTCCAAGAAATGTATTATGAATGTTGAAACAATTTACAAACCTCAAAAGCTTTATTCCATAGTAGGAATAGGTTTATAATATGAAAAGTTTTATGAATTAATGAAATTATAAGATGTGGCAATTTTATAAACCTTTTAATAGGTTCGCCATAGTGGATGCCCTTACCATACATTATTATTAGTGGGTGACACTTCCATAAAACCCTTCATTTTTGTTTAAAGGGAAATTCGATACCCATGGTTATTATAAATGGACAATCAAGTCCCATAACATTGATATATTTATGGATGTCTTTTTAGTTGAGCCAAGTTGTGAAATTGACGTGCTAGTGAAATGTAAGTAACATTTATCGTAGTTAGATTTTGCTGTGCCTTTTAGGGTTAATGTACAACTCTTATCCTACACTCCTACACAAATAGGTATAGAGACCTCCTTATGAAGACCTTTTCATCAAAAAGAAAGTTTCCTCACCAAAATTAGAATGATATATGAAGACTTGCTTAAGATGAAATTGTCTAAAAGAAAGAATAAGTTTCCTCATCTTATTAGGACTTTGTTTCCTAGTTGTATTTTTATTTCATATGTATTTATCCTTGAGACTCTATATATATATAAAAAAAAAAAAGATCTTATAAGAGGCAAGAATAAGAGTTTTGTACTTAGGGTTCTTTGAATTGATAAGTTTGATTCTTAGCTCAAGTTTATTTTATTTACTCAGTGATATAATATATAAATATTGATCAAAACCTTATCTTGTGTTCATACGATCCATGTGTTAGTAACTAGAGTTTCTTAATGCACAAACTCTAGGTAATCCTTTATTTCCTTGACACTAAACCCTAACATACTTCCTATCCTTCATAAACCTTCTCCACCAACTTCTATACCTCAAACCGAACCCACCCCAACATATACTTCCTATCCTACGTTGGTAAAATGATCTAAACATATCAAATATTAAAACTATTTTAGTCAAACATTTCATAGCAAATTAAAAAGGAGATCATTAACAACTAATCTGATAATCATATGAAATGAGAAAACAAGGAAAAGACAGAAAATGAAAGTGACGTTGGAAAAATAAAGTCTCGATCGGAAGATTTTAGAGTGGACATCATATTTGTAATACACGCGATACAACACTACACATGCATTTTGGTGGTGTGTATAAGTGCATATCACATCTCTTTAATTATATGTTGTCATCTTCTTGAATACAAGTTACCAAAAACCATGTCACGTCTGTCGTTGTAGAAGTTTTTCTACTAGGTTGAACATAACGTAGTTGGATCGAATTTGCTTTCTCCTGCTTTTGATTTGCTACTCTTAAAAACTTGGGCTGAAAATAACATCCTTATTGGGCTTCTATCAATAGTCTTTTATAGTTTTATCTTCCATTAATCTTCAATAAATCTTTATTTTGCTCCTTACCTTCCCTATCAATAACTAAAAATCAAAATAACAAAATCAAATAAGTGCCACAAAACGCCTTAATCTTCATTTCCTCTGAACCAATATATTTGGGAAAATGCTATGACTCACGAATTTTATGCTTTAGTTAAAAATGGTCGGTTGGTCTTGGTTCCTCGGCCACCTAATGTCAACATTGAGAGGTCTATGTAGCTCTTTTTTTCATAAACTAGATTAGATGGATCTCTCGGCTGATAGAATACTCGGCTTGTGGCCAACGGGTGAAATCAACTACAAGGATTAGATTGCGATGAGACATTCAGCCCCGTGGCCAACGGGTGCCTTAGTGGTTGAATAGAAAATACCATTATCTTTTGAGTGGCCAACGGGTGCCTTAGTGGTTGAATAGAAAATACCATTATCTTTTGAGTGACTGATAAAATTTACATGTAAGTCAAAATTTTATAAAATAATATAAATTTGAACTTAATTTTACGAATTTGCATGTAAGATTTTTAATATACATAATTTTTAATAACTATCTAAATTTAACAGGTAGTCCCTAAACTTTATACTAGTATCTGTTTTAGAAAAAAACAAATTTATTATTATTGTTGTTGTTATATCTATATTTATATACGTTAGGCATACCTATCGATGTCGTAGCGTAGATTAGGAATTGTTTAATTTTCGTATTAATTAATTGAAAAACGGTCATGTAACAAAAAAAAGTGGCCTTGGTTTAGCAGAAAACTATTTGGCATATAAGGTAATGTAGGTCTTTTAACTTTTTAGTTGCCTCATGTAGGCTAACAACTCATTAATGCAACAAGGATTGCTACGATGCCGCCGCGTTGCGGCGGGACATTTTATATTTATGGGTATACCTGCTTTGCGTTAAACTGTGAAGAAACGTACGGGTCAAAGTCTCCCAGAGAGCATCTTGTAATGCATACATCCTCTAAAATGGCTATATTAAAAAATCAGATTAGTATCCTGACCCCTGATAGTGCATACATAATAATCTTTAACACACTTATCATAAAATCATTTAAAAAGTCCATTTTCACACGTAACAAAACTACCCAATTTAACCTATTACGCAACACACTGCCATTTTGCCACCTCTAAACTCTACCTTTGAGAAATGCTGGAATTGTTTTTTTATTGCAACACAAAGGTATCTCACCGTAGCTCTCCGTCACTGTATCTCTCTCAGGCAGTCTTCTGATGCCAAGGAGCTTTGTTGTACTCGTAAGTATGACCCTATCAACATCAGTAGCAGCAAGAGAATGCCCCTTGCCTATGGCTGGCCACCAAATCTGCTAGCCATGAATGTTTCCCTTATGACAGATAGACGATATCTGACGAAAACATTAAAGATTAAACATTTCACATTTTAATAAGAGTACAAAGTTGTCTAGAATTATTATTACACTGATGAAATAAATATTAGAAATATATAGAGCCGGAACTCAACATTCCTTCAAGCTTTAAAGATTGACAAAAACAGGATCAAGATTACTTACTACATGATCTTCATAAAGCTTCCAAGTCTGTCCACTTCGACAACAGTTATCTTCACATTTCCGACATCAGCTCCGACATTCTTCCACAAACCTGACGTCTCTTCATCGCATATGACATCTTTTAGCTTCGACAATTTACTAACAGACTCTGACAACTCGTGCAATCCTCGACAACCACTCATCTGAAGCAGGGTGAAGCTGCTTAGCTCTCCAATCTGTTGAGGCCGTACATTTATACTCAAACGATCAGATATATCAAGTAATTGCAGATTATGCAGGCTTCCAGTAGATTCAGGGTAATCGTTGTATAAGCCTATGTGGCCAAACCCACTCAAACATACCCATTTCAGCCCAGTTTAACACCTATCTCAGCCCCCATTTCAGCATCCCAAACACACCCATCTGATCCCCATTTCAGACCCCAATCTACAGGTTACCACAAATCTAAGTAACTTCTGTTGTGAGTCGCTCATGTCGCTTTTTCATAATAAATTTCATTGGGCCGCTGAATTCTCTGACAAATAGCTCCACCCTTAACCACCCAATACATTCCCATAATGTGACCGTTAGGACAAAAGTGCCTAGAGGTAATGGCTTAGCCAATGGGGGTGACCCAGTGGTAATGGCTTAGCCTCTTAGGACAAAAGTGCCTAGAGGTCTTGGGTTCGAACCCTGGGGAGAAAATTAATCCCCCATTGGCCACGGAGGTTCACCTGTGACGACTCCGGGCTATCCAAAGGAATTGAGTCGCCTGGGATTAGTCGGCTCGCAATGTCGAGTCGGAAACCCAGGTATACCAAAAAAAAATAATAATAATGTGACCGTTAGAGGTGCATTAAGGCGCTGAAAAAGTTAGAAAAATCAGACACTCTGACCCAAACGCGTTAAATGTATAACAGTTGAGCGGAAAATCTCCATAAAAATATTGTACCTGAAAAAGTAGCGCCAATAATAGTCGCAATGTGTCGCCCATTTCTGATCTTTGGCCATTTAAAGAACTGTTTACGTTCAGAAGTTGCTGGAAAGTGCCGTTCCATGAATGTAACCATGTGTTGTCCGTATTAGTCCCATCTGTGTTGGCCAAAAAACGTCTTAGGTTAGTAAAGTGGTTCAGATACGGAAGTTTAGCTTTTTGGAGACATGCCGAATGGGTCAAACTTCAAAGTTAATGAAAGTGTAACAAATTCTGTTTTTCAATCTTAATTGATCTATTAAAAAAAATGTTGCAATCATTTTTTTTTTTTTTGGCAGGGGAAAAATAGGCTGCAACTTTTGAAAAACAAATGAAAGAGAGTTTTTTCAGTTCAACATATACCTGTTTTCGTCATTACTAAGAAATGGCCCGTTCCAATCTAGTCCTGTGTTGCCACTTCTACCAACACAATCCCTTAGGATCTGTGCAAGTAGTGTGGTCTTGTAAGTCAGCACTACATTGAGGAAACAAAACTGATTTCACTTAAATCGGAGCTGCAACAATATTTTTTGGAACATTCACTTTACAACTTCGGAAAAAGGAGACCGCGACCCGTCATCCAACGGATCAAACAAAACAATACCCGTCTCTTGATTCTTAGGCATTGCATCAATCGTTACCACCTGTCACTATTTCTTGCACGAAACTATCTTTACACTACACCACATTCCTCATCTCTTCTTCCTCGATTATCGGAGGCCACTGCGCACCCTAAATTAAAATTTACAAAGAAAATCATTTTATTAAAATAAGTCAGAACACCTCATTAAACTCTAATCAAACTATATAAGCATATAAAAAGTATTATATTCAATTTTTTATATCATTTATATTGGTGGGTCATTGTGATTTAAAGGAGTTCCAGTGGGATCATAATAATCTCAGAAGTTGACCAATGCAAATTTTCACCAGTGTAAAAACACGCCTACGAAGTTTCAAACAGCAAATTCATTTAGATTTCGGTAAAAAACGAACGTGCGTAGAGACATAACATGACCACATAAAATTATGACAAACAGTTGGCAAAATCACGTCTTTGAATGCAGAATCAAACCAAAATACTAAACTTACAGGTATCTCAAGTGCAACGGGATCTACAGGTCGGTTAAATGAATCAGATGCATCCAATGCCATGGTTTTTTTTGTTAAACTATACCGTTAAAGCGGCAGTCATTTGTGGCTACAAGTACTCTAGATTCTGATGTGGCAGGCTACGCTTTCCTGCAAATCCAGGTCATATAAATAAAAATGTATATGAAACAGATAAAATTGTTTAGTAGTTTCCGTTCCATCTTCTTTATCTTTTCACGTGAATGTACAAATTAAAAAACATCGATACCGGTCCTGGAAGCACTACAGAACAATAATAAAGTAGCCAATTACCTGTTAAGAGCCACTTCATTTGAGCCCCATTTCAGCACCCGAATCCACGATTCTCATCCCCTAAACCCACCCGTTTCAGCTCTCATTGCAGAGACCCGAGCAAGCATGTTTGAGGCCCGGTTTCAGCACCAAAACCCACCCAACTTAGCCCCCACTTCAGCATAAAACCTCAAACTCCGCACTTCTTCATCCTGCGCCCTATCATTATAATTACATAAAAATATCCTTTTTTTAGCGAAACACCACCACCACACAAACAAAACATCATTGCTCACCACCTTGTCAACCACATACCAGAACCAAAACCCCAAACCCCTCTATTGTCGTACCGTTATAACTTTTATAATTATCGGGCTGGATGACACCATTTTTTTCCGCAACATAGAACATGATATAATTATATGGACACTCAAACTATATTTGATAACAAAAAACGCAGGAAAAAATATTTGATAACTTCATTACATACCTTACAATGATTATAGAATCAAACGTAACGTTATACGAATAGTAGCCAAATAAATCCTCCCCAACTGAGCTTCAACCCGTTCAAGCACTGAACCAAACAATTAAAACACAATAAAAAAAAATTCCAAATATTTAAAGAAAATACGAACTAACAAATCATCAAAAATCCACAAATCATATCAATAATCAGATAGAAAAGAAGTCATAAAAATCCAAAAAAGAAATTTTAAATGATAAACCTATTCATGTCTATACTTACGTCACACTTGCAGGAGCAAGTGTAGTAATCGTAATATCTCCTTACCAAAATCAGAAGACAGGAAACAACAATGAACCTTCATTGTCGTCTTCTAGCTCAAAACAGATCTCCAAAAGTTAATAGGTATCTCTTTCAATAAGATATTAAACATCATTTGACATCACATGTGAGGAATTAATCAAAAATAAAAATCTTGGACAACAAAAATATCACAGCGGGTGATTGAGCACTTATGTACTCTTAACAAAAGATTAAATGATACAACAAAGAACTAATACTCGTGTCAAAATAAGGTTAATTAAAGAAACCGTAACTAACCTCTGGAATTTAACTCGTTTGCAAATGTCGATGTCTTCTTCTTTCCACCCTCCACGCATGTTGTTCGACCCATCTTTGCTATTTATCTTCTTCTTTAACAGCGTCCCATACATCCAATTGAAAATGACTTACATATGTTTACCTGAAAATTAACCCCATTATTATTACTTTCTTATTATTTGCACCAATAAAAAAGTAACAAACAAACACCAACGATTGAAGAACGATTACCTAGTACCAAAGCAGTAAACAACTGAGAGTTGAGACTAAGGAAGCGAGATACCACGCCACGTATCAAGCAGAAAACCACGTATATCGTAAGCGCTCCGTTGTTATCATAAGAGAAAGGCGGCAACGATTTTTGTGGATTGGGCCAAGATAACAGGGCAAGGAGTATTTTTTGTAGCCCAACGGTGAAACGGTTGGCCCTAAACGACATCACACGGGACCGTTTCAAAGACAGGTTCCATTAGGCTCAGATTTGTGAGCGGAAAATGGTCAAAAAGGTCAGAATTCCGCCATGGCTGAAAAAAAACGCAGTTCAATGATAGCAAGTATGCTTTCACGCCATCCGGTTATTGCCGTGCCAAGTTACGGTTCAGACCTCAAATAACCAATATCATTTGACTCAGGTTGATCAGTAATCAAGAAAAGTGAATACATCCGCCATGGCTGCAAACCTTATAGTTCGCCGTGCCAAGAGACGGAGACTCACGAATTTAATCGAACCCACAAATTCATCATAGCCTATTATAACCAACAAAGGGTGGGCTAACTATAAAAACCCGAGAACAGAACGTGAGCAAACCCCAATGTACGAAATAAGAAACTCAGCCAAAACAACATTCTCTTTACCAAATACCTGAATTTCAACAGCATGAATACAAATAAAGTTAAACCCCGAACAAAACCACGCAAAATCAAATAAGCTAATTAGCCGGGATAATAAGTTCATCCAAACACGCCCCTAACAAAACAATAAAACCACCCTAAGCCATAAGCAAAATCAAATAAGCCAATAAGCTGTGATAATAATCAAAATCCCAAACCTAAGAACCCAATTAACATCAACATATTCAAATAGTAACTCCGAAAGATATCCATTAAAAAAAATCCACCCCAGAATCATAAATAAACCCATAGTTTCATCTTTTTTTCACAAATAATCAAAAACCCACAAATCAGATGAATAATCAAACACAAACAATAATTAGGGTTCATACCTTTTTTATTTTTGTAGCTGTCTTCCAGTACCCCGACCATCTGACGACCTACTTTTAGTTTTCATCTCCTATGACACAGCCTAGAATCATAAAACACCAATTTCCTAATAGTCTTACACCAATCAAACAGGACAGGAAAAGATAGTAACCAACAAAAACACAAAAACTAAGAGAAACACATACCACAAATACGCAACAACAAACACCTAAGATTGGAGAAATGATTACCTAACGCTAAAGCAGCAGAAAACTGAGAAACACGGCACGATTGTTTGAAAGAGATATGAATCGCCAGTCGTTGGGAGTCGAGACAGAGAGTATGGCGCCACGTATAACTGTAGAAGACACGTATATGAAAGAAGGCGGCAACAGGGCTGAAGAAGAAACATGGATCTTGCATTTGGGCTGACGGAAATAAGAGGAGCCCCAAACGACAGTTTTTGTCGCCGTTTCGTATGCTTGCATTATATAATATATAAACGAGTTGGGCTACGGCCGCCGCGTTGCGGCGAGGCTACGGCTAGGTGTTTGCTATAGATTTCGACCCTTTCCAGTGTAAAAATGTCGCTAAAATTGTTTATAGTCAGTATACAACAAACTTGCCGCGTTGCGGCGAGGCTACGGCTAGGTGTTTGCTATAGATTTCGACCCTTTCCAGTGTAAAAATGTCGCTAAAATTGTTTATAGTCAGTATACAACAAACTTGTCAAACGTCGTAAATATACATGGGCTACAGCTCACACCAATATGAAGAGATGCAATGCATATAAGTGTGAACCTCATATTATACTAATCATGCACGAAATGAATTCGGCATCACAAAGCAAGAATACGTACTCATTCAACTAATTAATAAGCAAGTTTCAACTTATAAGTACTTATACTCCAGTTACAACTCACAACTTGTTTATTAATGGTTACATATCGATGAGTTATCTCAGTATATGGCTAACTTGTAAGCACTATTGTTGCGTGTGTGGTTGCCCATTATTCGTGTAGCTGGTGTTTGCGTTATTCTAATTCTTTTTGCAGCGTGATGATCAAACTTGGTTGGTAGTCAGTAACATATCCATCACTATTAAAACACAATTCCAAACATCCTCTTAACAAAAGATTAAATGATACTACAAAGAAATAACACTCGTGTCAAAATAAGGTTAATTAAAGAAACCGTAACTAACCTCTGGAATTAAACTCGTTTGAAAATGTCAATGTCTTCTTCCTTCCACCCTCCACTCCTGTTGCTCGACTCATCTTTGCTACTTATCTTATTCTTTAACAGCCGGTCACCCACTCGTGACATAGAGTCCATCATCAAATGCTGATATCGTTGAAAATAATTATGAGTTTACCCTTTTCGTTAGAAACCCCTTCTACATACTACTTAAACCCAATTTATATTAACACAGTCTAAAAATGGCAAAATCATTCAAGCTGCTCTAATTTGAACCTAAGAAAAGAAACAGTGTTTTCATTTATAAAAATCATCAAAGTTATTAGTAAAATAGTAGTTATATTTGTATACTGAAGGTGAACTTACGCACAACGATCCGATCCGTTACACTCGATTATGTTCAGATGAAGTGAGTTCCTAGCAACGTATGTTTGCAATACATTATACACATATCCACGCTTCATATTTAGTTCACGGTTCCTATCGCGGTTACCAATCTGCATCGACACGGAAAAACACATATTCAGTTTACAAACAAACCTAATAAGTCGTGATTCCTTTCTTACTTTTTACGCTTCTACTTTCATTTGGTAATACATCGGAGCCAGTCTTCTGAGTTGCATTACCTAATTATTGAACCTTAATCTCGAAAAGTGAAATAAGATTCAGATGATCATGTTTTGTACAGTTCTTACGAAGCATCCTTTCAATTATAACAAAAGTGGGTCCAAATACATAGTAAATCAACATATAACTAAAACTAATACAACTATTGAACTAATTGTAAACAAAGCGCAAGGAACTTACTTGATACCAAGATCAATGTGCTCACGAATAAACAGCGGCGATGCGTCCGAAGTTGCGTCGAAAAGCTCTTATTCCTTAAAGTTCAAACTAACTTTCCAAAAGCTGTGTGGCCTTATCTCCCCTAATTGGCGTTGCTCTAGGAGTAGTGCGTGCACGCAAAGAAACACCGACAAAGAGCCAACGAAATCGTGAAGGGATCAGCAACAAGCATGAAAATAAAAACACCAAGCATGCAGCAACAAAGAGATGTAAAGTCAATAAATGTGAAGCGCGTGCATACTGATGCGGACTGGGCACTCGCCGCGGTTGAATGGACACGTTAACGCCAATATTCGGATCAGTGCAGACACGCGACAAAAAGAAAAAGCAAAAGAGCATTAGACGGACGGCGGCAAGTACGGATTACGAGATAGAAGAAGCGGGGAAACTTCACCCACGGCAAAACATCGGCCGCAAAATTATGAGCATCCGAGTAGCTGCGCTAAAACAGCAGAGCAGGAAACAAATGAGCACATCCATCACGAACGGAAACAAAATAGATGATACTATAAATAAGAAAAGAGAATGGGAGCAAAGAAGCTGATGTATACACATAACAACCGATCTTCATTCGGCTGAGAAATTATGCAAGGACCACGCGGACGTCCCCACTCCGGCTATAGTAAGAAAAAAAAACCATAAACACGACCGAAACCAAACCCTAAATTGCAAAACCCAATATCACTAATATCTGAATTCAACAAAAAAGAGCCAACATTTTAATTATCTTACTGCATAAATTAAACATACCAGTAGATATTAAATAATTTTCCATAAGAACGGCAGCGACAATACACCACGGTCGACTTTTGACCCATACATGTTTCCTTAGAGGCTATATGTTATAAACGAACTGATATGACAATGGACTATTATCACTACAACTAATTTCATAAGAAACGCCAACTTCACCTGGTTAGAGGTAGCCTCAAAGGAATCCATGGCGCTCACCGATCCTTAACCTTGAAAATGTTCCGCAAGGAAAGGCATACACAGTACAGATCATATGTGTTTTAAAACTCTAATACACAAACCATCCTTTTATGGGAAGTTTTTAAGCGGTTTCATATTCTTTCTCTGGAATTCACGATATCACGATTATCGATGGCGGGAAGTTGACATTTCAATTCTTGATTTCATATTCTTTCTACTTTATAATAGTGTAATCAATATAAAGTAAATTGGTTTCATATTCTTTCTACTTGGCTTATTAGCAATAACAACTGTAGTTAATAGTGATAACCCAAATCAATATAAAGTCAACTTACATAGTAACGTAGAGTATCAGCTTCAATGGGTTGAAGATGCCGAGATAATAAGTTTTATACCCATCACTCGTAAAAATTGCATATGTAAACGACCAAAAACCATACAGCAGATCATTAGGCTCAGATTTATGAGTGGAAAATGGTCAAAAAGGTAAGAATTCCGCCATGGCTGCAAAAAAACGCGGTTCAATGACAGCAAGTATGCTTTCACGCCATCCGGTTATTGCCGTGCCAAGTTACGGTTCAGACCTCAAATAACCAATATCATTTGACTCAGGTTGATTAGTATTCAAGAAAAGTGAATACATCGCCATGGTGCAAACCTTATAGGTGCCGTGCAAGAGACGGAGACTCACGACTTTAATCGAACCCACAAATTCATCATAGCCTATTATAACCAACAAAGGGTGGGGTAACTAAAAACTCGAGAACAGAACGTAAGCAAACCCCAATCTACGAAATAAGAAACTCGGCCAATACAACATTCTCTTTACCAAATACTTAAATTTCATCAGCATGAATACAAATAAAGTTAAACCCGAACAAAACCACGCAAAATCAAATAAGCTAATTAGCCGGGATAATAAGTTCATCCAAACACGGCCCTAACAAAACAATAAAACCACCCTAAGCCATAAGCAAAATCAAATAAGCCAATAAGCTGTGATAATAATCAAAATCCCAAACCTAAAAACCCAATTAACATCGACATATTCAAATAGTAACTCCAAAAGATATCTATTAAAAAAATCCACCCGAGAATCATAAATAAACCCATACCTTCATCTTTTTTTCACAAATAATCAAAAACCCACAAATCAGACGAATAAGCAAACACAAACAATAATTAGGGTTCATACCCTTTTTATTTTTGTAGTTGTCTTCCAGTACCTTTTTATTTTTGTTTCTTGATTATTGGTAGTTGGCTAAACACAATCAAAGGTAACAGCCTTTGTTTCTTGATTATTGGCTAAACACAATCAAAGGTAATCGAAGCAAACCCCTTCTCGTTTAGCCAACTAAAAATAATTTACCTCCAACGTATATACCTGCATCCGCTCTCTAAACACAATCGAATTTGTTTCTTGATTAACCTGTTTTGGTTTGAGTTTGCTGAGGATCTGTGGAATGTTCTAGTTCTAGGATTATCGCGTCTTTATGTTAATGAGTGAGGCGGTGAACACATAGCAGGCCGGCACATTGGGCTAACTGAATAATGAGTGAGGCGGTGAACACATAGCGGCACATTGGCTAACTGAAATGGGCCGAGTGTACTGTTCATCGAACGACGTCGTTTTAAATGCCTTTTAATATATATAGTAATTAACGGCCAAAACGCTGCCGTTTCGACTCTTATATAAATTAACGGCCAAAACGCTGCCGTTTCGACTCACATTTTCCCGCCTTTTTTGCCGCCCAACATGGCCCATGACTCATTCTTTGGCAGCCCAAATGATAATATTACATGGCAGCCCAAATATTTGTATGTAAATAAATTAAAAACATTTACATACAATTTTTCAGTACATGACTATATCTTTAATATAAAATATCGTTCGAACACTTTTTTGGTTGAAGAAAAAGTCATCAATCTAAGGATATTAAATACATTGTCCAATACACGCAAATGCTACGGACCAACGAATTAATCTACTAATTGTCATCCAGTCAGGTTTCTCTGGAAAAAACATGTTGTTAAGCATGGCGTCAGAACGATTGATCATACGTTAACGCCAGCCGGACCGTCGCTTTAATATATATATAATAGTTGACCAACAACACATTAATGCAAATGGGTTGGGCTATGCTAGACTTTTTGATCCTTTTTCAAAAGTGTCATGGACTTACTACAAAACAATAATAATGCAAATATTTTTATGTTAAAAAAAATTTAACATTCATTTTCTCAAAAAAAATTCTTAATTTATTTATGTTATTAACAAAATCATTTTGATTTATGAAATTTTCTAATGTATAGTGTATACTACTTCCGTCTCATATTAGGTGATGGTTTTTGCAAGTCTCTTTTTCTTCAACTTTGACTTTAAATATATATATTTGTGTTATATAATACCTAATGAAAATTATACAAATGAAAATATATTTAAAAACTGAATACATTGATATATCTTGCATCAATTATTTTATAACACAAACAAAAATATTTAAAGTCAAAATTGAAAAAAAGAAACTTTAAAAAAATTATAATGGACACTTAATGTGAGACAAAAAGAATATTTATTAGGTAGAAAACTTAACATTTAATTTCTCAATTTTTAAACCAGACTCAAACTAAATTAAATAAACACATCTTAGAAAGTTTAGCTTAAAATGTGATTTCACAAATTTTCTTTTTGGCATCAAACAAATAACAAATCAATATAATTTAAAAAGAAATGCTAACAACAACTTTAAGGGTTCCGTTAATAACAAATAAATTTAATTTGAAGAGAAATATTGAGACATTGTTAGCAACTAACTTTTTAATTTTCGGTAATATGACAAATGATGAAAGTTTGTATTTGTATTTGAAATTTTATAGGAAGTGATTAATGATTTTAGTGGTTTTGTTTGGACATTGTGTATTGTCTTAACATAAATTTTGGTAATTAGTTACGTATTAACAACAATCCTAAAGGTGTTTATTAACAAAATCTATAATTTTTAAATAATAATTTTAATACAAGTAAAATTGTTTTCTATAATCCGCGTTTAATAACCGTGTATACTGTCACAATTCTCAAATTCCGGTCATTTCTTAAATTAAAAATGCATCATATTAGTTCATTCATGGCATTTTATTTCACATTTAACGCATAATTTTTTTTATATTAAATAAACGTTATCGCGTGAGTTATTATTTTGAATATTTAATCCGTTACTTTCAAAAATGATCCCGACATATTTTTATACTTACATTTAGTTATAAAAACCATATTTTGACTTTACCTAGTGTTTTGAATTTATTTGGTACATAAATCGTTAAAATTAAATTATTACGACACTTTTCTTAAAACTACTCTAATTATTTTATCACTCAAATTTTACAAGGAATACATTTTTACAATTTTTATAATATCATTATACTCTATTTTGATCTATTAAAACTTACTTGTACTTAAAGACTACCATTTACCTTTACATTTATTTAACTTACCTTTTTCTACAAATTAAACACAAACATATACAAGTATAGATTTAAAAAAAAAAAAAAAAATAACATTGAGAGACAACCCTCCCCCAAAAACCGGCCAAGGGGAGGGTGCACTCATAAATGTAGCATGGTTTCCTTAAGACTTTGTCTTCAATAATACATAAGTCTTATTTGATCTTTTTCTCATTCAAAGACTCATAGTTTCAAGTGTTAAACAACAAAATTTCTCTCTTTTTCTTCTTGGCTTCAAGAACCGGTCACACATACAAGAGCAAGGGGATCAAAAGTTTTGCAAAATCAAGTGTTATTTCAACCTAGTTTATATCCTTTTTATGGTTTTGAAATAAAACCAAGGATATTTAAGTTAATCCTTGTTACTTACACCTCTTCATTTCACTAGTAAGCATGTTTTCATCATTTTTATGTTTCCTCTTTCATTTCATATGTCTCTTATCATTTTTGGAGCTTATATGCATGTTATGTTATTTATACCATTTTCTTAAGATTTTAGAGTTATTTATATACTTAAGGTCATCCTATAATTACTCCCATGGTATTCTTTGGTCTTGATGGTGATTAGGAACCCATGACACCCTAAGAAGGTGTATGGTAGGATTAGATTAGCTTTGGAGTTGATTTGAAGGGATTAGAATAGGTTTTGTCCGTGAAAAACTATTTTCAATAACTATATTTTACGTTCTGTCCTTAATCCGAATTTCTGGAAAAATCAGCAGATGGTACGAAAGTTTGGCCTTGATTTTTGGAAAATATACTTAAAAACGAATCCGTGGCCGCTTGAACGGATAAAAACGGACTTATAACGAAGCCGTGGTGAATTTTTAAAGTTTGACGACGAAACGTATATTTTCAGAAAATCTCAGCTTGCTGTTTTTAATTATTTCGGGTCAAAAACGAGCCTTGAGCTTCACAAATTATTTCGACTTCTCAAAAATATATTAGTTTACTTCGATACGAAGCTAAGGACATATATTACGTAGAAAACGGATTTGAAACGACAAAGATATGCACGTTTTCATAAACTTGCCGTAACTATTATTTTTAGAAAAACTATATTATTTTTACGAGATAAGTGTTACGGTAACTAAAATCACCATATTTAACCCCTATTATCTTTATGTTCGAGACCTTTTTGACGAAAACTCCTGAACTGAAACTTCTAGATATCAATACAAACTTTCCAAAACCGTCGAGTTCGTTCTCTAACGATCGACGTACACCGTTTTACGACTAGTTTTCCAAAGCCATTTTTGTTAATTTCATGATATTTCCGCCGACATTGTTTTGCGACGAAAAGTGGAAATTTCACCAAAAATCATTATAAAACCATTGTAGGATGACATTTTGACGTAAAAACATGTAAAGTGATTTTTGATTGGTCGAGACGTCAAAAGAGTATTTTTCGACGACAAGTATTATTTTCAAAACTCGCAAATGGTATAAATAGCATACGAAATGCATGCATAACATTACATTGCAACTCATTGCATGTCATATCATTCGTAATAGGTCCCGGTTAACACATCACATTATACCTCGGTGTACTCACTTTTGTCATCGCCTCAGTTTACCAAGTGAGTATTCACAGACTCCCCTTTTTAAATACTTTAAATTGTTTTGGGGTGGAATGCATGATTTATACTTGAACTAAACTATCTATGTTTTATGAACTTATTGAACATTTTATGCTAGTGAGTAATCACATCCCCTTTTTACCGTTTTACTATATTTTGGGGCTGAATGCATGAGCCATACTTGAATTAAATTAAATCTTACTTTTGTGAACTTGAATTAAATCCTTGAACTTAATTATGAAATAATGCCACACTTGAACTTATTGAACCGTACGTGTTATGACCTTGTCCCAAAGTCTCCCATGTTCGGAGCATCACTATAAAGTCTCGCCTTATTGGTGGAGCGGTCTCAATAAATCTCGCCTAGGTGGTTGAGTGACAAAGGAGTCTCCCTTGTTGGAGCAGTGCAAAGTCTCCCATGTTCGGAGCATCACTATAAAGTCTCGCCTTATTGGTGGAGCGGTCTCAATAAATCTCGCCTAGGTGGTTGAGTGACAAAGGAGTCTCCCTTGTTGGAGCAGTGCAAAGTCTCCCATGTTCTGAGCATCCACGAATTAGTATATTCGTAGCACTATATTGTGAACTATTATGACCACTTACACTTGACTACTTGACGCACTATATTTTGTGCAATGGGTTGTGTACACACAGGTTGCAAGTTTTGTATGGGCGGAATTTGGAACTGAGTGGATACACAATGCCTTTGCTTTGAGAACTATTTTCGTCGACCGAAAGCTTTGTTTATTTCTTTCGAGTTTTCTTATTTTTTTTGCTAAACGTGTTTACTCACCAACTATTTTCATAGTTGACCCGTTTTCTCTCATGCATTTCAGGTGATCGTTAGTAAGCTTTTCTATCAAGTCTTGCATAAAGAAGTTTTCACTTGTCGCTACAAGTCGTATGTATTAAAACTTAATATTTTGGAATCTAAACTTTGTAATATATTTGCCGATGACGGCTACACTGGTATTGTAATGGTGTAATATTTCTTTTTAATATTAATGTTGGTATGTTCTATTATCTTGTGCTTATGTTCCCTTCCGTTACACCTCGTGTTTCCGCCTCCGGCGAGGGTGTGACAGATTGGTAACAGAGCCAAAGGTTATAGAGAATGCCGATTTTTCAAAAATAAAAATCACAGCTATAACCGGAAAAAAAAAAAAAAAAAAAAAAAAAAATTTGTATATTATTTTATTAAACATTGAACATCATCCGAGTCATCTAGTCCTATCGTTGCATTGTTACTCATAAATTATACATAGCCTGATCAACTATGTCTAATTTATGAAGAACCATGCAATGATAAGAGTGGTAGTTTTAAATCATGTTTAGTCGAGTCTTTTGAGTCTGGTCACCTGAAGTTGCATTGGTCGGGTGGGTATGCATGGTATGTTTTTACGTTCACGTCTACATTACCGTACCTTGTTCATATCTTCTCTTTTCCATCTTTCGACTTGTTAAGACATAGCATGTCTCGTTCGGTGCCATGTTTCGATCACTATAACACACATTACCACCGTTCGCACCTCATCGACTTCGTTCGAATGTCGTTTACTCAACCCGATGTTTTGGTCCTCTGTAGGATCATGGCTGCAAGAAACACACGCTCAGGAGGTAACAACAACGGCAACCCAAACAACAATGACAATCCAGACAACAACGCTGCTGGAATAGCGGATCTACTCACCCAAATTATAACACAACTCGATGCTAGACGAACCAACAACGGAGAAGGCTCTTCAAACGCTGGTCAAGGATGCAGCTACAAAACTTTCATGACATGTAAGCCAATGGAATTTCATGGTACTGAGGGTGCCATTGGACTGCTAACATGGTTCGAGAATGTTGAGTCGAAGCTTAGTATCACGCGAAATGTCTGAAGGAAACAAGGTTGAGTTCTCTGGCTGTCTACTACAGGGTCGAGCATTGACCTGGTGGAACAATCAACTGCAGACTAGAGGAAGAGGGGCAGCAAATGCGCTATCTTGGGAAGCATTCAAGAAACTACTAACCTGATGAGTACCTGCAGAAAAGATGAAGTGCAGAAACTGGAAGAAGAATTTTGGAATCACTTGATGGTAGGAGTAGAGATCGACAAGTACACGATCCGGTTCCACGAGTTAACTAGGATGGTTCCTCACATGGTTTCCACTGTGGAGAAGTTGATTGACCGATATATATGGGGATTGATACCAGAAATTAGGAGGGATGTCACTTCGTCGAAACCAACCACTCTACAAGCCGCTGTGAGTATGGCGTATCGCTTGACAAATGATGTGATCAGTGCGGAGAACTAACAAAAGCAAACGACAATGGACGAAAGCGTGGCGGAGGATCACCGGGAAACCGAGACGGAGAATCAAAGCAAAACAAGAGGCGCGAATAACCCGTGAACTATGGGGCGACCACCCAGGAGCGCAAAGGATATGCAGGTCCACGTCCTTTGTGCACTCGATGTAATTATCATCACATAGGAGACGCCCAGGTGCGGCAAATGTGGGACGGGCCACACGCGAAAAATTGCTCAAACAAGACTGGGAATCAAGGACAGAGAAAGGCATGTTACGAGTGTGGGAGTCTAGATCACCTTCGCAATACCTGTCCCAAGCTGAAAAGAACTCCCAATCAAGGAGGTAATCGTCCAAACCCGGCATTGGCAATAGAAGGTCCACCAGAACCGAACATTGAAATTCCTCCCGCCCGTGGTCGAGCATTCTATTTGGGTACCGAGGAAGCCCGCAACGCTTAACGGGTACATTCTTTCGAACAACTACCTTATTTCAGTACGACATAATTTTGAGTGCATAGCTTCCTTCCAATCTTTATCACGTTCACGACCTTGATTAATTTGAGACCTATTGATATCGACCTTAGTTGTTATATATTTTGTTGATTGGATTTGATTGTGTAAGCAAATCGAATATCGGGCGAATCTTTCAAAAGACTTCATTCAAGGATTTGGAATCCTACCTTTCTAACAACTTGTTTCCTAGCTTGATCTAGTGACAGTTCTTGTTTGATGAGTTTCGAAAATCAAGCTAAGAGACAAGTTTACTCAAGTCGGTTTAGTTTAATCTCATGACAGTTCTTGTTTGATGAGTTGTGAGATTAGATTATAATCGACAACCTAAAGGTCTTTTGAGAGTTACGTTCGATATTGGGTAAGTTTACCCTATCAAATCTAGTCGCAGACACGTACTTAATTGAATGGGGAACCTGTACGCATGGGCATTGATATGTTCATTTAGACTGTTCGTACGATCATGAACTTTTAGAACTCTTGTCGAGGTTCGGACCATAGTATCGTTAATCGAATCATGAGGACATGATTCCGCTGACATGGGAAGAATGTCACAATTCTCAAATTCCGGTCATTTCTTAAATTAAAAATGCATCATATTAGTTCATTCATGGCATTTTATTTCACATTTAACGCATAATTTTTTTTATATTAAATAAACGTTATCGCGTGAGTTATTATTTTGAATATTTAATCCGTTACTTTCAAAAATGATCCCGACATATTTTTATACTTACATTTAGTTATAAAAACCATATTTTGACTTTACCTAGTGTTTTGAATTTATTTGGTACATAAATCGTTAAAATTAAATTATTACGACACTTTTCTTAAAAACTACTCGGTAATTATTTTATCACTCAAATTTTACAAGGAATACATTTTTACAATTTTTATAATATCATTATACTCTATTTTGATCTATTAAAACTTACTTGTACTTAAGGACTACCATTTACCTTTACATTTATTTAACTTACCTTTTTCTACAAATTAAACACAAACATATACAAGTATAGATTTTAAAAAAAAAAAAATAACATTGAGAGACAACCCTCCCCCAAAAACCGGCCAAGGGGAGGGTGCACTCATAAATGTAGCATGGTTTCCTTAAGACTTTGTCTTCAATAATACATAAGTCTTATTTGATCTTTTTCTCATTCAAAGACTCATAGTTTCAAGTGTTAAACAACAAAATTTCTCTCTTTTTCTTCTTGGCTTCAAGAACCGGTCACACATACAAGAGCAAGGGGATCAAAAGTTTTGCAAAATCAAGTGTTATTTCAACCTAGTTTATATCCTTTTTATGGTTTTGAAATAAAACCAAGGATATTTAAGTTAATCCTTGTTACTTACACCTCTTCATTTCACTAGTAAGCATGTTTTCATCATTTTTATGTTTCCTCTTTCATTTCATATGTCTCTTATCATTTTTGGAGCTTATATGCATGTTATGTTATTTATACCATTTTCTTAAGATTTTAGAGTTATTTATATACTTAAGGTCATCCTATAATTACTCCCATGGTATTCTTTGGTCTTGATGGTGATTAGGAACCCATGACACCCTAAGAAGGTGTATGGTAGGATTAGATTAGTTTCGGAGTTGATTTGAAGGGATTAGAATAGGTTTTGTCCGTGAAAAACTATTTTCAATAACTATATTTTACGTTCTGTCCTTAATCCGAATTTCTGGAAAAATCAGCAGATGGTACGAAAGTTTGGCCTTGATTTTTGGAAAATATACTTAAAAACGAATCCGTGGCCGCTTGAACGGATAAAAAACGGACTTATAACTTGGCCGTGGTGAATTTTTAAAGTTTGACGACGAAACGTATATTTTCAGAAAATCTCAGCTTGCTGTTTTTAATTATTTCGGGTCAAAAACGAGCCTTGAGCTTCACAAATTAATTCGACTTCTCAAAAATATATTAGTTTACTTCGATACGAAGCTAAGGACATATAAAACGTAGAAAACGGATTTGAAACGACAAAGATATGCACGTTTTCATAAACTTGCCGTAACTATTATTTTTAGAAAAACTATATTATTTTTACGAGATAAGTGTTACGGTAACTAAAATCACCATATTTAACCCTATTATCTTTATGTTCGAGACCTCTTTGACGAAAACTCCTGGCTGAAACTTCTAGATATCAATACAAACTTTCCAAAACCGTCGAGTTCGTTCTCTAACGATCGACGTACACCGTTTTACGACTAGTTTTCCAAAGCCATTTTGTTAATTTCATGATATTTCCGACGACATTGTTTTGCGACGAAAAGTGGTAATTTCACCAAAAATCATTTCAAAACCATTGTAGGATGACATTTTGACGTAAAAACATGTAAAGTGATTTTTGATTGGTCGAGACGTCAAAAGAGTATTTTTCGACGACAAGTATTATTTTCAAAACTCGCAAATGGTATAAATAGCATACGAAATGCATGCATAACATTACATTGCAACTCATTGCATGTCATATCATTCGTAATAGGTCCCGGTTAACACATCACATTATACCGGGTGTACTCACTTTTGTCATCGCCATTCGGTTTACCAAGTGAGTATTCACAGACTCCCCTTTTTAAATACTTTAAATTGTTTTGGGGTGGAATGCATGATTTATACTTGAACTAAACTATCTATGTTTTATGAACTTATTGAACATTTTATGCTAGTGAGTAATCACATCCCCTTTTTACCGTTTTACTATATTTTGGGGCTGAATGCATGAGCCATACTTGAATTAAATTAAATCTTACTTTTGTGAACTTGAATTAAATCCTTGAACTTAATTATGAAATAATGCCACACTTGAACTTATTGAACCGTACGTGTTATGACCTTGTCCCAAAGTCTCCCATGTTCGGAGCATCACTATAAAGTCTCGCCTTATTGGTGGAGCGTTCTCAATAAATCTCGCCTAGGTGGTTGAGTGACAAAGGAGTCTCCCTTGTTGGAGCAGTACAAAGTCTCCCATGTTGAGCATCACTATAAAGTCTCGCCTTATTGGTGGAGCGGTCTCAATAAATCTCGCCTAGGTGGTTGAGTGACAAAGGAGTCTCCCTTGTTGGAGCAGTGCAAAGTCTCCCATGTTCGGAGCATCCCTGAATTAGTATATTCGTAGCACTATATTGTGAACTATTATGACCACTTACACTTGACTACTTGACGCACTATATTTTGTGCAATGGGTTGTGTACACACAGGTTGCAAGTTTTGTATGGGCGGAATTTGGAACTGAGTGGATACACAATGCCTTTGCTTTGAGAACTATTTTCGTCGACCGAAAGCTTTGTTTATTTCTTTCGAGTTTTCTTATTTTTTTTTGCTAAACGTGTTTACTCACCAACTATTTTCATAGTTGACCCGTTTTCTCTCATGCATTTCAGGTGATCGTTAGTAAGCTTTTCTATCAAGTCTTGCATAAAGAAGTTTTCACTTGTCGCTACAAGTCGTATGTATTAAAACTTAATATTTTGGAATCTAAACTTTGTAATATATTTGCCGATGACGGCTAAACTGGTATTGTAATGGTGTAATATTTCTTTTTAATATTAATGTTGGTATGTTCTATTATCTTGTGCTTATGTTCCCTTCCGTTACACCTCGTGTTTCCGCCTCCGGCGAGGGTGTGACATATACAATCGAGTCTAGTTTAAGCTCGAAAATACTCGGCTCGTGAGACTCGCGAGCCTTGTTGAGCTTTGATTAAATTACAATTTGACCTTTTTGTATATACGTTATTACTTAATTCGCATAAAAAATCGAGTCGAGCTTGATATCCTAAGTTTTTAACTAGTTCGAGCTTAAAATGTTGAGATAATCGAGCTCGAGTAGAGTTTCGAACTTGATTTATGGATGATGACTCAAGGTTGAAATCCAAAGCTCGAGTTTTAGTAATCGAGTAGAGCTCGAGCTTGACAGTACTCGGCTTGACTCGGATCTTTTACACCCCTACGTACACGGGTTTAAAAGTTAAAAACGAGTTTAATTAACATCTATTAAACTTAAATTTTAACTAACTTCGAATGGATGTAAACCGCAAGCACACGATCATTTGCGTCTTCAAAAATATTTATATTACTTATAAATGGTTTAAAACCCTCCCTCTTATTAATTGTTTTAATACCATCATAAATAGAATTTTAAGCAAATACAAGCTATCAAACATAATTTACAAAGGGATTGTCTAACCAGTGCCCTTAGGGCACTGGTTAAGAAGGCTGAGGACCCACAGAAAAACACCAAAAAAATAATTTAAAGACTCAAGGACCCACACTTTTTCAATAAAAAAATATTTTTTCCGTACCTTTTTGTGGGTCCTCAGCCTTCTTAACCAGGTCCCAAGCAAGACCTACTGGTTAGACAATCCCATTTACAAATATGTAAAACACAAATCATTCTTATCTTAAAACATTATTTTTACATACCATTAATACACTCATGCATCAATAAATAAATTCTCTAAGCACAATGTACACAGTCATGTGGCACAGTTAACATTTATTTGTCAAAAAATTTAATCACATAGTATTCACCGTCACATAAGTGCAAGTATGCTTCTAATATTTTAATAAGGGTTAAAAAAAAACTCCTAAATTTTTTTCTTTTTTCCACCTCGTTTTCACGAGATCCTAGAAAAAAAACATATGAATGCGTATCCAATCTATCAAATCAAATAGGCCACCTCTTAAAATCCGGCCCCACCATCACCATCTCTCACTTTCACAAATCAATCAATCAATAAACAAGAAAAGCAATGGCGGATGAAGACGATGGTCAGAACCATAACAACAACAAGAATGACTTCGAAGATCTCATTCGAAAGCTACTTCCAATCGGAGCTCCTTTACTCGACGAATCCCAACTCGATTACTCAATCTCCGTTGATTACCAACCACCACCACCTCCTCAAAAACACACTCTCCCCATCATCAAAAACACCACCACACCTTTTACTAAACCCACCAAAACCCCACTCAAATTCACTTCTTTAACACATCAAGATCATGATTTGTCTAAAAGCTTTCTGATTTCGATACCCTTTGAGGAGAAGAACAATACCCAGAAGCAGAATTTCGAAAAGATTGGTATTGAACAAGAACAAGATCAAGATTCCAATGAAGAAAGTGTTTTTTCTTTGAAAAATGATGTGATTCTGACACCCTTTACTGAGAAGAACAAAACCCTTGAACAGAATTTGGATAAGATTAGTATTAAAGAAGATCAAGATGAAGATTTTACTACTAGTGATGAAAATGTTTTTATAAAAAATGATGTGAGTTTGACACCCTTTACTGAGAAGAACAAAACCCTGAAACAGGATTTGGAAAAGATTAGTATTAAACAAGTTGAAGATTTTAGTACTAGTCATGAATATGTTTTGTCTTTAAAAAATGACAAGAATAAGAATAAGAAAAAGATTTGTAATAGGTGTGAAAAGGGTATTAGGTTAAGAGAAAAAGAATGTTGCATTGTTTGTGGGGTGAGATATTGTAGTGATTGTTTGTTAAAAGCGATGGGGTCGATGCCTGAAGGTCGAAAATGCGTGGGTTGTATTGGGAAACCAATTGATGAATCAAGGAGACATAAGTTGGGGAAGTGTTCAAGAATGTTGTATAAGGTTTGTAGTGTGTTGGAGGTTGAGCAGATTATGATGGCTGAGAAGGAATGTTATGTGAATCGGATTCGACCCGAGCAGTTTGTTGTTAATGGTAGTGAGTTGAATGGGGAGGAACTGGGTGAGCTTTTGGGGTGTGATGTTCCGCCGTTGAAGTTGAAGCCTGGTAGGTATTGGTATGATAAGGATTCTGGACTTTGGGGGCAGGTATGATTTGCTTGAAGTTGTACTCGCTGTGAATTGTGTTAGTTTATTGCACCAAATTGTAACAAAGTATTATGTTGTGATTGACTGTAATTTTATATTTGAAGTTTTTTTATGTGTTTATAGGAGGGCGATAAGCCGGATAGGATTGTGAGTTCGAAGTTGAATGTGGGTGGTAAGCTTCAGGTGGATGCAAGCAATGGGAACACACAAGTTTATATCAATGGTCGGGAAATCACGAAAGTGGAGTTAAGGGTACTAAAGGTATAGGATAGCATTTTCTATATGTACATGCATATATGCATTGTGTTATGCAACCTACAAAATCGCCTTTGAAACTTCATTAACAAGTGAACACATTTTCAATATGGAATTTTGGGGTGGGGGCGGGCCGCCGGTGGGGTTTGCAATTATCAAAATCGTAGAGTCACTTTTACTATAATGTACCTAGATGTATCTCCCTTTTATTCATTTGTATTCATTAGCCTTAAATTATTAGAATTCTAAAACCGCTCGAGTAACCAGTTAAACACAAACATTATCTTGTATATCCTGATGTATCACAACTGATTAACCAATTGTGATTATTCAAAGTCACGTAATCACTTTCAAATCGTAAATACAAGAACTCTTTGTATATGAAAGCTAAGATTTATATGTCGATTTCAAATCTGTTGGTCATTTGATGTTGGTTTCAGTTTGTATCCTTTTGTGTTTGTTAGAGTAGTTCGTGTCCAAACCCCGAAATTCTATATGTAGTTTTTTGCAGTGTAAATTAAATGAAAGAAAACTCGTATGACTCTTCCATAATCATATGTAGACTATTTTGTTCTATGACTACTTTGTTTAGTTGTTAGTATTGAACTCGCTCTTCATGGAACACGATCAATTAATGATTTGCATTTCAGTTAGCCAAGGTTCAATGTCAACAAGGAACACATTTCTGGCTCTATGATGATGGATCATACGAGGAAGAGGGTCAAAATATTATTAAAGGAAACATTTGGGGAAAGGTTCTCACGTAGACTCTGGTTAATTCATAATCTTTCCACAACTGAATTTTTGTATGTGGTAATTTTCCGGGAGTTAACTGGTTCTAACTGGTTTTATTACTAGGTAGGCGTCTACTCGTTTTCTTAGTTCATTATTCTGTTTGCCTGTGCCCCATGAACATGCTCATTCTCATGGGTCGAACAATGACGCAAGTACACTCTTAAGTAGTTCTATGGCTCTAAACTCCGATCACTTGGGACTTCAAAAGATTATGCTTTTTGGGTTGGAAGGATCAGGGACAAGCACTATCTTCAAGCAGGTATTAATATGTCTTGATTTTCTACGTTACAGCTTTGGTTAGAGGTGGCAAAGTCGGTGTGTTGGGTTGAATGGGTTGAACCCTTCAATGGGTAATTTCTGCACACAGGCTGAGTTGGCCTAAGACACTTTTTGTCCAATTTTGTCATAAAGCTTTATATGTTAGTATGTTACTTATGAATAAAAAAAGAAAAATCTATTAGAGTGTTGATCTTATATCATGAATTAAAAACTTGGAGGTTTTATACTTTTATGACGTAAAATTTTACTTTGGGCTATTATATGCCTTCGTTTTCAAATAAACTATTTTATTTGGCCTATTTGACATATTAGTAACCCACGCCAAGCCGTTCCTATATATTATCCCAAAGTAATCACCTATAGGATATTTTGAAACATCACCTATAGGCTCTAGCTTTCCAATGCAGATTTTCTTAGCAAAACCTATGGGATATTTTGCTCTTTTCACATGATTCTTAGGATAGTTTTTGTTTCCTAAAATAATTGTCACATGAAATCTAGAGGCAGGTATGTGACATACAATTGAAGTTTAAGTTGTTTAGAGCTAGGGATAGGTATGTAATTTTGGATTGTCTGTTTTCTTGGAGCATATTTTCCCGCCTCGCCAAATCCTATATATTATCCCAAAGTAATCAGAATTTTATTCTTCATTTATATAACCATTTGCAGGTAAGGTTTTTATATGGAGACAAGTTCAATGCTGAGGAGTTGCAGCATCTAAAGCTTAGGATACAAAGTAACACATACAAATATCTTAGTGTCTTGCTTGAATGGCGAGAGCGATTTGAAGAGGAGGCCTTGATGGAAGTTAAACCATCATATTTGGGCAACAAAGAGTCTGTTCATGGTATAATTAGAAACTTACGAAATCTGAAATCTCTTGATATGTTATATTATGTGCTTACTATAGAGGTGACAAATTGGCCTAGTGTGCAGGTTGAAAAACAAGTCAACACTACAAATTTCTTTTTGGTCGAAACACTTTTTTGTCTAAAAGCTTCTGTATAAGTAATTAGTGTTGTGAATATGATTATAAAACTATATGACAATAACAATGTAATTTGTTGAATAAAACGATCCAAGAGGTTATCCTGTATGCATTAGAATTTAGAATATTGGGAGAATTTCTTTAGCTAATTTTCCTGATCCATTTAACAGATTAGGAATGTGATATAATTCAATTAAACCACTTATTAATCTTTATTTACTTTTGTTTTTTTTTTTGCTTGTACTTGTCAAATGTTTTTCCCAGAGTTCCCCAATGGATATTAATCTTTAAATACTTTTGCAGGTGGCTCGGAACTTGATGAAAGTACACAATGTATCTATTCACTAAAATCGAAATTTAAACATTTTTGTGATTGGTTACTGGATATAACAGCAACGGGGAATTTTGACCACTATTTTCCTGCTTCATCACGGGAGTATGCGTCTCTAGTAGACCAGATTTGGAAGGATCCCGCTATTCAGGAAACCTACAAGCGAAGGGACGAGCTGCATTTTCTTCCTGATGTTTCCAAATATTTTCTTGATCAGGTATTCCGTTTATCTCTAACGGGTCAAATGGATTAAGTTAAGAGCTTTAAGTCAGTTAACTAAAGAAGAAACTATTGTAAGTATACAATCTCTTAAATCCCATTTTTTTAAGAAACTTGCATTATTCTTGTAATAATGTCGTTTTTGTAATCATATTTGATGCAAAAGATATAATCAAAAAAAAAAAAAAAATGGATAAAAAGTGTTTCGGGTCAACCAGTCCATCCCTACCTCTGCTGATATTATTATGTTTTACAGGTTATAGAGTTGTCAAGAAATGATTTTGAACCATCAGAGACAGACATTCTGTATGCTGAAGGAGTAACCCCAAGCAATGGTCTTTCCTGTCTAGATTTCTCGTTCGCTGATCAAAGCCCCATGTCTGAAGTGCATGATGATGACGGTCAATCTCCTTCTATCAAGTAAATACCCCAATCTGGCAAATCCATATAAATGATCACTCTGATTCACAGCAGCTACACAAAGTACATCGCGCTTTTTTGTTTATTTTTTTGCTTCATTTGTTTCATCGTAGGTATCAACTAATCCGCATGAGCCTGAAGGGAGAACTCCACAATAGTTGGAAATGGTTAGACATGTTTGAAGACGCACGTGTGGTCATACATTGTGTATCCTTAAGCGACTACGACCAGCTGTCACCACACTATAACAACATTGCAAAAAACAAGATGCTAGCAAACAGAGACACGTTTGAGAGCCTAATAAAACATCCTTCTTTCGTCAACATCCCGTTTGTGCTTTTCCTCAACAAATACGACTCCTTTGAAGACAAAATAGCCCGCACCCCATTAACAGTTTGTGAATGGTTCCATGATTTTGAGCCTGTAAAACCTTATCGCAACCACCAAACGTTAGCAAATCAAGCTTATTATTATGTGGCCATGAAATTTAAAGAGATGTATGTTTCTATAACGGGTAGGAAGCTTTTTGTTTGTCAGAGTATGGCTAAGAAACGTTCATCGGTGGAAGATGGATTGAAGTATATTAGAGAAGTGATTAAATGGGATGAAGAAAGAGAGGAAGATGTTTACGGAATCAATGTATATCAAGAGGATTCATTCTACTCTACTCAAGTTGAATGTAAATAGTTAACTAAAACTTACCACTTTCTTTTTCATATCTTCCCTTATCGATTTTCATGTAAATTAAAATTGATTTAAGTTAATAGTTATGCGTAAACTTATACAGTTTCTTTTATCTCATGGAGTAAGGTGTATATCGAGCTAGTGTTCTTAATTTATATTTATTTACTTGTTTAATTTTTCTGAAAGACGATGTGCACACCACCAAACAGAACTATAAAAAAAAACACCCGTTCGTTACAAACCTCTGCAGGATTTCTCGAGCTCAGGAGCCGTTTGTTATGAGGGCGTGGATGCTAAAAAACGGACTTATGATACCTGAGAAAAAAAACTCAAACCATCTCAAAAACAGAAATCTTTACTGAGTGAATACAACGCAAGTGTCCGCACATGGCTCCACAATGGCAGATGCTTGGCCTCTTCCAACTACAGGGATAGAATTGAATTGTGATGTGGCACGATTACATTGCAATGGCCTCTCAGGGTTGCCATTTTATAGGGCGTAATCAAGATGGAGTGGTGATCCTTTCAAGTGTGACAGTGTGGATTATATGGAAGCACGAGTTAGTGTTATGGACCGTCCAAAGTCTAGGGGTGTAATCGAGTCAAGCCGAGCTCGAGCTCGACAAGGCTTGAGCTTGGCTTGGAACAAAAACAGTAGGCTTGAGCTTGGCTTGATAGCTTGTCAAGCTTTAATCATCTAAGCTTGAGCTTGGCTTGAGTAAGTTTCGAAGAAAGCTAAAGCTTGAGCTTGGCTTGAAAAGCTTTGAATATATAAAAAAATATTGCGTTTGATAAACAAACTCATCAATATATATGTTTGTAAAGTAATACAAACTAAAGCCACATCTAAAAATAAAATTAAATTAATTTAACAGTAATAAAACCAATGATAACATTCTCTTACTAAGTCCAACGTTAGAATGAAACATAAGCCAAAGTATTAATTACTGTTTTTTATCGATAAACAAAGTAAAAATAAAAGCTAAAATTATCTAATAGCAGTATATATTTTGGTCTATTAATATTCACAATTCATAACTAGAAACTTGTATTCGCTTCCTGATACAAAGCAAGTAAGCAACATCACTAGTCTAAGATATCACTGTTATAAATAATACAACGTTATTTACCATATAAAAGTCCTTCAAAAGTATATTAAATAGTCTCTTATGAAGTAAATCCTTATAATTAGAATAATATTCCAATTAGCCCTTAGTTACTTATATAAATTTGATATAAAAAGATATATATACTAAGGCTTGATAAGAGCTTGATAAAAACTCGAGCCAAGCTATTAAAAGCTTAGGTTTGGCTTGTTATTTGTTTCGATTCAATTTATTGGGATTGAGCTTGATAAAAGCTTGGCTCGATCGAGTCAAGCTCGAGCAGCTCGAGTTGCTTGATAAAAGTTTGGCTTGATTGCAGCCCTAGTCCAAACCGCTGTTCCTGTCACATTGTGAACATCAGCTTTTATTGCAAATCTCGTCCGTGTCGTCACATTACAAACTTTCATGCAAATGATACTTAAACAAAAAGAATATGATTTTACTCTCTTTTTTGGTTGCTCGGCCGGACCAGAAGCTACTAAGTTGATTTTCGCGCGGGGGTGTCAACCATCCTATCATGTTATCACATGTTAATTGCATAGCTTCGTTAGTATGCGACTATTGAACGTGTGTGGTGATTTAACCAACACACGCAAACTTTCTTCTAAATCAGAGCTAAATTTCATTAACATTAAATTTCATAAAGCTTAAACATAAACTATAATTTAACATACTTAAATTTTCAATATTTACAATCAATGCCCAAATGGGCACATGATAGCGCAACCCCTAACCAGATATTGGGAGTGGTCATACAGGATATTGCCATCTTTTAGGCAAAATTAGCAATTTAGCATACTTGTAGAAACTGCAAAAACATTGAAATAACTCAAATTCAATCGTTCTCTAATCATATACTCCGTAAATTTCTGTGTTTAAATCACTATCAATTAACTGTGATATGATGAACAAAAAGTTAAAAGGTAAGAGAAAACCATCCCAGCACAACTACTAACAAGACCATCTCAAAACCATTCTCTTTGTACAGGTTATACACAAATACACATGAAACATGTACAACCAGTTAAAAGCATAATGAAATCTGTGTTACTTTTCTTTCAAAAAAAATGTTATAACCCCACAAAGAAATGGCAAACTTGTTTATAACTAGTTTTGCCAAGCCATAGAAGGCTGTGCTGAACGGCCTGAAAACATATCAAGTTCAAACCATAAGAGAAAACATTAGACCATTCACCAGGGCAAAGGAAATCAACAGGAATCAAAAGATAAATGTCAAACCAAACCAGACTGAGATAGCAATCATAGTCGCAATGTTAAGTAACAGATAAAAGTTGACGATAGGAAAAGCATAGTAATTTCCAGTGCACAAGAAACAAAAGACAATAATCCAGCATACCATGCAGAGTATATCATAAAGTACAACAATTCCCAAGGTGAGATGAGATTTTAGCAGTAAAACATGACCCGCTTGACATTCTCCTTGAGGGCAGGAAGTGGTCTAACTGCAGCATTTGCACCTGGTGAACGTGTGCTTCTCGCACCACCCATTGGCCCACCACGACTTGTCATCGACCCACTGTCTGATGTGTCTGGCTCCATGTAGAAGCGTGCACGGAAGGCCGCCAGATGAGCATAGTATGCTGGTGGCACTGTTAACATCATACACCAAAAACAAATTAAGAACAGCAAATTTCAAATAGCAATTTGCCCCTTTTGAATTTAAACTATGCTATCATTTTCTATAATGGTTAAAACTTGATCCTATTTTACCTTTTTTTTAGCAATAATTTGTTGAGACTAAAAAACAATGCTACTACATTTTGGTTAAACCGTGTTAAGTCCTACGTTACAAACTTCCTACATGAAAAATAGGAGCAGGAAGCACTTACCAATGGATACAGACCGAGTGCACCTAGCATATCTGTAAAAGTGAAACATAAAACCAACTTAATTCAAAAAAAACAAAAAAAAAAAAACAGAAGATAATATCATATTTTAAACATCAGGAAAAGATCAACAAAAAACTAGATCATAAAAAGAAGTCATACGTGTAGCACAGGTTGTTTGTCAGTGACTGCAGAGCATCAGCTTGAAACTTGTTCTCATCCCACAATACATGGTAATGAGCTGGACGGCTAGTACCCTGTTCAACAATATAATTTGCATTACAATTTGTAAGTACGGATCATGTATGGTTAGTTTGAATCATAAAATCTCCCAGGATTTATATATATAATATCATTTACAAATATTATTCCCCCACACGGGGCTCTAAACTAGTAATGCATTATTGCATATATGTATCTTACTTGAATTCCTGCATGACTGCAGAGGTAGAAGTCAAACTCTGTGGGATGACATATCTTGGAATCAACCACCGTCCCTGAGGATTACGATATACAAAAGTTAAGTTAAAAATGAAAGAAAGGATGGCATACAAAAATATATTATTAGTTAAAAGCTAAACTAAATACCTGGGAGAATATTTCCGCTCCTGTCGGTTGAATTACGATCATTATGGCTGTTAGCGAAAAGTCTGGTGTGATGACGTTTTTGAACCACCACAAATGTTACTGGAGGCTGATAACCTGGCTCCAAAGAATGGCATGCCTGATACAAGTTAAAGGGGACGAATAGGTTAATATTAACGAGATTGCTTTAAATTGAAGAAGCAAAACCATGGCCTGATTTACACTATATTATTATCACCTTGCGAATTGCATCTAGCTCAAAAAGTAGTACTTGATAAAACTGGCCCTCACTCACTCCATCCCTGCATGGACAAGTTCACATCATCAGAAAAGACAACACAACTGAAAACAGCATTACTTCTGAATGATTCAGTATATTTTTATTACACATGAAATCTAAAATCTTTTTAAACCTAACTGAGTTACATAACTTTTCTAATCATTAACTGAGAACTTCAGATAAAATTTCTGGTCAAGCCAACCTAACTCGTAACAAAAACAAAATACCTGTAGAAAATAATTCGCTGTGGCTTTTGCCCGGTTGCTCTACGGAATGATATGAGGAGCTCCCTGTTTTTTCAATGCGTAAAAACAGAAAGTTATTATACTAAATGAGCAAGTTAACAATAAAAAAGTCACATGATAAGTGAGGTGGATAGTTTTGTGTAAGGTTGGGAGAAACAAAAAGAACATACTTGATCATGCCACCAGACACTTTGCCTTTATTTGGGTCTTGCCACTCCTTATACAGATCTTGGATAAGTTCTTGACGGTGGGCTTGAGCACAAACCAAGCCAGCATACTTTGTTATCTCTGGCCAATCTTGAGAAGCAACAACCTATATATATGCAGTTCAAACAACAGTTTTCGTCATTACCAAGTTCAAAATCATAGTAAAGTTTATTTAATTGTTTGAAAAAATACACATTAGTAAAAAAAAATGAGTATTATATTGTTACAGTAATATTCCAACAATTTTAACAAAATGATATGTAGCTGCATGCATCAAAAAAACAATCACACAATGTTCCAAACTTTTTCCTTTTTGGCTACATGAAAGTTTATTTACCCATTTGACCCATTATAATAAACCATGACCCTAGCTGATCCATTCATATGTAAATGGGTTGTGGCACATTAAACGAGTAAATGGGTCAAATTCCCACCTCCAATACAAATCGATAAGAAATAACATTAGCATGTTTCACATACCGCTGCAATAGAGGGGCTTGAATCCTCCCCAGGGTGGGGATGAGTAACGTCAGCCCCAAAAATGATGGTAGGGACATCGCTGACATTTGGAATACGCCTTGAAATTGCATCAAGAAGAACTGTGTTCCTTCCTCCAACTTTCACATTGATTTTTAAAGCAACGTTGGCCATGTACTGCTTACTCATCTTAAAGACATGTTTGGTAAGACAGCACTGAGAAACAATTCCAAGATCAGTCTCGCAGATTCGTTTCAAGTCACCTGCGCGTAGAAAAAACAAAGATAAAACCAAAACCTTTTAAGACAACGCATAATCATTCTACGAAACCTAAAACAAGTATAAAAGAAACTAGAAGTGGCATAATGGAGAGGGTCAAGATGGTTAGATAGCAGGTGAAAACAAGTCCAGGTTAGAGCAGGTTTTCCGTTCGTACAGAACACCGAACACTTATCTGTCTTTTTTAATGTTTCGTAACTAGATAATCTGTTAAGTGGTGATGACAAAACAATTACATTACCATGACAATTAAAATCTTTGAATAAAAACTAGATAGTGTGTAAACTCTTGGATAAAGAAATTTTTTAAATTGACCCATAAGTAACAAGACATAACTGCCACCTCAACAAGATTTGGTTGGGTAAAAATTGATACCGTAAAGAGAGCCATTGTTGTCTGGCAGAATGACGATGAGCAGATCAAGTTCCTTCTTTTGAGGCTGGAGCTTAGTCATGGCATCATGAAAACGAGCTTTTAACACTCTCTCAACCTGATCAGGACGACCACTAAATGCTGGAAGCACAGGATCTGGATTAAATGCCTGCATTAACGAAATGTCAAACTTCAAAAAATGGCACATTCAACTAAATGGCATGTATCAAAGAAAAAACACGGAGGGATCTTGACTTACCATGCCAGAAACATTACACATTTGGGCAAGCTCGTGGCAGAAAGTTCGAGCAGTATTATCTTGTACATTGCGGGCAAAATTTATGCAAATCCAGCTAGCGACTCTCCCTCCATTCACCATTTTCTGTAACAAATAAGATGTATCTTAAACTCATTGTTTTAACGGAAAAATACACAAGCTTAAAAATAATAGCAACAATAGTAACATGGAACACAGACACTAGCAAACAGCCAATAAACCATGAGTGTACATACTATGTCCTTAATAATATTAACTACCTTAAAATAGTTCAGGTACCTATATAACTATATAAGTATATAACCATTGTGGCATTGTTCACAAGAAGAAATACAACATATACTAGATACAATCAAGGCATTTCCATTTAACTCATTAACATTTTATCAACACTGGATGTGCATGCACCAAACAATCCATTACCTAAACCAACTTAATAAGATTGGATCAAAATTTCGGAGTACTCATCAAGCAAACTTACAGCACTATTGATAGTAAAGATAACAATTTCAGGTTTCCAACACGTCTAGAAGAAACATGAACTTCATGTTGCATTTAATGATAGCAGGTCAACAAAAGGAAAAAAAATAAAAAAATATAGCAAGAAAACTGGTGATATGACCCTTTTAACTCATTACCAAACCCACCCGACCTGCCCATTTTGCCACCTCTTGTAAAGTATAGACTTTATACAATAACAGATACTGTTATGACACAAAATATATACAATAGCTACCTTGTTCATCATGTTCCATTGACCCACTTGAGGCAAACAGTCCTTCTCACGACCTGTGTCATGGTACTTGAGCTACAAAAGCATAAATATGAATGGTCAGAGAGAATATATTAACAGAGAGTCAATAAAGAAAAGTCAAAAGTGATGGCTATTTACCCAAGGAGGAGGCAATATCCTAGCTTCAACAGATGCTAGCCTTGGACTAATTTTTATTCCAAACTCCTTTGCATACGGGTCATTATCGTAATTGTTGGCTTGCACTGTCTGCAGAAGCATCAGGCATGTAAAGTGAACATTAGCAAACTAAGTGGACAAACCAGTAATATAAACAAAATTTCAAGAGACGTATAAAGAACATCTTCTCAGATTCCTAGCCTATTAACTAAACCAGAAAGGAAGAAGGATGGAACACTTGGTACAAATCAAAACAGGCTGAGCCGCGTTGGGTTGACTAACAAATAACAAATAAATCCATTTTGTAAGAGTTGTGGTTACTTATATTTACAAGTGTGTTCATGAATTTAAAAAAAGTATAGTTTAGATAGTTCATGAATTTTAAAAAAAAAACTCTGGGCAACTTTCAAACCAGTTGATACTTGAGATGTTCCCAGTTAGCTAAAAAAAACCCTATTTCAGCCATTTGTAATAAAGCACAGCGTAAATTAACCTAAAGCACAGCTAAAAAACTGGTCCGGCTTTGGCCCGGAAGGCCTAAAAAGCCTGCTAAAAACACATGAAAGCCAGGTCCGACCAGTCCCCAGGCTTTAAAAAAGACCATACTTTTTTACAAGTGGTTGGACCGGTCCAAGGCCCGGGCCGGGCTGGGCTTTGCTCATATCTACTTTAAATATATAAATCCATACTAGCTTAAAAAATTAAAAAATACGATCATAATGATGTACAACAGCCCAACACCACAATGAACAACCAAGTGAGCTGTTCGCAATATTCAAACTATAAAATATGTGCAAGAAGAACATCCAAACCGCAGATTTTTCATAAAAGATGTCTATTGAAATAGACGAGATTTTCCCACCTTTAGGATGTCCTTCTCTCTCTCATGAGGACGTTGACAGGTGACTTTAAGTAAGGCTGTAATTTGTCTTTCATTCAGCCTCTTTGAATACCTCTGACCCTCTACAATCTTGCAGACCTGATGATTTATATAAAACAGATAAAGTTACTTCCCGAACAAATGACAACAAAGAAATAAAGTTATTCAAATGACTAACCTCCATAGGCAAATAATTTGGTCTCTGAGTATTCCCAACTTGTAGGCATGGCCATTGTACGTGTTGAATCGCAAATCCATATGTCTCACGGAAGTATTCAACCACAGATTTCATCGTTCCTCCTTCGTCCACCGGAAAGCTGATGTTTGAAAGGAAAAAAAAAACTATTATTGTTTACACTAGCTATATGAAGGTAAAAACAGATCCATAAAATGAGCTATTATTACTTACTTAAGCTCTCTTGTTGCCTGAGATGTTAACCCAGATATGCGATACTTCCTGCGCATATTTCCACGATGTGTTACTTCAACCTTGACTCCTCTTAGTGCTTTTTTAATCTGTTGAATAGCAAGAGGAAAGTAAGACATAAATTCCTTTACGTAAAATAATCTTTCATCAAAATAGAAACTACATTACGATTTTAAACATGCAAGCATAATTCAGTATCATCTAAATTAGAAGCAAAAGATGTGAGGTCACTTGTTTTCGAACCAATGATGATTCCAAATTATTATATTGACTGCGGAATTAAGAATCTAACCTTCACCCGGTCAGAATCAGATAAAGGTCTTGCTGTAAGGTCCCTGTTCAACAGCTGATTGACAAATTCAATCACAGGCAGTGGCTCAATAAAAGCAGTGGAGGACATATCTGCAGCACCACAACGTCAAACAAACAGGGTTAGGTGATTTCATATATTAGCATTAACCCCCACAATTCAATCATTAGGCGCAAAACGCATACGAACCGATATTGAGAGACAGTCCCATCTGAGTCGGGCGAATGCTCTGATAGAAACCACGCCAGCTTTCCAGCCCTTCACCCAATGGTTGCCTTTGACCCAGATTAGGGGAGTAGAACGATCGGCCCACAGGTGTGTACCTACATAAGACCCCACATCAATAATCAGTGAATACACCATAATATATGGTTAATCATCACCGAAAATAGCAAATCAAGACTAAATATCCTTACCGATTAGTGGGCAACTCACGAAGAACAATATCCAGCACTTGAAGTGCTTCTTGTGGAGCATCTGCCTGCCTTCCTTGTAAAAACATTCCTAAGTGATGCAAGTCTGCACGTGAAGCCAGCTTGATAGCAACTTTGAAGTCCCTCTCTCTCCTGAAACGATAATGAAAAATAAAGTCGTCATCAGACACCACCCCGTCATATAGTTAAGCAAAAGCAACTAAACCAATAAGGATGCAAACCTTGCGCCTCCTGTTCCATCATCATCATCGAGCAAAGTAATTTTGAAATCCTTAGAAACAAAAGGGAGAGGCCCAGCCGTATAGAGACTCTTTCTTCCATCATAAGCAGGAAGACGTTTCCCAAGATGAGATTCCTTGTACAGTTTCACCAGCTGTGCCATCACTGCGCGGTTCACACCACGTGAGGTCACTTCAGGTGTGATGGTAACCTGCGCAAATAACAAAAGAATATCAGTGTCAAGTCGAACAATAGATAATTTACAAATATATTTCAACCACAGAAACTCACATCATACTGGTGTAAATCCTTGTCAGGCAGTTCAGCAAAGAAATGGTTGGCCTTAACAATGCAGCGGTGTCCAGAGACACCTTTTCCTGGGCGTAGAGGAAATCTCAGTGCTTTGCTGGATGCGGGTGCAGCCTGAACAGCAGTCTCCTCAGCAGAGGGAGGTTTGAGCTGAGCCATTGCTTCGTGCACAGGCTGATTAGAAGATGAGCCCGCAGATGACTCAGCACGCACAGGTTGCATGGTGACCCCGGGTTGCTGGGGAGCCTGTGTTGCTTGGTGCAGCTCGGGAGTTGGTGCATACACGGGTCCGGAACCAGCACCGCGCTGAGATGGTGCAATTCCTCTTGGAGCCTGCTGTTGTTGCTGAGGCCCTGCACCTCGCCCTTGTTGCTGCTGCTGCGGTTGTCCACCAGGATATTGCTGAGGAGCCACGCCACGTCCTTGTGGTGGTGGTCCCCTTGGAGCCCAGCCTCTTCCTCCTTGTGGAGGTCCGCCTTGTGGTCCTGGACCACCACGCCCTCGGCCTTGATAGCCACCCTGTTGCTGTGGCGGCTGCTGTGCTTGAGGCCTTTGTTGGGGTTGCTGTTGTGCCGGTGGCCGTTGCTGCGGCTGCGGCTGTGGTTGTGGCTGCTGTTGTGCAGGCGGACGTTGGGCACCAGCAGCACCCTGAGGTTCAGAAGTCTCTCCTGCACCGGGAAGTTCAGTTCTCCTCTTCCTTACCATGACGACAACTAAAACAATCACAAAACAAATACTAGTTAGATATCAATAAACGCCAACATATAATAACCAAATTATAACTAGAACATATTAAGCTTTCAAAATATCATGAATAACAAATAAAGTTAGCGTTCGTTTAAGCTTATTCGTAATCTTATGTGATTTCGGCTTTTTTTTCATAAGCCTAAAATTTTCGGCTTACTTTGAGACCTATACTATAATGTAATAAGCCTCAAAATAAGTCCAGAAAATTTTATGTTATGAAAAATAAGCCGAAATCACATAAGCTCATAAGCAGACAAATAACCTTAAACAAACACCCCTATAGTGTACTTTCAACCCACAATTTATACAAATCAAATACATTACATCATCCTTTACACTTAAACCCTAAACAATATCACATCTATACTACATACAACTTGCACACACAAATTAACGCTACTATACACCGTCGCCGCTAAGCGCGAGTAAATTAAACATACCCACAACAGTTGACTTCAAACCCTAAAAACCAAACCCTAAATAATATCACATTTCATTCTATAAAATCATCCACCACAGTTGACTTCAAACAAACCAAGTCAAAATCATAACAATAATAAACATGCATTACATAAACAGTACCAAAAAAACCCGAAACCCTAGAAACCCTAAAAAACCAAAATCCGTACAATAATAACAAAATTAAACACAGATCGGAGTATAATAACCAAGAAACAGTACAGATCTAACGGAATTAGAGGTTAATAAGCGTGGTATATACCTCAATAAAAAAAAGGGTATTTGTTGAGAGAAGAGAGAGTGGGGGATGATGGTGGTGATGATGATTGAACGGTTTGTTTGTTTGTTTGGGTAAAGGGTTATAAAGGGTTAAAAGGGTTAAAAGCCCAATGAGTAAGTGAGGCCCGTTGGTGTGGCAGGTGGGATAATGACTAGTCCTTTTGGTTTTGGGTAATGTAAATGGGTCATGTTTTAGATAGTACTTGCTTCTTTTTGTTTTCTTTTGTTGAAAGATGATTTATACTAACAAGTATCTAATACCGCTTCTAGCGGCGAGGTTTTTCTAACCTCGGGTCTTTGATGTTGTTTCGTTGTCGGTTGTCATCCGCGTCGGCAACCTGAGAAGTATTTGCTGCAGTTCCAACCGCCCGATTCCAACCGCCCAACTTGCACATGCAGAAATTAACCCATCTGCACATTATATTGAGAAGCACCTAACCTAGGAAATTATCGAGATGGCAGAATGTAAAGTTACTCATCATAGTAAACTACAATCTTCTACATAATTTTGCATTTTCAAACCAATTTATAATGTCACCATTGACACCTTGTAGATGACTTTATTACACATTTTCAAACCAATTTATGTTATGCGATTTCGAAATTACCAAAAAAAAAAGTGATTTATATAAACCACTTGGGATAAACCTGGGATTTTGTGATTTAAAGTACTAAACATCGTAAAATATTTTAAGAATTGAGATTCGTAAAACAATAAGAGTTTCATAAATAAGTACTCACGTGACAGCTAATTTAATCAGCCATTATAATTTTTTGTAAAATTTTCTAACATATGCACATTTTTAGCTAATTTACTTTAACGTCCTAAAGGGGTGAATAGATTTCAAAAAAGCATCAGCATACCTTGCACTTCTTCCCTTACTGTGTCGATCTTTTTGATAGCCTTATAGTTGCAAGGTATCCATAGTTACCATCATGACACTGGTTTCTTTCCACAACCGCATAGTCACCATAATAACCCCCCTTCCCCTGCCTTCCCACTCAAACAAACTCATTTACCTTATTTGCACGACTCCTTTTTAAAGAACTGTAAAGCCCCAAACGTTATCAAAATCCTTGTAACAAAAGAGCAAATATCAAAACTTTTCAAACCAATAACAAAAATTAGATGATGAAAGTTTTCGAAGGATAACAGATAAAGAGCTGAACAATTTAAAAACTTACCTGTCTTTTGTAATATTGCTTGCAGATAAACATGGATATTCAAGAATGATCAATCGAGAATGCAACCTTTTTTTTACAGACGCTTCTGGAACATGGAAGAAAAACAATACATATTAGTGCTAAATCTGGACACAAGCGCATGCATTTATAGAGGAATGATACTGAACCAGTTCACAAATAGCATTTGAAAATGCACCAAAACTGTAATTCTTTAATCAGGCATACCAACAGATAAACATGGATATCCAAAACTGTAATGCATGATAAACATGGATATCCAAAACTTTCAGATAAACATGGATATTCAAGAATGATCAAACATGGATATCCAAAACTTTTAAGAAAATGCACCAAAACTGTAATTCTTTAATCAAGCATACCAAAACTGTAATGCTTGCAGATAAACATGGATATTCAGAAAACGAATATAGAATTAGAAATCTCATTCCTAGCGCTGCATATGCCAAATGCTATTTGTGAACATGGATAAAAATATTTGTAACAACGTGTGTCAGCGACGAAGGTGCACATACATAATACACTTTTGATTTAGCTTCCGACCCTTGATTAGCGTTCAATATTTCTGGTGTCCTTTCTTCCTGCGATAAAATATAATGATTTCAGTTTAATGAATTACAAACATATGACGATATGAACTTAATGAATTACGATAGTATGTTAATACTTATTTTGATCAGCTAACCCATTACGGTGCCACGTCTCATTATTGTGGTTAGTTTAAACACGCCAGATGTTTGTTGACCATCCCCATCAAGAGTTGCAACTTTTTCTTGCCCATTTGAAATGTGCTGGTAACCCTTATTTGTATCCGTTTCAATATTGCCTATATCTGCAATGCATAATAAATCAGACAAAGTAAATGTAAATAGAAACATCGATGAGGTCGCCAATTGCTAAATGTTTATTATTAATAACGGAAACTACTGATACTTATATGTAAATTACATTTTTATGCCTCAATCTAGCTGATGCGAACACGCAATCTTTATCATGTATTACCACCTGCAACAGGACATGAACGCATTTACAACAGGATGACAATATCGTTAGCAAAAAAAATCGGTTAGTAAAACTAAAATAAAGTAAATTCCCCATTATTAAAAGTATATATGCTTACGTGTATGAACATAAGCCCTATGTATTATCCCCTTTGTGTTATAATGAATGTCGATTAATTTCTCCTGCAACACATTAAAATCTAGTGAGACACCTTGAAGTAATCTCACCTTTGTTAAGTAAAATAAAAAAAGAAATTATGAATTAAAATCATGAGTTTCATCTAACCAAAATAAAAAAAAGTAAGTAACTAAATTGCAACTTGATACTCAATAACCAAAATCATGAGCGTGACCCCTTAAATTAAGCAAAGCGACGAATGCTATAGAACTGAACCGTCGGATGCCCCTTCCATTCCGGTGTCTTTGTAAAAGCGAAATTAAGGAAAATAGGCAACCCCAAACACCCTTAAATTAAATCCGGTAGAAAGCAAGTAATATAGAACTGAGCCACGAAGCATGTGCATCTTAACTTCGTAACACATCAATTAGACCTAAAAATTGACATTTGGAAGAATTTTCGAATACAATTATTTACCTTTGTAAGCAGTAGGGCTGACCTGACCCAACCGATCCAGCAACAGAAGACGCATTTATCGCCAACACCCGAGGACTGTTTTCGACTCATTCCCTTTTGTGCGAGCCAACTATAAAAGGCACCGATTATCATAAATCGAATTATTAAGTGAAAGTACATATATTAAGAAAATTGTAAATTTTGTCCCTAACAACATACACTGACCACATACAGTATCTCAAAGCGGGCCAACATTACTCGATCCACGGTCTCTTCGGACCACCTACACAACATTAACAAATTAGTCGACAAAAAAATTTCCTAATTATAATAAAACAAACACAAAAATAAAAATAAAAATAAAAGAAGGAAACGAAGAAGCAAAAAATCGCGTCTTTGAACTCCGACCCTTTTAATACCTTCAAATCAACCAAAATGAATATGAAAGTCAATATTCAGATTTGCTTATACAGGTAGTCAGACTGAAGTGATGTGAGACCTTTTTACCCGTATGTTTGGTTGACGTACCATGGTTGACATAATGTGTAATTATAAAAGGTGTAAGTGAAGATATCCACCTCATCAAAAAAGCTTATGGTGTAGCTACTTATACCTCTGGATGATATTGCATCGCATAAAACCACCTCTCAGTGCACTCCACAGCCGCGATCACAACTTGCAAAATTGAGGAAAAATAAATAAATAGAACACCCTCAAACCGAATTAACACACATAGATTACTTATTTTATACGCATAGAAATCGATTGACCCAAAACAGAAAAAATAAATCACAATAATTACCTAAATTTTTTCCGGTGTTAGAGATCTGTGGGTTTCTGGATCAATAGAGAGAGAGAGAAGCGGTGGATGTGATCTACGTGTTTGGTGACTAACCTAATGCATCCGGAGTATATGTATATAAGAAAACGGTTTTCTTTTTTGCCTTGGGCTCCCACGGTTTTACAAACCGGACCAACAACGTTGGCCCAATATTTGGCACCGACAATTTATAATAAAATATGAGAGCGTTGTGCTATTAGTACTTATATAAATTTATTATTTTTAAGCCTAATTTAATGATACTATGATAGTGAGATTGATAAGGTTTTAAAAGGTACCTTTTTGATGGGTCGTTTAAGCCCTTATTTGATCACTTTTGTATCCGTTATTACTTAATATCGTTCCTTTTCACCTTTTAGGTCTCGTGAAGGCAAATTGCTGTAATGGCACTTATTTGGACGAAAAGGCGCAGATATATGAAGAAAATGGCCAAAGTCAAGAATCGAGACACTCCAGCTGCTGAAAATACAAGGTGACGGCGTCACTGCTTATCTGCGACGCCGTCGGAGGATTTTGTGACGGGACAGAAGCCAAAAACTCTTATTTTCAAGTGACGACGTCAGTTATAAAAAGAAGGCCGTCGCAACTCAGGCGGCCTAGATTAATCCGAGGCGTCGAGAAGGCTGAAGAGGACGGCGTCACAATCACAAGGTGGCGCCGTCGCCAAGTCTACGTGGCCAAGTCGAAACCCTAATATGGCGACCGACGGCGTCACAAAACATAAGGTGACGCCGTCGCATGTGTAATCTTATATATAGAATCCGAATTTTTCAGTATTGGTGTGTAGTCTTTTGGAGTAAAAACCTAAACCGAACCAAGTCTGTCTTGTACAGTATTTTAGGGTTCCAAACCCTATCTTACATCAAGATAAGTGTTTTACTTCATTAATTCAATTATGTCTTTGATTATTTGTGTGTATGCTTGCATGTTTTCCATATCCGGCTAATTTACTTGTGTGTTTGCTTAGGGAATATGAAACTTAATTATTGAATATTGATTGGTTGTCTCTTATCTTAGTTGATTAATGATCTAGTAATGTGATAGGTCATTCGTTGTGTACTTAATGCTTGATTAAATCTTTGTGAACCTTATAATATAGCTCCTTGAGTAGTTGTAAGCTAAACCATCCAAAGAGTGCCTTAGAGTAAGAGTTTATTATCCCTAGTGGGTTTTGTAGACGAGACCCTTTGGTAAGTTCAAAGAGTTAGGGAACATACGCATACCCTACAACTTTAGAGACACAACGCAACTAAGAATAAGGACGTGACAATTCAACCACCAATAGGAGATAATTAAGAAGTAGTAAAACCTAAGTAAACACATCTTTAAACTATCATACGAGCACACAATAATTAGACATAGACTACATACACCTTAGACTAGATAATTAGATAAGTAGAGTAATCGGTAGCAATACCAATCCCCCAAATCCAAACCGAGATTAGGTACCTTTCAATTTCCTAAAAAACATAAAAAGATAAAAAATAATCTTCCTCAACCCCAACCTTGGCGTAGTAACTTCTTACTAGCATTCCTATTCCCCTAGAGAACGATATTAATACCCGTGGCTTACCTTAATTACTACACTACAAGCGATTAGGTTACGCGCCCGGTGTTGAAAAACTTGCTTTCGACGAAAAGGAAGTTCCTTTGACCACGACGGCGGCGTGTAGCGTTATCAAGTTTTGGCCGGCTGGCGGAATAGAATAGCTAGTTAGTAGTCCACCTCGTTTAGGTTTCTTTTGCTGATTCCTATCAAGTAATTTTTTATCATTTTAGCTTTCTTAGTCTATCCCCTTCTTCGTGACCTTTGTTCGTAATCCATCACTTTTCATCATGGAAGGTGATAACCACCCACCATTCATCAACCCACCACCAATTGACCCACCCGCCAAGAGCCCGTACTCTTGGTGAATACTGCAGAACCAAGCCACTAGGCTATAGGAACACCATTGAGCTTCAGGCCAAGCCCAAACTACGGCCTGCGATCCGACACCATCCGGTTGGTGCAAAACGGATGTGCATTCCATGAACCGTTCAGAAGATCCAAATCGACATCTTGGGATTTCCTTAAAATTGTCGATTCCATCGACCTTGATGCTACTACTTTCGGGGACCACGCTGCGTCTCTTCCAATTTTCTCTACGGGACCAAGCTAGTAATTGGCTTGAGCGACTTCCCGTCGGTTCCATCTCAAGTTGGGATGATCTTACCTCTCGCTTCCTTGCTCAATTTTTCCTACCGGGGAGAACCACTAAACTTAGGAATGACATCTTGATGTTCCAACAATGTCAAAATGAATCTCTCTACGAAGTATGGACTCGATTCAAGGACTTACTTCATAAAGTCCCTCATCACGGCATTGATCTTTGGCTCCAAGTCCAAATATTTTATGATCATGTCAACTTCCTCTCCAAGCGATCCATTGACCAGCGGGGTGGAAAACTTAGTGATCTCAGCGGAAGAATCATGGGGTATAATAGAGGACCTTGCTCTATGACACGAAAGTTGGAATGACCCCAGTGATTTGCCCAAAAGCGTTAAGGCAATCTCCTTGCCTCCCGTTGACTCACAATCTTCCGGAGCCGTAGGATGATCGAACTTGAAGATCAAGTTAAATTCCTAAAGAGTTCCTACGAAAACCCTAAGTCTTCAGCCATGTGAACAAAGTTTCTTCCTGTGTGAACCGTTTGTGATCCTCATAACAGCGCTGCTAGATCCCCGAACATGCTTCCGTTGACTACGCATCCTCAGCGTATTAATGGAGCGGGAGGAGGAAGATTCCTACTATGCCGGACCTAGGAATTTCAATGAAACAGAAGCATGGAAGGGCAAGCCCGACTCTATTGGGAGACAAACCAGAATTCACTTCCAATGATTTTTCATGGCCCCATCCACGGTCCTAACCAACAAAACATCGAAGGGATGTTGCAAAACCTAATTGCAACCCAAGAAGCCCAAATAGCTAAGCTCTCGGACCGCTTTAACCAACAACAAGCCGAAATGGATAGGAAGATAGACAACCTTTTGAAAGCCATAACCAATAGTGATAGGAAGGCTAGTGCTATCTCAACTCCGAGCCTTAGGTGTAGAGATTAAGGACCCAAGTAAGCTAGCTAAACACATTCAATTCGTCAATACCATCGCCTTAGTGAAACCTAATGGAACAAATGACGAAGAGGACCATACACTTGTGAATAATGAAACAACCAGGAAGTAGATGAAGTAGATAGCGACTATTTGATAAGTTCCCTCTGGAAGAAGAGCTAACTTCGCCACCCCATTAATGCGTGACCTCCGGTCATGTATGTTAGGAAAAGCCCTAGAATCAAGTTTGGGAACCCTTGGAATCTTAACATACCATGTTGCATAGGACACCTTTTTGTGGCAAAGGCATACATTGACCACAAATCCCCGATCAACATAATGACTAGCACCTACTACAATTGGGTAGTGAAGTAGCCGATTCCAACTAGGCAAGACCAGATGATCCTAGTGTTAGTTGCAATTTTCTTGGTAGAGTTAAGGGATTGCCTGTTTATGTAGGTAGTTTCACGTTTCCAGCGGACTTCATAATTGTGGATGATATTAGTACGGCCATAGACCCTAGCTTGTCCCACGTTATTCTAGGAAAACCTTTCATAGAAAACACCGGAATGACCTATGATCCTTCGTTAGGAGTAGTGCGATTCAAGGATGAGACGATGACATAGCTTACCAAATCGTTTAAGATTGAAGTTTTTCATCACTCTCAATGATGAAAAGGAACTTAAACTATCGGTCTACTATAGGAATGAGGAGGATAAAGAAAAAGGAGTAGATTATGTTATGGCTAAGATTTTCGGATTCTATAAGGATTGTTTGAACCTAGGACCGAAATATAATACCGAATGGGGAGAAGACGAACTCTTAGACAAGTGCATCGTAGGGCACTTCTACAACATGGAATCCCCAGATAGAACCGTCAGAAGGAAGAAGGTGGCGTAATGAAGTCAGCGTGAGGAAGCGACTATGAGTCTAGCTACAAGACTCTTAAATAAAGAAAAGCGCTTCGTGGGAGGCAACCCATGCTTAATTGTTTGCTTGTTAGTGTCATATGTCTTTTATTGATTGTTTATTCTCATGTTTAAATTTGTAAAAATGCTTTATTTTGTTTTTAACCTCGTCTTAATTGCATATAAAGGTATTTTACACAAGGGATAAGTGTAGGGAGGATTACACACGTTTTCAAAAGAAATGTAAACATGAGAATAACAATTCATTAAAAGATATATATGTGTGTTTGTTCGAGTCAAATGCTTGTATCGAGTCATAGTGGATGTTTTGCAGAAATTTTTCCAGATTCTAAAGATGTAAATTTTCCAGAATTTTTGTTGGATCGATATACTTTAATCAAACTAACTTAACTAGCTTGTTAAGGTTTAATAACCTCGGATAAATCGTAAGTTATTAACAGAAACAACTGAGCAATCTTTATTAAGTAAGCGGAATTTACTTAACAAAGCTAAGAAGAAAAACTTTATTAACAAACTCTAAATCGCTTATTATGCGAGATACTCTATCAACTCTAAGATAATCGAACTTTTCTCTAAACTCTAATTAAGTAAACTCTAAAACTCTTTTTACGAAATCGTACCTCTAATGTCAATCTAGGAGTCCTTTTATAGGCTCAAGGATATCCTAGTTGGTTTACAATTGATAACCTTATACGACAAGTAATCTACAATACTTTCCATAAGCGAATATAACAGTTTATTTGTTCTAGCAGTACTTTGACTTCCTCTTGCGGTACTTTGACTGTCATTTAGCGATACTTTGACTATTTGACTTCTTCCAGTTCTTTTAAAACTACGGTACTTTCATATCTTGATACTTTGATATCTTACACTTTCATATCCCAACAATCCTCCCCTAACTTGAATTCTACTTGCTTGACTTCAAGTTCCTTTGTGAATATATCTTGAAAAGCTTCATCTTTAAAGCGGATTGTTCTTGATCTTTAGATTATATCTCTGTAGAATCTTGCTTTTCAAAGTATCTCTTTAGAATTGTTTTCTTCGGCATCCAGTAATCTCCATCTTTTCGACAACACGACAACATATGACAATTTGTACGGTGATTGATTTAAGTTGCATACTATTCTCATCACTTTCAAAGTGAATCATTGAAAATTCAATGGATTTAGAACTCTTTACCAAAGCCATTATCTTTGGAGTAGCCAAATGTTTTGGTGTGTAAGACCATGGTACATTGATAACCATATGATTTTTAGCAAATCACCAGCTATCAACAGATTTGATTAGTCTTTACCAAAAACGTACCCTTACGGACTAGTTAGTTCTTCTATCTAATGGTGAACTAATTACCAATAATGGTTTTTCCACGGCCTTTACCACAAGCCATTTCTTGTGGGCTAGCCAACTCTTCACATTTTATGATATGGTGAGTTGATGACCATCCAACTTATTAGCAAGTTGACAACTAAAAATGGATTTGATATATCTTTACCGAGGCCGTTTGCTCATGGATTAGTCAATCCTTTTGTAACCATGGTGGATTGATAACCTATTGATGTTATCATCACAAAACCCATTTATTCAACCTTTATTTCAAAAATATTTATTATTAAGCAAAAGGTTTCTTCAAAAGTCATTTAACTGGATTAGTTCATCAAACAGTACTTTGATGAAATCTTGTCGATCGGCGTACTTTGAATAAAATCTTGATATATCAAAAACATTTATTCAAATAAAGTTCATACCGGTTAAAGATCATTTTCAGCAATGGTAGTCGGTCTATAAACAAATTAATCACCATGCAGCGGTTTCATCATCCTCTTCTACTTCCAAACCATGTTCAAGCATTCTTCTCATTAGATCAACTGTAAGAGGATATCTTCTTTCAGCAAACATGTGAATCATTGTTCCATTTTCTAGCTCCGGGACATGAACTCAGTCGTCAAAGAATCTCCATGAACTATTTCCGGTTTTCTTGATCCTTCCAAATATCATCAGTGCTTTCTTCATCAGGTTCCCACATAGTTACAAGATCCCCATGTAAAACCAATCCAATACCTTCTAATGGATGATCTTCAAAATACACCTTTATAACTTGATATAAGTAGAATAGATCTACTCTATCAATAACATGCAACAAATCCCATAACCTTTTGAAAACCTTAAAACTTTTATCTTCCTTATGAAAAACCATGTACTCTTCATTCTTGGGTTTCACAACTTTAAAATCTTGATCTTTGATCTGTTCATCTTTAAATCATCATCTTCCTTGGTATAATCAAAATCTACCACTCTGAGATAATTCTTCAGTTCATCACTAGTCTCGGATCTTAATTCAACCTTCTCTTTCTTTGAAAATTGAACATCTGTAACATCAGTTTTCTTTTCCTCTTTAAGCTTTTCTTCCTTTTCGACTTGGATCCAATAAGTTTCTTCTCTAAAGTCTTTAATGCTGCAACATCTTTCTTATAAGCCTCTCTACCGACATCATATAATCTTTTCATATCTACATAATTTAGCTTTTGCAATCCTTTAAATCCTCTGCCTTTTAAATATGCCATCATTGCATTCCTTTCTTTAGCTAAATTAGGTCTTCTTGACATGCATCTAACAGGTGTTGGAGCTGTAAAGATTCGATAGTTTCAACATCTAACTCATCTTGCACCTTTTGGTAGCTTCTCTGTCTTTAGCTTCTTGAGCTTCTTTGTTCTTCTCTGTCTTTAGCATCTAATTCTTCTTGAACTTTTCTAGCAGCGGCTTCATTCCTAGCCACTTCAAATGCTCTAAGTTACGCCAAAGTGAGCTTCTTTTCTTAGTCTCAACGAACACCTTTTCCTTTGTCTTTTGGATCAATTGCGGGTTGATCAGGTTCTTGGTTGTTTTCTTCTTGTGCTTCTCTAATAGTAACTCCTCCTCTTGGTTGTGACAAATCAAATAATGTAGCAATTAATTCATCATCACTAGTTGAATGAATAGGTATGTAAGTAGCTTCCTCCTCTTTTTCTCTAACAAATGTAGAAGGACCAGCTTCTTCATCAAAATTTAATACCCTTGGAGTTATTGGTGTTTTTACATCTTCCCTTTATGTATCATGAAAATCAGTACTTTGATGTTCAGTACCTTGAACACCAGTACTTTGAACTTGTACTTCTTCTTCTTGTTCCTCAGAATCTGAACTTACAAATTCTTTCTTCTTTGTAATATTTTCTTGAGACTCTTTTCTTCTTCATAACATCTTCTTTCAAATTTTCCTTTTCTAAATTCCTCCCAAGTTGTGAGAAGATGGTTGAGGAACCTTCTTTCTTTTAATTCCTTTCGAAGAGCTTTCGGCGTTTATTTTCCTCCTTAACCCATAAGTTGAAACCTTGAATATATGGTTTAACAAAATTTCTCAACCAGAAATAGTTACGCTTCAACTTCCTGATTGCGTTAGCTTGTAGCGCTTAACATCTTGTTTAACCTAGCTAGCTCCCTTGTCAAAGCATAGTTATCTAACGTCAAATCTTCACGAGGTATAGAATGAGCATCACCGTGAGGTTGTGAATGCCCCTGAAGCAGGAATAGAACTTCGAGAAGATGAAGTAGCGTTTTCTCAATTTACGCTTGAACCTCGGGACCTGAAGAAACATCACCTTGTAGCGCAAGCGGTACCTTCACGAGAAGCGGTACTTGCGGATCTGATTACCTTGTGAAGCGTACCATGATCGTATCGGTACCTTGGTTTCTTCATCACGTGCGGTGCATCGCGAACGGCTTGTACAATTTCCATCATGGATGGTGTTAAAGGAATATCTCCACCTCTGAACAAGTTACTTCTCCGAGCCATGAAAGTATAGATTTTAGGTTGTTGCACAATAACGGTAGTAAGCGGCGGGTTTTGGAACATCGACCAATTGCTTGTTCAAGAAAACGTATAAACCGTGGATACATCAACCAAGTTGCCCCGGATGATATATGAGAGCATTCCATCCAAAATAAGTCGTGAAAAGTTAAACACTCATGCGTAGCTAAGCCAAACCACTGCAGACGCAATATTGGACAATGCTCCCGAAGTGCTTTTAGAACTTATGCAATGGAGCAAAACATGAATCAAAACTTCCATTGAGGACGAATAATGCCTTCTTAAAGTTTGTTCGGTTAAAGAACCTTCATAGCCCAAATTACGAAAAGTATCCCAAATCAGTTGCTTGGCAAATCTAATAGTCCCTTCTTCATCTCCAATAATAAATCATCACGAATGGAGACCTCTGTAATTTTGATAGTCTTTCCGGCAAGCGAGGATCTAATATAATATTCATCCTCCTCCAAATTCTCTCTAGCATTAGCCCAAAATTCTTGAATCGAGGTTCAATAACATCGGCTCAACTAAAAGCATAACTAATAGGCGACCCAACTAGATAATCAATGATATCATAGAAAGCCACATTCGCCTCAGTCTTATCCAAATTAGGCACCATATTGTGCTTGAAGCAGTTAAGCGATTCACCATTGTTGAAAAAGTAATCACAATAGAAAGATTATATCGAATAATAAAGAGATGGTAATTGGAAGATAAGTATGGAAAAGAGGTAATGAATAATGTGAGAGGAAAAATCGGAAAGTTGTTATTTATAGGTAGGATTTTGAAAAATCACGCCCAAATAAAATAACGTTGGCTTTAATTACCCTCAATATTACCGTTGGAGCGATACTTTATCACGACAAAGCGATTACTTTCCACATATAAGCGATTCTTTCCCAAGCGTTACTTTCCCGAAAGCCTTTTCGGGAAATAAGATACTTTGCCAAAACCTTCATATAAACTAAGTAATACACAAACATCCTCCCTTCAAGCAATACACAGGACTATACCTAACACCTTATAGTCCTCCACTTAAACATAGCTTAGTAGTTAATCATTCCAATGCTCACGACCAAGTGATTGAATCGTGACACATCAAAACCTTTAGTGAGTAAATCAGCTACATTGTCATCAGTGTGAACTTTAACCACATTAATAAGCCTATGCTCATAGCAATCTCTGATAAAGTGATGCCTAATCTGAATATGCTTGGTCTTGGAATGATACGAGGATTCTTCATCATGCAAATAGTACTCTCATTATCAATATTGATAGGAGTATTCTTAAAATTGAATCCATAATCCAAGAGTTGATTACGCATCCATAAAACTTGACCACAACAACTTGCGGCGGCTACATAGCTTCATTAGATGATGTTCGCTGCAATTAATACACTTCTTGCATTGCCGGGAGACTAACCTTCTTCCAAGATATTGGCATCCACCAGTTGTGGATCTTCTATCATAGTTATCACCTGCATAGTCACTATCTGAAAAAGCTTCTAAGTGAAAAGGTGACTCTTTAGGATACCACAACCCCACCTTAGGTTGTTGTTTCAAATAACGAAAATTCTCTTTCTGCATTCATGTGAGAGATCTTTGGTGAGACTTGATATCTTGCACATAGACAAACTGCAAACATGATATCAGGCCTTGATGCATTAAGATACATAAGAGAGCCAATCATAGATCGTATAACTTGACTTAACGGTACATCCATCTTCATCTTTTCCCAATGAATTGATAGATTTAATAGGTGTAATGCTGACCTTCATATCATCAAAATTAAACTTCTTAAGTATGTCTGCAACATACTTGTTTTGGCTAATGAAAATTCCGTCCTTGGATTGCTTAACTTTGAAGTCCTAAAGAATGTTAACTCTCCCATTGAACTCATTTGAAACTCATACGCATCAGTAATCAAACTCCTTAACCATAGCGTGTGGTAGCCCCAAAGATGATATCATCCACATAAACTTGAACTAACATGATATCCTTCTTGTCTTTCTTGATAAACAAAGTCTTGTCTATAGCCCCCCTCCTGTATCCATGTTGTAATAAGAATGTAGAGAGCCTCTCATACCAAGCTCTAGGTGCCTGATGAAGACCATATAAAGCCTTAACCACCTTATAGACTTTGTTTGGATGCTTAGGATCTTCAAAACCTGGAGGTTGTTTCACATACACCTCTGTAATAGTACCATAAAGAAAGGCACTCTTGACATCCATCGATATACACGAAAACCCATATAAGAAGCAAAAGCAAGAAAGATTCTAATTGCTTCAATCCTTGCGGGAGCAAATACCTCATCATAATCTACCCCTTCTTCTGTCTAAACACGAGCAACTAATCTTGCCTTGTTTTTGATAACATTGCCTCTTTCATCCCTTTTAACTCTAAAAGCCCACCTTGTTCCAATAACTCTCTTCCCATCTGGAAGATCACATAAAACCAACCTCTTGAAGTTTAAATTGTAGAAGTTCTTCTGCATAGCTTCACCCGACTTTCTTTAGTCAAAGCTTGAGCAATATTCTTGGGTTCCTCTTGAGAGATGAAACAAGTAAATAAGCAGGTTTGATGATCCTTATGATTTAGCTTTGTTTTGTTTATACACAAAGCTAAGTAAAGCATTGTGAGGTTTTGTGAAACCCTTAGCTTTATGTCTTGTCATAACTCAGGATGTAGAAGGACCAATGATTTGATCAATTTGGATGAGTCTTATGAATTCGTAAGATTGGTGAGTGTGGTACACTGCATATGTATCATCAAGTTAGTATAATCAGCACCTTCATTGAAATTTGTGAAAATACCTTCATTTTCAAGCTCATCATCGTTATCTTCTAACCCAGCATGGTAGGTTCATCAAATCATCTAAAGTATTTTCAGCAGATCTGTGCGGTACTTTGATCGAAATCTTGTCCAAAATCTTTTGAGAGTACTCGTGAGACCGACTGGTTCTTCTTCTTTGCTCTGCCTCATAAGCTCTCCTTTGTTCATCAGTGTAAGAATGTGCTAATACATCTTGAAGAAGAATCTGATTGAGTTCCTCTTGAATAGATTGATCCTCGTGAGATAATGAGGATTGTGGTGCAACGATCTTGTGTTTTGGAGAATCGATTACTTTGCTTAGGAACATCGATGCTTTGCTTAGGAACATCGATTACTTTGTTTTGGACTCTCGGAACTTTAGCGGGGGCGCATCGGTCTAATATGAACATCATGAACAACATATTGAATATCTTCATCGATTATTGCAAATGTTGATTTTCTTCTCTAACAGTTACATAGTTCATTGAAGGAGATAAAATCTCAAGATCAAACATCAATGGGACCTTTTCCTTTCATTGTCTTGATCTTCTAAGAACTCAACATGAAGACAATCTTGAATCCTCTTAGTAACTCTGTTGTCTACTCTAAAGCCTTTCTTGTTAGTCTGATATCCCAATAAATAACCTTCTTGGACTTGCCATCAAACTTCCCAGTTATCATTGGTATTCAAAATAGTAAGAGGACATCAAAGGCTTCATAAAAGCGAATGTTGGGTTTATTGCCCATCGGCAATTCATAGGGTGTCTTCATCGTGGTTTGGTGACGAGAAACCACTGTTGAGTACATAGCATGCGTACTTACGACTACGCCCAAAATTGAATAGGAGATGGGAATCTGCTAACATAGTCCTTGCGGCTTCAATCAAGGTCCTATTCTTCCTCTACGCAACACCATTTCTTTGTGGTGTTCTAGCAATGCTAAACTCCTCTTGATGCCTTTATTAGCACAAAAGTCATCCATAAGCTTGTTCTTGAATTGATTGCCATTGTCATCTAATACCTCTAACCTTGAGTCTTAATTGGTTTTCAAGTGCTATTATGAGAGTCTGAATAGCATCAAAGGTATCATCTTTAAAGCCCCAAAAGAAAACCCATTTGAATCTACTACAATCATCAGTAACAACCAGACAGTACTTCTTCTTATTTAAACTTGCCACAGAGAGGCGAGGTCCAAATAAATCCATGTGTAATAGCTCCAATGGTTCCTTAATATTTCTTTCATCAAGCTTCTTGCAGGAAGCTTTGTGTTGTTACCCTTCTTGCATGCCAAACATGATTGATCATTCTTGTAAGTCTTTGAAGGTAAACCTCTACCTAAATTGCCTTTGACGGTTTGTTGATGTTCTTGAAATTAACATGGCCCGATCTTCTATGCCATTGATGTGCCTCTTCAGATGTTGCTTTAGCCACCAAACATGTGGCTCTTCCATAGGAATTTAGACTCTTCATATCTAAACTATACACATCATTTGTCCTTGGTACTCTAAGTACTACCAAGTCATCATCAACAGGTTTGAAGTCAGATGAAAGAATAAGACATTACGTGTCGATTGAATAGCACAGGATGCTTTTTATCCTGATTTGGCCGACAACAAGTTAAACTTTAGCTCCTTCATATCGACATTCTCAAAGTCAATTCTTCCACTTTAATTGTTCCTTTCGGTAATCCTTCCTCCATTGGGATCATTCCCAAATGCAACTCTTCCTCCACTAATATTTCTAAAATCAGACGGGATCTCTTTATCACTGTCATACTTCGAGCAACCACTATCCACAATAAGATGATCTTTAAGCTCTCTTACGGGTTGCCACGCACACGAAAAGAGTTATAAACTCTTAGGAACCCAAGCCATTCTTGACTTGTGTTCCCTTGTGGATTACAAACTCAAATTCCTTGAGTATGTAATTTCCACTATCTTTCAAATGGTGATCCAAAATTATCTTTTGAGGTTTAGCATGTGGATTTTCAAAACTTTCGGTTTTCAACATAAATCTCTTTCACGGTTTATTAGCATTTTCTTGTGTCACAAAAGCAGTGATTCACTTTTTGTTGAGCGTCTTGTGTATTCCTTACCGGTACTTCCCCTTTACCCATTAGGTTTTAACAGGTGGTTCCTGTGATCTAGATCCCCTATATGAATTGTGAGACATTCTAGGTTGATATTGAGATCCCCTAGGATTCCTATTCAGCGGTGTTATCGGTACCTTGTCTACGGCGATTACTTTGGAAAATCTTGTGAGATCTTGAAGGTCTTCTCGATGTGGGTATCTATGATCGATGTGAAGTTTCGTGATTAATCCTATTTGAATTAGTCCACAATTTGGTTTGTGCTCTCTAGGTCTCTGGTTGGTAGACATATTCCTTGGAAACTTGCTTAGATATTCTGAGTGTTTGTCACAATCTTTGATTAAGCGAGTAGGACTATAACCACAAAACCGCAGTTTTTGACCCATATGACCAAAGTGATTTCTTCTATGTCTATGCCCAAAATTATTTTGCCTTAGATGGTGATAAAATCTGTTTTGACCAAAATTATCCCTAAAAGGTTTAGCAGTATAGTTTTGAAAGGGTTTTGCATAAGGTGCTGCTTGTTCGGAAGATCTTGCTTGTTGGCGGTACTTTGGTTTAAAGGATACCTTGAATATTTTCAACGATTTCTTTGGGTTCCTCAGACCTAGATTTAGCAATAAGCTTCTTCCTAAACTCTAGACTATCTACACCATAACGAGAAACATCAGGCCTAGCGGGTTGATGATTAATAGGATGAGGACGGCATGATAACCATTGTCTTTCTTATATGCGGGAGGTGAGTCACTTAAGAACCATCATTACTAGATGTATCTACATAATTAATGAGTTCTTCATCACTAGTGGATATATCCTCATACTCACTTCATCCACGATTACTAGATTGGTTTTCTTCATCTTACTAAATCCATTCCAAATCCTAAGCTGTTCTAATGTAAGCTCTTCTCGTTTTTCAACATAAGCAACTTGGGACAAACGGACTCTTTCAATGACAAACTTAGCTAACAAATCATCTCTTTCCTTAGTTAATTTCTCAATTTCGGCAATTTTACAGTTTAGTTTCCATTCACAAGTTTTAGCGGTAATCCTGTTGTTCATATTTTTCATTGAAGCCATTTCATTATTTTCATGGGTTATGATTTTATCTTCTATAGACTCTAAAGTGATTTGGTAACACGCTACCTCGGACCTAGCCCAATACAATTATCTCTTTCAATCACATAAGCTGTTAAGCAATTTTTGATAAAACTCATGCCAGTTTGAGCATACCTCGGAGATAGGAGCTGAGTTGGTGAAGTAGCCACCATAGCTTAGAAGGATCATCTTCACTTTCTCTGCTCCAATCAAATCTTCCAAAGCCATCATCGATTCCAAGCGGCATGTTGATTCTTCATCAAGCGGTGCTCGGTCCATGCTTCCCTGTGTCTTTAAGCTGCATCGTCCCTTTGCTATCATCTGATAAGTCATTGGTTCATCATCGAACTCTTCACTCCAGTCCACTTCTGATAACTTTTCTTGAGCTACCAAGGCCTTTGTCTTAGTTATTGGTATTTCTTTGAGCTCAAGTTTTGGCTTCTCGGATGTTACTTTTGCTTGATACTTAGCAAATCTGCATTCCCTTGCAAAGTGACCAGTCTTTTGACAATTGAAGCATTCAATTTGAGATTTGTCAAAAGTTATTCCTTGTTTGGGGTTGAAATCAATAGCTTTGCTGTCTTTTCATGTACTTTTTGATCCTTGCAGTAATCATAGCAACTTGCCACTTGATATCAATTTCTTCAAGTGCATCTTCTTCAATCTGTGCTAGATCCTCTTCATAAGTGGCAGGTAAGCTTGCTTGTTGTGCAAAGAAAGAGCACACAACTTCATCTGAGTTCAAACTGGTAGATGGTGGGGCACTTGGTATATGATGGGGATTATAAGCAGCGATACTTTGAAAGCAGTACTTTGAGGAGAAGCGTACTTTTGGAAATCTTGCTCTTCTTTTCAGAATGATAAGCAATCTTGTGAGATTTGGAATTTGGTTGACCACTCATCTCATGTTCATACACCTTGATTGATGATAAAGATCATCAAAGTCCATAACATCCAACCCCTGTTGTCCTCTGATCATAGTAGCAATCACATGCCATGTAGATGGCAAACTCTGTAGAAACTTCAAATTAGCATCCTCAGTGATACTACGCCTTGTATAATTCCAACATGTTAAGAAGATTACGGAACCTATCATATCTGACATCAAGACTCTCTCTTTCTCCAATGTGAAAGTTTCAAAGCATTGTTTCAAGTTTACGTGCATCTTCTTAGAGGCTTCATTCCCTCGAATCGGTCTTGAGAGCAGCCCAAAGCTATTTAGCATCTTTAGCATCATGAAATTTAAGAAGATGACCATGCGGGATGGCTGACGAGAATGTTAAGAGCCTTCTCTTGATTCCTTAGGGTTCTTCTTGGTAAAGCGCCTTTGGTGCTAGAGGTTGTCCGGCAACTTGAATGGGTTACGGAGAATTTCATTCCCATTCACAATTACATTCCACGAGCATGGTCTGCAATGGCAATATCTTTGCCTCATCTTCATGCACCGGAGATCATATTCTCCCTTTTTGATAATTGGAATTACGGTGAGGTGATTGAGGGTTGTGGAACAACGGTCGACATCTTGGATATTGTAGGGTTTCTTCCTAGTCAGAGTTTCCACACAAGCTCTCATACCACTTGTTGGATCGATATACTTTAATCAAACTAACTTAACTAGCTTGTTAAGGTTTAATAACCTCGGATAAATCCTAAGTTATTAACAAAGAAACAGTGAGCAATCTTTATTAAGTACGCCGAATTTACTTAACAAAGCTAAGAAGAAAAACTTTATTAACAAACTCTAAATCGCTTATTATGCAGGATACTCTAATACAACTCTAAGATAATCGAACTTTTCTCTAAAACTCTAATTCGTAAACTCTAAAACTCTTTTCTGGAATCGTACCTCTAATGTCAATCTAGGAGTCCTTTTATAGGCTCAAGGATATCCTAGTTGGTTTGATTGATAACCTTATGCGACAAGTAATCTACAATACTTTCCATAGCGAATATAACAGTTTATTTGTTCTAGCGGTACTTTGACTTCCTCTTGCGGTACTTTGACTCTGTCATTTAGCGATTACTTTGACTATTTGACTTCTTCAGTTCTTTTTAAGACTACGGTACTTTCATATCTTGATTACTTTGATATCTTGACACTTTCATATCCAACAATTTTTTCGAGAAAATCGGACTAGTTTTTGTCGAGATTGCAACTGGCGTCGAGGAAGGAGTAAAACAACAGTTACTTTTCGTTTTCGAGCTACTTATAAATTTTGGAATTTTCGGAGTCTTAATTTTCGAAGAATTGCGTAAACATCCATTCCACAAGCATTATATCCTAGTTTAAATTGAGTGTATATATATATTATTACCGTAGATTTTACTGCTTGAAGGTTTAGTTTGTTTTCTTCAAATGTGCGGGTTTAATTTATCAAGAAGAAGTTACATAAGATTGGAAGGAGCTTTTCACGCATAAATTCTTCTTGGAAAGGATTTAACCACTACTTCACACACGGATCCTACCGAGAGCTAATCGAGGGAGTATTAGTTTCTTTCGTTTTTAATTACCTTCAATTATCATAACTTTGATACTTTTGGGAACATTGGGGACAATGTTCAGTTTAAGTGTAGGAGGGAAAATAAAACGGGAACTTTGAAACTATGCTTATCCTTGAATATTTGCTTTGCCCAATTGTATTTGTGTAATAAACCATGAGAAAATGTGGTTAGGGTAATTTTGGCACCAAATTTTTAATTTTTCATGACATATAGGAGTGGGCCATTAGTCTTAACAAAAGCGTCTCCTGGATAGAAGTTGCATGACTAGCACAAAAACCCTTTACCACCTAAATTCCACCCAAAATGTGAGGATGCCCTTAGATTAGTAGGAATTAAAGCATTCATCTTTAATGCTTAGAGTGTGAACCGGTATATTAGATTCTAGAACTTGTTTTGTGATGCATTAGAGATGCTAGTAAGACTACACTTGTGTAGTTAGGAATAACTAAATGATAAGAGGCATTAGGAGAACCCTTGTTTGATACGTAATATAATTACTTCTTCCACATCGGTTGAGTAATTCCCCCACACCCCTGCGTTGTACTCATCTTTAGTACACGATACCCCTAGTTAACCCCTCGAAGCCTATCCTTTCGGCGGTTCGTGGTGTTTGGTTTTAGGAATATCAATGAAGAGCATTGTTTACACCCCACCCCCCAATATACACCCAAATCGCCTTAGCCTACCCTTTATGCACTCACTTTTAGTGCATTATTGTTATCACCCTAAACCCTTAGTTCAATTATCTGGTTGCTTGCATGAGTTGCTAAGTCGAGTCATATCCTTTGTACACCGTTTTGGGACGATTGGGATTCATGGGAAAAGTTAAAGTTTATGAAATGACGGGAAGGAACGTTAAATTCAAATTCCCTTTGTTTGCATAATAATGTACCCCAAGTGTTTTGATCTTTTCAATTCGGGTCAAATTAGTGTTAGAGTAATAAAAACTCAAGTGTAGGGATGTGCCTATAAATCCCTATCATTTTGATGTTACCGTAGAGGATGGTAGTGTAAAAGTGTATGAAAAAAAAAATAATAAATAAAAAAAAATAGAAAAAGAGAAAAGAAAAAAATAGAGTGATAAAAAAAAACAAAACAAAACATACGGGCTACCATCCTACATCTATTCTTTAAATTTATGTTTGTTTGTTTCAGTTAGCTAAAGTCTGGAGTGTCGAGTCTTGGATTAGCAACGCCATTCTTCGTATGCATTTAACATAGAGATTTTTGACTTACCACCACTAAAAAGCCTATCCCACCAAACCCTTTGTTTCCCTACCATAAGCCTAACGTTACAACCATTTAAAGACATCTTTGATAGTCTTTCCTAGGTGCTTACGCCAAAGCGATGGAGGTTTGACCTATTCTCAAGCCTATGGTAATCTATGTACTAGGACCGGTTAATGAGTGTTTATCATCCATTTCCAACTTGTTATATTTCATATACACCCGAGAGAGATGTGAGTATCCAAACACCCCATGTGAGGTGCTAGTATGTAATTCCGTGCTTGTTATGACTTTTTTGGGGCTTATATGTGTTGTGGACTGTTTTAAACCAATGCTTCATGACCCTAACTTATAAATTAATTGGCTAAAAGCACATTTGCTTGAGGACAAGCAAATACCACGTGTAGGGATATTTGATAAGGTTTTAAAAGGTACCTTTTTAGGGGTCGTTTAAGCCCTTATTTGATCACTTTTGTATCCGTTATTACTTAATATCGTTCCTTTTCACTTTTAGGTCTCGTGAAGGCAAATTGCTGTAATGGCACTTATTTGGACGAAAAGGCGGATATACGAAGAAAATGGCCAAAGTCAAGAATCGAGACACTCTAGTTGCTGAAAATACAAGGTGACGTCGCTTATCTGCGGACGCCGTCGGAGGATTTTGTGACGACGACCAAAACTCTTATTTCAAGTGGCGGACGTCAAGTTATAAAAGAGAAGGTCGTCGCTTGACTCGGACGGCCTAGATTCAATCAGGGCCGGTCGAAGGCTGAAGAGGCAGTCGCAATCACAAGGTGGCCGTCGCATGAAGTCTAACGTGGCCAAGTCGAAACCCTAATGGCGACCGGCGGCGTCACAAAACATAAGGTGGCAGCGTCATGTGTAATCTTATATATAGAATCCGATTTTTTCAGTATTGGTGTGTAGTCTTTTGGAGTAAAACCTAAACGAACCAAGGCCGTCTTGTACAGTATTTTAGGGTTCCAAACCCTATCTTACATCAAGATAAGTGTTTTACTTCATTAATTCAATTATGTCTTTGATTATTTGTATGTATGCTTGCATGTTCTCCATGTCCGGCTAATTTACTTGTGTGTTTGCTTAGGGAATATGAAACTTAATTATTGAATATTGATTGGTTGTCTCTTATCTTAGTTGATTAATGATCTAGTAATGTGATAGGTCATTCGTTGTGTACTTGATGCTTGATTAAATCTTTGTGAACCTTAGAATATAGCTCCTTGAGTAGTTGTAAGCTAAACCATCCAAAGAGTGCCTTAGAGTAAGAGTTTATTATCACTAGTGGGTTTTGTAGACGAGACCCTTTGGTAAGTTCAAAGAGTTAGGGAACATCCGCATACCCTACGACTTTAGACACACACCAACTAAGAATAAGGGCGTGACAATTCAACCACCAATAGGAGATAATTAAGGAGTAGTAAAACCTAAGTAAACACATCTTTAAACTATCATACGAGCACACAATAATTAGACATAGACTACATACACCTTAGACTAGATAATTAGATAAGTAGAGTAATCGGTAGCAATACCAACCCCCAAATCCAAACCCGAGATTCGTACCTTTCAATTTCCTAAAAAACATAAAAAGATAAAAATAATCTTCCTCAACCCCAACCTTAGCGTAGTAACTTCTTACTAGCATTCCTATTCCCCTAGAGAACGATATTAATACCCGTGGCTTACCCTAATTACTACACTACAACGATTAGGTTCGCTGCCTCGGGTGTTGAAGAACGACGCGTGTAGCGTTATCAGAGATCCATTATTTGGTAGGGAAGTTGTTTAGAGACTCTTGTAACTAGTTAGAACGAGTAGGTTAACCCGCGCGTTGCTGCGGGAAACCTTTTTATTCTAGAAAAAGTTGTTTAGAGACTCTTGTAACTAGTTAGAACGAGTAAGTTAATGATACACATATACAGACAACATCATGCCAAATGATAAACCATGTGCATTCCAAATGCACCGCGAAGTAAAGTACCTAAATTTTCCGTTAACCCGCTTCTACGCAAATGGGTGCATTTGGTGTTTGAATATGTTCTAAATAAACCAATGCACGGACACAAACACTATATCTTTACTAAATATATAGATATTCATTTACAGCGTTCATAATAAATGTTCTGGGGCATTGTGCAACTTGCTTTTTATCTTGCCTAGTGCAAGATGATGCATGACATGTTCATAATCCTATATTTAATTACATCTCGGTGAGTCAGTTCCATGTTTGACTTTACCTTAAAACCCAATAAGATTTCATATGCTAAACCTTCATGCATTTGTGTAAAATCTTAGGGTATTTCAACGTAAGTAGAGTGTCATTGTGAGTGTCCTAATACGCGGTTGTAAAACTTAGAGCAAAACATGTTCATAAACTTAAATAACCTACCCGTATAGACCCGTTAACTAATCCACCCATTTTGATACCTCTTGATGAAAGTAGCATCAGTAATACATTTATTTTGCTAATTTCAGTGTTGGCACAAAGTGGTCTATAAAAAAATATAGATAGATGATAGAGACCATGAGGCTACTTCTTCAAGAGCAAAGAGGATTCCACCAAGTGGGGCACGAAAGGTGGCTGCAACATCAGATGCTACTCCATAGCTGATTAGGTCCCTTCAGTTCGTCCCATCAACAGTAAAGTTATACGCTGCAATGCCAGCCGATAACTATTAACAAAAACACAATAAGCTCTATTTGTGTTTGTGTTGCCAACAGGTAAATGTTCATACCGTAAGCTTCTGCTGTTCATTCGTTACTGAGCCAAGATTAGTGTTGTTAGTGTCAATGAAAACCTCAAAACATCACCAATAAAATCCGACATCTTGCGCCTGCATTGCTCCTCTGGTGAATGCAAAGGTGGGTTCAGCAAACCTTTTCTGGTACTGAAACATAAGATAAAGATCATTCAGCACAATGATCAGAAGTAGAACTTAACTGGCCATTTTGATATACTTTCGACGATTTTTTTACATTAAGACGTATTGTAATAGATTAAGATAAAATAATAGAAATAATATAGGCGTACCCATCTCATCATAATAGGCCATTTTGATATACTTTCGAAGATTTTTTAGTGTAGAGGCGTACCTATCTCATCATAATAGGCCATTTTGAAAGATAAAAATATTCCTTATAAGAGATAAAAAGTAATTAGCATCGAAGCATAAAGAAATGAAGTAAATGACAGGCATATTAGTTAAGAGGTGAGGTATATTTGCGTGTCATTGTGGCAAAGTTCCTATCAGCTGCTAAGAGTTGGGCAGCAAACTAAAATTTATACCTTAAAAAACTTAGCTAGGATATTATGTATAAAATGAATAGTAAAATAGGTCCATCAGCATTTAAGAGGTCAGTTAAAAAGTAAGTCTAATGGGAGTATGTTAGGACGTTGGTTCGAAGAGAGATGTACATTCAAAACAATCAGGTGTAATAAAACCGAGCAGAAGAAATATTGGTTGAATCGATTAGACGTCAAGAATGGGTTATATTTTGCTGTAAGCATTATATTTTGAAGCTTATCATCCAAAACTACTTATTTGACCCCTAAAGAATCACATAATCAGAAATATAAATTTCACATCTGATGACGTATAGTCTATTTCCGGGTCACGAACCCGACTAAAGCCCAATACTGATAAGCCCGGCCGGCTGGGCTCGTGATAAGTGTTTAGGCCGAGGCCCAAATACAAATCTATTTACGGAATAGGTAGAGGATATCTCTTAATAAAGGAGATAATTATTCCCCAAGACTTAGGGATCGTAGAAGGTTGAGGAACGGAACCAACAAGGATTCCGTGTGTATATAAAGGGAATCACATCCCTCGTTAAAGGTACGATTCACAAACCCTAACTCTCCTTTAACCCTAAACCGATTACTTACTCTCACGCGGGAGGATAATCGTGGGAGACAATCCCGGTAAGCCTAATGGTGTTTTACGTCTCTTAGTGCTTGCTGTCTCAGTAACAATCGCAATTGATCGAGGTAGGAGCCCAACAAGGAAGCCCAACTTTTGTATCAACAAGTGGCGCCATCCGTGGGACCATTCACTAAGAACTAATACTAGAATGACGAAGCATGGAAATCGCCATGAAGCGGATCTTCTGGAAAGAAGCCGCACCCGCTAAGTTTCCAGCGAGAATCTGGGACAACCGATCTTGTAAAAACAAAGGATTAGGCGGGACTTGGTCTTCCCCTGGTGGAACGGCGGGGACAACCCAGGGCCACTACGACCACCACTAGCGGCCGGATCCACTTGCATTGCTTGTTCTTACCACTCCCCTTCAATGGGTGCTAGAGGCCGACCTAACAAAAGCACCGGATGCAGGATAAAACAAGGACACAAGCGGTAGAAGCGAATACCCTCGCTCTAGAAGGGGTCGCACCAGAATTAACACCAAGGGATTTCGTATCCCAAAAATACGAAACTTTGACTGCTCTCATGCAAGAAGAAGCTAGAAAAAGGTCGAGTCGAAGCCTACAAACCCGACTTCGAGTTTGACTCGAATCTGAAACCTCACCACCGGCGAGTCGAAGGAGAAGGCGGTAGAGCGATCCTGACCCACTTGTGTTTAACAGTCGGGAAGAGTTGAGGATGATGAGGCGTCCAACGGCATCCGGAAGGAAGTGAGGAGGATGGAGCGGCGTACCAATGTCCACACCGGACTTGGTAGCCGCCAAAATCTGAGACAAACTTAGGCAACGATATTCCCCAGTGAAAGCCCCAGTACAAACTCGAGGCGGTCGGTACGTAAGAGAAAAATTCGTACTCTGGAAATTCCTCGGACAACGGGGATAGCGGACACCGGAAGTCGAAATAGATATAATGACCGGGAGGATGAAGATATATCTCTCCATAGGTGCGTCAAAGGTGGATCGTTAACTCGGCGCGCCGGTGACTTCTCGAGAGAACAAGCGAGGCGCATGCATAGCGTAAAACCTCTGGCGGAACGGTGATCGATGATCACCTCAAAATTTTGAATCAGTAGCTACAATGAAAGCGGCGCACTGTATGGTGCCACATGTTCAACTCCAGCGGTGGGAAGCGGCGTGGGCGGTTTAACAAGCTTCCGATAGAAGCATCAATGGCTTTGAGGAATTAAGAAAGGCGTTAGCCTAAACTTTACTCAGTGGAAGAAGTCGCGCTAAAAATCTGTCGAACTCGCCGAGGTAAAGCGGCTAGGAGAATCTAGCGCATTCATGGGCGCTTCAGGATGAATGCATGCAAGTTAAAGCATGCCCTAAAGTGCTAAAGATCTCTGGTTTCATGAATGGGATAAATAACCCAGAGCTCATCAAGAGGTTGAGCGACAAGATTCGAGACCTTTGATGAACTCATGAAACGCTCGGTCCTTCGTCCGGGGAGAGCGCGCCGGATAGCAAAAGAAAACTACTCGAACTATCGGTCACGGGAACAACACAGGAGACAATCCACCGAGGTAGTAACCGCAATAGAGACTATCGCAATCGAGGGAAGCGGAAGAGATAACGACAGATTGACCAAGACTCCTAAGGAAATACTTACAGAAGGCATAAACTTTCCAAGCGCGTAAATCGCGCTCAGGAGGATCGGCGCCGGGAATGGATAATGTGACTACGCCTGAAGGGCCACACTACTAATGAATGTATCCAATTCGTCGGCTCATTGACAAAATGGTTAAAGAGGGCATATTGGACCATTTGGTCAAAAATATCAAGGATGGAAAGGATAGACAGAAGAGTGGAAACGAAGGAGACACCAAGGACAAGGCCGACACCATCTACATGATACAATCATGGCGGGTCACTAGACGAAGGTGATCAACCGGGAGTTTTCAGGAAGTAAAATCTCTTTCCCCACCTTAAGCTACTGCGGACAGCGCATTACTAGAGCCACTCACTATTGAGATCGGTCTGCGGGGGTCACGACATCCACCGCGATATACGTTGATGGCGAACATCGGCCGACATCATGTATGAGCTTTGCTTCATCAGCGTCGGCATAGACTGAAATCTGCTTGCCGGTTAAGCGGTCGGAACGGCGCTAAGCGGTTTACGGGTGAAAAATATGGCCTATGGGGCAAATACGACCACTAGTTAGTATTGGAAATGAAGAACACTCCGCATGACGCCCGGATGGAATTCATGGTGATCAAATCTCCCTCGCCATACAGCGACATTATCGCAAGACCAGGGGGATATCCGCAATGCTTGCGATGCAGATCACGGCGCCGCGGGATGCTTAAATTCTCGGTGGAAGGTGGTATTCTTACTTTTTACAATGCCATTATAGCGCATAGAAATGTGCGATTACATGCGACCACGACGATGCGAACACCGCACAACCAAAGTTCCAAATCCGAAGGTGCATGATTCACCACGAATACAGGCGAGGAAATATCCATCAGTTATTTGTCCCGGACCACCGTGAGGCAAGGCATTTGTGTGTACTCTTACAAAGGAACTTAGATATTTTTCTGGGAGACAAAACACATGAGCAGGGTACCGCGTTCATCCTTACGAGGTTTTATAGTGAAATCCAGGCGAGGATATTCATATACGCTAGAAAAGTAGCGGCTAACCCACAGGAGCCTTTATAGCGATACAGCAATCACAAGCTTGTGGATCACGGGGATTATGTGTGAAGTCTACTACCATGGCGGCTTTCTAACCCGGTAATGGTCAAAAAAGAGCGACGGTAGGCGTGTCGCGTGACCTTGTGAGACCTCAACAAGCTTATGTCCAGGCGCTACCCATTACGGATATAGATTGGAAAATGAGTCTGTGCGGATATCCATTAAAGTGCTTCCTCGATGCATACAAGGATATCATCAAATCAGGATAGCTAAGGAGGGGCGAGAAAAACCTTTCGCACAAGCTTAAAACATATTTGTTACAAAAATGCCCTTTGGCTTGAAGAATGCAGCGCCACCTACCGCTGGTTAGTAGATAATGCTTTTGAAAAGCGGGTGGTACTGACCTAGAGGTCTATGTTGATGACACAGTGCATAAGAGACATCACGAAGATGAGTTAGTCTGCGATATTGAGGAAGCGTTCAAAACTTTACGAGATTAACATATGGTGAATTCAAAAATGTACGCCACTGAAGGCATGTTTCTGGATACCTAATGAGCGATGGCATAAAACCATGTCCATAAAGACCAAAGGCGTGGTCGAACTTCCCCAGTAGCATATTGAAGGAGGTCAATCTCTCAATGGAAAGCTAGCCGGTTCTTAATGGGTTCCTATCTAAGTCGGCCGGACAAATCTCTACCTCTGCTTGACACACTCGAAGTGTATAAAAGGAGATTTTAGTTGGACCTCGGAGGAGAAAAAGCCTTACGCACGGCTTAAACAACACACAGCAACACTCCTACTTAGCATGACCGGGGAAGAGTTGATCATGTACTTATCTGCAACTCATAGATGGTCGGTATATTACTATACAGACGAGCTTCGAGTACAAACCCCGGTGTACTTTGTAAGTAAAGCTCAAGAGAGATGAACTATAGCTTGATGGAAAAGTTGGTCTGGCATTGGTATTACGCATGGCAATTTTGCTTGAATACTTCGAAGTGCACCCGATAGCGGTAATCCACGGACAACCAGATTAAGCAAATCATCTCCGAGCGGCACGCTCGGAATGTGCAAAAATGGAGTGTATTGCTAGGTGAGCACAACATCTCTACGGACCACGTCTTTGCAATCAAGGGCCGAGATTCTGGGGACTTCATCGAAAAGCGGAACATGATGATATACCCTTCCACGGGAGAACTAAGAGATCAGCCAGATCTTGTTTCTGAGATGGATCTCTAGCGTCATTGGTGGACGCGGGCCTCATCCTCACAAATCGAAGGATGGAATTAACTTCGTGGCTGTTTTGAATTCTGGCCAAACAATGAAGCGGGAATGAAGCTCTGTCTGGACTCGCATTGCGGCTCGCATGGGTGTACGTAACACGGAAGCAAATGTGGATTGACTGTGCTTGACCACGTGTTGGCGAGTACTGGCTAAAGAGGCATATGATTCGGTATCTCGATATGTTGGATATTGGATTTCCAAACACATCAAACCATTACACCAGTAAGTATAAGTGGAATTCTAGAGAGAAAGTTAGAGGTTTAGGGAACTTAGTGAGAGAAAGAGAAAGATATTATTATGATCAACCTCTACCTTGGGAGGTAGAGAGTATTTATAGTCTTACATAAAAGCATACACAGCGGTACGTGGATGGGAGCACTCTGATGGGTAAAGAAGTAGTCCCTCCACGGTGTTACTTAACAAAATACTACTTAACTAAATATAACTATGACTACGAGCATTCTAACGATTACATATACTTGAGGTGACCGACTCTTTATTACCGGGAATTTCTAATTCCTAACAATCTCCCACAGGAGGTCACCTCAACCATATACTAAAATGACATTGAATACAATCGGATATTACATTAACAATTGATCTTGCATTCTTGATGTAGTACTTTGCTTGGCTAGTAGTCATTGATTCCTTCATTGTTTTGGTTAATCCAGTGGAGGTCTTTTCTGATGCATTGATAATAATGTTGAGCCGACTTTTGAGATCATCACTAATAGAAAATCTCGATACATCCATTATGGTGTTGGTATTATGTGATGTTGTGACATTGGACCGACATGCTCACATGCGGATCATGATATATTCTCATCGAGTAAGCGGAAGCATTCGTTGATTCATGATATTGGCGACAGCGTAGCGAAGCATAGTGAAAATATCGAGTCATTGATGCACTAATCATGATTTCTTTTGAGATGAATGTGTTAGGTGAGCATGCGGGTATGAATTGACCGCTTCATTACGATCATTTGCGAAGCGTCGGGTGTACCACGCATAAGGCATTAGCAATAAAAGCGCTGAAAGTGTCTTTGAACACTTTCGATGAATTGAGTCTGCTGACCGGTTCCCGTTGATCGGTTAAAGCTACTGTGTCGAGGATGCATATTCGAAGAATTTCCTTGAGGGGTTTTAGCGGTACGCTCTAGCGTTCTCAAAGCGAACGTCTCAAAGACAACACGAATTGAGTGAACCAGCGAATTTACGTCCAGCGATTGATGAAAAGAGATTTGAAAAACAATAGTGTATTGCTCAATAGAAATTGTTTTTGCAATATAACGAAGGTTTTAATGAAAATCAATTATCAATCATAAAACACATTTTGATTTGAAAAATTAGTACACGGTCGACGTGCTTAATGAAAAGAGTTTTAAAGCACAAGGACCGGTTTTCAAAGGTATCCGTCAATCCATAACTTTGAACGAGGATTGATTCAAAAGAATGATAAGCCCATTGTTTTACTTCGGTTGTCACATGGTTGATCGTATAATAGATCTCACATGCCACCTACCGGGGCTTGTTAGATGTTGGCTCGAAGGCTTTCCATCTTCATTTGTGAGTATGTAAACACATCACTCGGATGTTCACAGCGTATACACAAGGATAATCGTAGGACTCAGGTATAATCTCTCTTTCCACATTGTGTGAAGCAGAGAGTCTTCATTGACAGTGTCCTAATGAGATTTATTGATGATCTCGTAGCTCTAGACTCAATTTGTGCATATTTGGATCCTATATCGGAGACTAGGGAGAGGTCTCCTCCTTCAATATCAACAATCTCTAAGAAAATTGATAGATAATGTCGGTTCCTGTGATAATGAAACAAGTCCTTTAAGAGGAACTTGAGTGGTTTGAAAAGTTGAAGTGCGATGCGTCACTTGGGTCCATGGCGTCTTGTCTTCAATCTGGATGTTACCATCATAGCATATGAATTGAACCGGTTTACGCCCTAAGGTTGAATAAATGGAGGGCTATTTGTTTTCACCTTTTCTCATTCAATTCTTTTTAATTCTTCAACCCTTACTTACAGAGACTTCATAGCTAGAACCTTGTTGGGTTTATTCCGATTACTAGCTCGAGTCTCAGTCCGCCTCTTCCCATATCTCATTTTTCTCCTTTATCATTTCCTAAGAACTCTACACTAACTAGTGGATAGTCCTGGGTAGATCCCTCCGTTCAGGATCATGGGAACACATACCTAACCTTATCGTCCTTATATCATCACCATACATAATGTAAAGTTGGTGATCTTTTGGTATTGTTCATCTGCCATAGGAACCAATTGAAAACCATTTGAAAATCAATCCGGATACTTATGATATTTAATCAAAGCATTTTGTACACGAATTGTTTTGATATTTTAGAGAAGAACTCCCCTCAACATGTGAATCAAGTATTTGAAATAGTTTTCCACACGGAGGCAAGAGAAAGAATTAACTTCTTTGATTACCATTTTCTAAAAATATCAACATCACTTCCCTAATCGAATCAAGTAGATAAAGCATTTTGGGGAAGGATGAGGTTTTCATGATTTTGCTCCCCCTCAATATGTGCCTCGAGATTTGAAAAGATTTTTTCACATACTAGAGGAACCTTACATGATGAGATAAATGATCACGTTTCAAATCATAGGTTTAAGATAGATGCTCCCCCTCAACATATGCATTGAAAATTTGAAATCGCTTGTCACATGTGGGAAGGGCAACATATGCATCCTTATAAAACCATCAGTTTAAATCAATTTAACTCACACATTCTCCCCCAATCACAATTATCAAATCATTTGAGATTTGTGATCTCTTATAGATTTAAATTGATTTTGAAAGCTTTTAAGGAGAATTGTGACTTGATTATGAAAGCGTTTTAACCGATACGGATCGGATTTTAAGACTTTAAACTCCATTGATAAAACATGTATGTACATCTTTTGAAAAACAATTTAATGCCAAATAACTTTTTAATTTAATTGAAATCATTCTCCCCTCAATCAATGACATAGGTTGTTGATTGAGAGATAGAGATTTTGACAAATAAGTCTTGATGATTATAAAAATAGAAGCCGAGTTATTTTCAAAGCATTTAGTTTTCAATTGAGATAAATGTTTATAGAATCCGAGCATGGAATTTGAAAACATGGTAAAACATGGCTCTGTTCTTTCTTTTAAAAGCGGGTTATTGCTTTGAAATGATGATAAGCCATTTTTTTTTCTCTTTCTCCCAAAATAATTTTTTGATTTTTTTTTTTTATAAATAAAACAACATCTAAAGTCCGTGTCATTCTTGAATGACAACATCAAGACAGTAGATATATTGTCGAACCGAGAAAAACATTAAATTGTGACATTTTTGAAGATTTTTCGAATTTTTTAGATTTTTATGGATTTTGAAAGTTTTATAATTTTCTATTTGATTTTTGAAGGTTTTATAATTTTGTATTTTGATTTTTCGTATAGATATATACAAGAGATAGATGAAGATAGACCTTTACTCCTCGTCTTCCTCCTGAAGGCGTTTGAGTGTTTTACGGTTGAAGGCTTTTCAAGCCAAGGCGTGGAAGAATAAACTCAAAACGTTCTCTTGGAAGAGCTTTGGTGAAGATGTACGCTAGCGATATTGACTTAACAAAATAGAGTTCCACCACACCGTTTTCCACTTGTTCCCTGATGAAATGATGTCGAATGTCGATGTGCTTTGCTCTTGAGTGTAGAACATTGTTGCATGAGAGAGCAATAGCACTTTTATTATCCTTGATCTGAGAGGATTATTTTGAATTCAAAGCCTAGTGGAATAAGTGGGATCTCATCCAAGAGATTTGAGCACAACAAGATGACATGGCTATGTATTCTTACTTTGTAGAAATAGAAGTACTCATTTGCTTCTTTGAAGACGACTCACAAGCTTATCACCCAGCTGAAGAGCACCTCTGGATGCTTCAGCGTGTATCTTGACATCTGCATGATCGGCATCTGCATAAATTTTTAGTGACATCCGGGTCCTCGGGGTACCATAGTCCCATATTGATGGTTCCTTTGGAATCCGAAAGACCCGTTTAACAGCTTCAAGGTGCTTTTAGTAGGCTTAGCACGGTATCTAGCACACATGCAAGCGGCCGAACAAGATATGCGCTACTAGTATGAGGTATCGAGGATCGATCATACTCACGATATTTTGTTTGGTCAATCATGATCCACGAGTGGTCCTCATCAAGTTTAGTCGTCATATCATGGGGTGTCAGCGGTGTCCGCGTGATACAAATCCAAATTTCTTTAAAATTTCATTTGCATATTTAGATTGATTAATGAAAATGCCTCCAGGACTTTGTGAAATTTGTAATCCCAAGAAAAATGACATTTGTCCCATCATTGACATTTGAAATTTGGAACCCATTTCATTTGAAAAGCGATCACATTCATTGGGATCGGTCGAGGCAAAAATAATATCATCAACATATATTTGAACATGATTAAATGTTTGCACTGACTTCGGTGAACAATGTTGGATCAAGCTGCTCCTTTGTTAGATCCGGTCGATAGAAGAAACTTTGATAGCGTATCATACCATGCCTTTGGAGCTTGATTTAAACCACGAAGTAAAGGCTAGCGGGGCGATAAGCGAGGTAGGATGCTCTTACGGATTCACAAATCCG
>OU343225.1:242582698-242828588 GCA_910596185.1 Chrysanthemum makinoi | reverse complement strand
ATCTAAGGCACTAGAAGAAATCAACTAAAAAGGTGTAGGATATTGGATTTCACATACACATCAAACCATAACACAAAGTGGGCGTATAAAGGTGAATTCTAGAGAGAGAAAGTTAGAGGTTTAGGGAACTTAGTGAGAGAAAGAAAAAATCTTATTATGAGCTCCAACTCTCTACCTTGGAAGGTAGAGAGTATATATAGTCTTACATAAAAGCCACACTGCGAGTACGTGGATCGGGCATACGATTGGGTAAAGACCCGTCCGTCCTCCGCGGTGTTACTAAACTAAATACTACTTAACATAGAAGTACTATGACTACGAGCTTTCTACGATTACATATACTTGAGGTGACCGACTCTTTAATACATGGAATTTCTAATTCCTAACAATCTCCCCTAAGGGAGGTCACCTCAAACATATACTAAAATGACATTGAATACAATGAGATATTACATTAACAATTGATCTTGCATTCTTGATGTAGTACTTTGCTCCGAGGCTCGTAGTCATTGATTCCACTCATTGCATGTTTGGTTAATCCAAGTGGAGGTCTTTTCCTGATCCACGTGATAATAATGTTGAGCCGACTTTTGAGATCATCGGCTAATAGAAAATCTCGATACATCCATTGTGGTGTTGGTATTATGTGATGTTGTGACATTCGGACCGACATGCTCACATTCTTGATCATGATATCTTCTCATCAGAGTAGCGGAAGCTTTAGTTGATTCATGATATTGGCGGCGTAGCGAGAAGCATGGGTGAAAATATCGAGTCATTGATGCACTAATCATGATTTCTTTTGAGATGAATGTGTTAGGTGAGCATGCGGGTATGAATTGACCGCTTCATTACGATCATTACAAGCGTCGGGTGTACGCATAAGCAGTTAGCAATAAAGCGCCGCGAAAGTGTCTTTGATCACTTCGATGAATTGAGGTACACGGCCCACGGTTCCCCGTTGATCGATACAAATCTTGCTCACGTGATCGGGTATAATTCGAAGAATTTCCTTGCGAGGGTTTAGCGGTATTTGCTCTAGTTGTTCTCAAACGGAGCGTCTCAAAGAAGACAACCGGAATTGAGTGAACCGGCAATGAATTCGTCCAGCGATTGATGAAAAGAGATTTGAAAAACAATAGTGTATTGCTCAATAGAAATTGTTTTGCAATATAACGAAGGTTTTAATGAAAATCAATTATCAATCATAAAACACCTTTTGATTTGAAAAATTAGTATACGGTCGACGTGCTAATGAAAAGAGTTTTAAAGCACAAAGACCGGTTTTCAAAGGTATCCGTCAATCCATAACTTGAACCAGGATTGATTCAAAAGAATGAATCGCCCCATTGTTTTACATCCGGTTGTCACATGGTTGATCTGTATAATAGATCTCACATGCCACCTACCGGGAGCTTGTTAGATGTTGGCTCCAGAAGGCTTTCCATCTTCACAGTGAATATGTAAGCACATCACTTTCGGATGTTACGCAATACCACAAGGATAATGCGTAGGACTCAAGATATAATCTCTCTTTCCCCATTGTGTGAAACAGAGAGTCTTCATTGAAAGTGTCCTAATGAGATTTATTGATGATCTCGTGGCACTAGACTCAATTTGTGCATATTTGGATCCTATATGGGAGACTAGGGAGAGGGTCTCCTCCTTCAATATCAACAATCTCTAAGAGAAAGTTGATAGATAATGTCGGTTCTCCGTGAGAATGAAACAAGTCCTTTTAAGAGGAACTTGAGTGGTTTGGAAAGTTTAAGTGCGGTGCGTCACTTGGGTCCATGGCGTCTTGTCTTCAATACCGATGTTACCTTGGTAACCACCAGTAGTATATGAATTGAACCGGTTTTCGCCCTAAGGTTGAATAATGGAGGCTATTTGTTTTCACCCTTTTCTCATTCAATTCTTTTCATTCTTCAACCCCTTGATGCTTACGAGACTTCATAGCACTAGAACCTTGTTGGGTTTATTCGATTACTAGCTCGGTCTTAGTCGCACTCTTCCCATATCTCATTTTTCTCCTTTTATCATCATACCTAAGAACTCTACACAAACTAGTGGATAGTCCACATGGTAGATCCCTCCTCGATTCTGGCGGATCATGGGAACACATACCTAACCTTATCATCCTTATATCACCATACATAATGTAAAGTTGGTCGGTCTTTTGGTATTGTTCATCTGCCATAGGAACCAATTGAAAACCATTTGAAAATCAATCCGGATACTTATGATATTTTATCAAAGCATTTTGTACCTGAATTGTTTTGATATTTTTAGAAGAAGAACTCCCCTCAACATGTGAATCAAGTATTTGAAATAGTTTTCCACACGGAGGCAAGAGAAAGAATTAACTTCTTTGATTACCATTTTCTAAAATATCAACATCACTTCCCTAATCAAATCAAGTAGATAAAGCATTTTGGGGAAGGATGAGGTTTTCATGATTTTGCTCCCCTCAATATGTGCCTCGAGATTTGAAAAGAGTTTTGCACATACTAGAGGGAACGCACAGAGATAAGTTATCACGTTTCAAATCATAGGTTTAAGATAGATGCTCCCCTCAACATGTGCATGGAAAATTTGAAATCGTTTGTCACATGTGGGAAGGAAAGCTTGTACATCATTATAAAACCATTTACAGAATTATCGGTTTAAATCAATTTAAATCACACATTCTCCCCGATCACAATTATCAAATCATTTGAGATTTGTGATCTCTTATAGATTTAAATTGATTTTGAAAGCTTTTAAGGAGAATTGTGACTTGATTATGAAAGCGTTTTAGCTGATAATGATCGGATTTTAAGACTTTAAACTCCATTGATAAAACATGCATGAATATCTTTTGAAAACAATTGAATGCCAAATAACTTTTTAATTTAATTGAAATCATTCTCCCCTCAATCAATGACATAGGTTGTTGATTGAGAAATTGATATTTTGACAAATAAGTCGGATGATTATCAAAAATAGAGTCCGAGTTATTTTTCAAAGCAGTTAGTTTTCAGCAGATAAATGTTTAAAGAATCCGAGCATGGAATTTTGAAAACATGATAAAGTATGGCTCTGTTCTTTCTTTGAAAGTTCTTTGCTGGAAATGACAATAAACCATTGTTTCTCTTTCTCTCAAAATATATTTTTTGATTTTTTATTATTTATTTTTTTATTTTTTATTTTTTAAAATTCGAACAACATCTAAAGTCCGTGTCATTCTTTGAATGGCAGACATTAAAACCAGTAGATATTATCGAACCAGAAAACATGCAAAATGAAAAATGACAATATTTTTGAAGATTTTTGAAGTTTTTGAATTTTTATGGATTTTGAAGGTTTTATAATTTTGTATTTTGATTTTTGAATAGATATATACAAGAGATAGATGAAGATAGACCTTTACTCCTCGTCTTCCTCCTAAATACGTTTGAGTGTTTCACGGTTGAAGGCTTTTCAAGCCAATGCGTGGAAGAATAAACTCAAAGCGTTCTCTTGGAAGAGCTTTGGTGAAGATGTCGCTAGCGGATATTGAGACCTCACAAAATAGAGTTCCACCACACCTTTTCCACTTGTTCCACGATGAAATGATGTCGAATGTCGATATGCTTTGCTCTTGAGTGTTGATCGTTGTTGCATGAGAGAGCAATAGCACTTTTATTATCACAGTCTGAGAGGATTTTGTTGAATTCAAAGCCATAGTCGGATAATTGAGATCTCATCCATAAGATTTGAGCACAACAAGATGACATGGCTATGTATTCTACCTCTGTAGAGGAAATAGAAGTACTCATTTGCTTCTTTGAAGACCAGCTTACGAGCTTATCACCCAAAATGAGCACCTCGGGCGTACCGGCGAGTATCTTGACATCTGCATGATCGGCATGCATAGGCTGTTAGTGACATACCGGTGTCCTTTGGGTACCAAAGTCCCATATTGATGGTTCCTTGGAGATACCGAAATACCCGTTTAACCGCTTCAAGGTGATTTTTAGTAGGCTTAGCACGGTATCTAGCACACATGCAAACAAGCGAACAAGATGTACGGTCTACTAGCGTGAGGTACATCGGGGATCCAATCATACTACGATATTTTGTTTGGTCAATCATGATCCTGAGTGGTCCTCATCTAGTTTGGTTCGATCAATCATGGGAGTGTCAACGGGGTCACTTGAATCAAATCCAAATTTCTTTAAGATCTCAGTTGCATATTTAGATTGATTTATGAAAATGCCTCCGGGACTTTGTGAAATTTGTAATCCCAAGAAAAATGACATTTGTCCCATCATTGACATTTGAAATTTTGAACTCATTTCATTTGAAAAATGATCACATTCCATTGGGTCGGTCGAGGCAAAAATAATATCATCAACATAAATTTGAACGTGAATTAAATGTTTGCGACTTCACGGTGAACAATGTTGGATCAACTGCTCCTTTGCTAAATCCGGTTGATAGAAGAAACTTTGACAGCGTATCATACCATGCCCTTGGAGCTTGCTTTAAACCGTAAAGGGCCTTCTTCAAACGATAAGCGTGAGTAGGATGCTCTTGATTTACAAATCCTTCGAGGTTGGTGGCGTAGACGACTTCTTTAAGATCTCCGATTCGAATGCCGTCTTTACATCCATTTGATAGACTACCATGTTCTTACTTGCGGCATTAGCCAAAGATTCTAATTGCCTAATCGATTCGAGCCCGCGGGGCAAAGATTCTTCAAAGTCTATACCCTCCTCTTGACGGTATCCTTTAGCAACTAATCGAGCCTTGTTCTTCAACACATCACCATGCTCATCAAGTTTCACTTTGAAGATCCATTTTAGAGCATTGATCATAGCACAATCGGCGGTACTAATTCCCATACATCTAGTCGATCGAACTCATGAATTTCATCTTGCATAGCATTGAACCGGCTATCTTCATTCATGGCGGTTTTAACATCTATTGGTTCGATCTTAGAGTCACGAGTTGAAGAAGCACCATAAGGCATCGGTTGCAAAAAGTTGTTTCCGTGTGGATCTTGGGCGAGAGGGGATTTCCAATGATGTTGTCTAATGGATGATCGTGAGTCCATTTTATGAGGTGTTCATGTGGTAGTTGTTGAGGGACTGAAGTAGCGGAGTCGATGTCTCCGAAGAAGATGGTTCGATGAAGATTGAGAAGCAAATATGTTTTCAAATGGAGCATCTTCGGGAGTAGCAAAGGGATTAACTTCATCATTGATGCCCGAAACAGTTCCATGATGTACATTTGAAGAATGATGATTTGTTGATGAGACGGAAGGATCGGAGAGTGAAGGCCGGTATTGACTTAAAGATATTGAGGCGGGGATTGACTTCATTCACTGGAATATGAGCAGCCTCTGTTGTAGGGATCAACACCTCATTAGTACTTGGATCATAAAGTTCATCAAACATAGGATCAAACAATTTCTTTAAATCATCTTAGATGGAGGTACATATGGAGTTTAGGCTTGAGAAGAGTTTGGAACAAGGGATGAACCAATTGGAGATTTGAAGTCTTGGGTCTGAGGCTGAATTGTTCAGGGAGTTTGACCGTCGACTCATCAAACGTAACGTGAATTGTTTCCATGATGTTTCGGGTTCTTTTGTTGTAGATTCGTATCCCTTTTTGTTTGGTGCATACCCGACAAATACTCCAATGTGCCTTTAGCTCTAAGTTTGCCTAAGTCTTGACCTTCATTAGTTGGATAGCACAAAGCTCCAAACACACGAAGGAAGAGATTAGGTACTGTTGTGGACAAGTTCATATGGTGTCTTTCCATGAGCATGTGAATGATCGGGAGCGATTTTGTGTGTAGCATGCATTGGCAATAGCTTCACCCGGAGAAACATTGGAACTTTGAGTAAATCGCATTGTTCTAGCGGCTTCTACAAGAGTTCGATTTAGCCTTTCAACTACACCGTTCTGTTGAGGAGTTCGTGGAACACTTCTTTGATTGCTGATTCCAATGCTTTCATAAAATTCACTAAGTTGTTTGTTAACAAACTCGGTTCCATTGTATGGGATAATTCGGACGGTTTTGTTAAGTCGCAATTTGTTTGATGAGTTTGATGATGATATCTGGAGTTTCATCCTTTGTCCTTAAGAACTTGACCCCGGTGAATCTAGAGTAATCATCAACTATAACTAACACATATTTCTTCCCAAAGATATTATGCACTCTCATTGGTCCACATAAATCCATATGACTTGTATGAAGAACTTCGTGCGAGAGTAGTAGGTTTGGGTTTATGGGCATACTTCTTGCTTTTTCCCATTGACATCTTTGAACAAAGATGATCCTTTTCATACTTTAGTAGGGTAAACCTACAACTAAGTCCTTTGGAGAGATCATTGATGAAGTTCAAGTGATTGAGACGTCGATGCCATAACCATGACTTTGTTTTGAAGCCTTTGACAGCAAGCAAATTGGAGAAGACTTCATCATATCTTCTATAGAGATGGTGTAAAGATTTGAACCCGAGTTCCTCTTAAAAGTTCCTTACCATCAAGTTCTCTAACAAAACAAGTATGTTTTATGTAGGCTACTTCTAGATCAGTCCGCAGAATTGACCGACGAGAAGCATTATGACCAAGACCTTCCACATAGTATACACTAGAGATAACACTATCACCAACAACATAATCACCATAACCCTTAATTGCACGAAATGATCATTACCGAATCTAACGTCCCATGAATTTGCTCACGAAGTTCATGAGCATGACGGTCTCGGTCATATGCTTGGAACGGCTGAGTCCAGTACCCGAGCGATTTGAACGATCTGCAGGTTGAACACGACAAGAATGGATAACTCCCCATAATTGGGATCCCCCCATTTAGGTTAAGTGGAACACATTGGGCGATGCAATCTTTAACATGCGTATTTGACCTATTCAAAGTATGTTCACTTCTTAAGGGAATAGTTCTACCGGTAGGCATCCATTTTCTAGTGGGCATAATCTTAGCAGTTTGAGAGCAAAGCTGATTATTCTTATGACCAAAAGGTATCCAATAATAACATATCTTTATAAAAGTTCTTCCCGGGGTTTCCACTTTGTTTTCTAACAATCTTTAGTTTTGCCTTTTTGCCTTATTTGCAGCGATTATTAGCATTAACAATTTTAAGCGGGCATTTGACAGAATTAGACAAAGCATTCACACCACATTCATGATTAGCAACGAATTCAAGAACATCATTACAAGGTTTGCAAATAGTATGAGAATTGAATTAATTACGATGCGCCTAAGGCTAATACTAGAATCAACACGATTAGTTTTATTCAACTCAAGCTTAAAGTTCCTAGATTGGTCTTCTACTCTCTTCCAATGCACATTCTTAGCTTGCAAGGTCCTATCATTCCTTGTATTACCTTGAGACTTTGACACTTTGCTTTAAACTTGATTACTCTGTAGAGGAATGGAAACATTAGTTGGTTGATCTAATTTTGCATGAACTTGATGTGCAAGGATGCAGTACTAGAAGGCACATTAGTGTATACTTTCTTAAGAGCTGTGATTTGAGCTTTTGCGGGCACACTAAAGTTCACTTTCTTAGCACTAACATATCTGGAATCTGAACTACTTGAAGGCACATTAGAGTTTCCTTTCTTAAGGCGGGCATAGAGCGGATTTCACCTTGGAACTAGGCATAGAACAAGGCATCACAGCTTTGCCTTTTGCACCTAAGGTTAAGGATTTGGGACATGTTGCAATTACACATTCTAGCAACTATTGAGATCGTTTGGCACAGGCAAGCAAACCTAATTTCACTATCAAGAGGTTTGTTAATGAAATCCTCTTCGACAATCTCACGGAGACATTCTAGACTATCCTTAAGGTGAGCACAGTATTCATGAAAAGCATGTTCATTATTCCTAAGATGCAGAGGAATATATTTAAGCATCACTGTGTATTTGCGTCTAAGGGTGACTTTGAGACAACATTCTTATTGAAAACAAGTGGCGTTTCCCATTTCACGACTTCTCGGATTCTCAATTTCCTTTTGTAAAGACGTTATTTTTTAGTTGTTTTGGTCACGGGTGACTTTTATTGAATCATATAACTCTTTAAAATGTCGTTTAACTTTTTCATTTTCTTCTAGAAAACTCTTGTTTTCCTTTTGTAAGGCATCAACTAAGTTTTGAAGATGAAAAGTTTGAGAATTTCGAGAATCTAAAGGAGGAGGCATTTGGGAGCCTGTCATATTGTTCGTTTGACCCTTTAATTGAGAGATATGGGCTTTCAACTTTACGATCGTGTTGCTTGAGCTTGAATCATTCATCACGTTTGTTAATTTGAAAAGCGCATCAAACTCTGGAGCATCCGAGGATGTCTTGATATTTGAAGTTTTGACATTTTCTTTAAGATGTTGATATTTTAGTTGTAAATTAAAATGCTCAACTTCTAGTTTAGAAAAATGTTTAACCAAATTGTCGTGATCATCCAGTTCAATTTTCTCGTTTAGTTCTGAATTAGTTTTTTCAAGCTCAATGACACGATCATGGGAGACTTTCAGTGCAACCGATAATTCATGAAATTTTGAAGCATTAATGGAACAATTTGTAGCAGTGAAAAACACATCTGAGTAATACATTCAGAAATCAGGTTCTCATTTAGTGTATGCAAGTTCTTCCTCTCAATCTCATTATATTTTAGTGCTCGCTCATAGTCACTAACTTCAACTATCATTGCATCAAATTCCTTTTCCATTCCCTTAATATCAGTTTCTATCCCCTTTTAAGACTCTCAAAGTGATCTTTTAGAAGTTTAAAGAAAGGCATGACCTCAATTAAATAACATTCTTTCATTTGCTCAAAACCCATTTCTCCTTCCGTAATACCGAGTGGGTGTGATCCTTTTCTTGCAAGTTTTCTCAAAATCAACAAATAGTTGAAAGATAACATATTGGCTAATTAAGGTCTTGCTTTTAGTGGCAATTGTTCTAGGAACAAGATGCATTGGTGTATTAGGAGGATACACAGTCGCTCTAGGCATTTTCCAAAGGGGAGGGTTTGTTTCAACAATATTTTCTGCTTTCTGCTTATCTAAATCCATTTTCCAGAAAACTTGTTCGGGAGTCAACAATGTCGAGGTTTAAACATGTTCAAGGAAATCCAGTTTTCCTTCTTGTAATCATGGGGTGTGATCTTTATTTTCTTCTTTCTACATTTAGGATCATCTAATTTCTTGTTCATCTTTTCCCTAGTGACTTCATCTGATTTCTTATCTTCCTCCGTGCACTCAGCGCAACTAGGTTTCTGTCTAGGTTTAAGGATTTCATTGCCATCATAAAGAACCTTATGAGCATTTCTAGCCCTTTTAATGACCTCTGGATTTGGTTCCTCAACAAGGGGAATGCTATGCTTATCGCTTAGGACCTATGCTTAGTGATCATGTGAGCGATCGAATGGTGTTCCCTTGTATGTACAACTTGTTTTCAAGTTTGTTTTTCAAAGTTTTCTGATTAGAAAAATCTTTCAAGAGTTTTGATTCCTTTGCATTAAATTCTTGCTTAAGCATTTTCACATTTTCTTGAAGTTCTTGTTTTTGCTTAGCAGTTTTAGAAAGCTTTTCTTGCAAGGAATTTAACTCTTGTTTTAATACTTCTTCTCTAAAATTACTTTTTCTAATAATTGTACGCATTTTGGTCATCCATTTCACGCTCCACGAGTGGTCAACTCAAATTTATCACGTTGTTCATATATAGCAACACGTTCTTTATAGGCATTTAGGATATTCTGAGAATCATCGGTACGGCGGTGTGTATTCATCAAAAACATAGTCATTGTTGATTGCGGGGAGATGCATCACTTGGTACAACTTCACTTTCACTTTGTTTCACATATTGATCATATGGGACAACATTGATATTACCCATATTTTCAATATTTGATACAAAGTTTGATTGATAGTACTTTGTCATGCATCTTTTGCACATCGGCATCATCGTATAGTTTTAGTACCTCTGAGATGAGTGTGTCTTTGGATGGGCCAGCTTGTGGTGAAGAGGAGACCTTGGGAGAAACCATTGGAGAAATGCTAGCCATAAAGATTGTGTGTGAAGTAGGTCCATCATCCACATCCGAGTCGTATGCATCACAATCAGCGACTTGAAAGGCATTCTGATGATTGTGACCTATCTCCTGAATAGGTTGCTCATCCACATATGCATCATAGGTCTTGGCATTGCCCTCAGCTAGAAACAACAATTCCTCTTCATCCAAAGTAGCACCATTATCCTGAGCTTGCACAAGCGGCATCTTATCTCACGAAGTAATCGGCATCGTGGGCGCTTTGGAGATGTGCAGTTCCTTGCAATGTGTCCCTCACCACCACAATTATAACATTTGATCGGCTTAGCTTGACCTTGATTACCATTCCTTCCTCGATTCTGATTAACAACATAACCTCTACCAGCTCCACCTCTTCCCCGATCATACTGTCTTTCCTGAACTGGTTGCACCACGATCCTCCCATCTTTAACGGTAGCTTGATTGTGTGGGTTAGATGCTGTTCTGAGGTTGTTATTGGTTTGTGGGAGAGAATTTATGTTTTGACTGATCGGAAGAGCTAGTTGATTAATGAAATTACCCACGTGTGCATCAGCATCAGCTTGTTTGAACATAGGATCGGGAATTAGTTTGTGATTACCATTTCCCATGGGTATGACTTGTGAGGCTTTGGTTGTGATTCCGATGTTTGAATAGAAGGCGGTTGAGTCATTAGGCGAGCTTGTCTCTCCACTGGTTGGTTTTGAACGATTAAGAACCAATTTTCAAACATAGCATGTCTCTCATTCCGAAGGAGGAAGGCATAGAGTTGCTCATAGTTTGTATTCTTCAATCCTTTAGTGAGCTTCCCAGAGGTGACAAACTTGTGCCATTCGGGATTCATGTTGTTCACAAATTTTGAGTTCAGCTGAATGTTAGGCATAGTCATTCCGATGTTCCTCATGTCATTCACCAACTTATGAAATCTCACATAGTACTCATAGACACTCTCATCTGGTTTCATCTTGAAGTGTTCAAATTCGTCATAGAGTTGTGATTCTCTGTATTCCATAGTTAATTCGAACACTGAGAGAAGCATCTTGACATTATCCCATACTGCCTTTGCTTCGGTGTTGTGATTGATCGGCTTGTAGATGTCTTTAGGAAGACCTTGAAGAACAATGTTAGAAGCCCGATATCAAGCATCGAATCTCTTTTCTCCTTATCATCAAGCTCATCATACATCTTTGGTCTGTCCATTCCGTAATTCAGAGTTCCATCTTCGGATATCAAGTACATCTCTAGTCGTCTCAACTCGATACACGGTCCTTCATCAATGGATTTGAGAATGTTGACACCATTTTCCTTTCCAAGGCAGTACAATCTGATTCGTTGAGCCCAAGAATCGTAGTCTTTTCTGTCAAGCATGGGTGGGACGAGTATCTGAACCGGTTGCTTGAACATCCTCAACGCGATGGAGATGATAGTAGGAGCGTTGGTAGACATGTTAACAGATTATACGGGATTTTATAACTCTATGATTAAACCGGAAATAGATTCTTTCACGGGATTTTACTAAATCAAGAGAAAACCGTAAACAATCACCCAAAGTAAGCTAGAAGATAATGCACCAAGTCTCTAACACCTAATTCGCTACACCCCCAAGTCGCTAAAGTCCCAAGTAAGCTAGACAAATGCAAGTCGCTAAGTAGTAACTCGCAAAGCCTCAAGTCGCTAGCAAAATTTTGGCACAATTAAGCTACTCAAATTAAGCTAAAACTTCAAGTCGCTAAAGAGCAACTCGCTTACTGAGACCAAGTCGCTACCACCAAGTCGCTACCGTGAGTGGAGAGTCCACTACTTGTAATGTCGCTAGGTCTAAGTCGCTAGCTCCAAAGCTGTAACTTCGCTACAAAATTGTGAAGCAAGTAAGCTCTGAAGAAAGAGATCCGTATATCAAGTAGCTAGCAAGAAAAACCACATAAACATCACTTTTCAATCCAAAAACAACCCAACCAAGATGATTCAAGCTCACCAAATGAAAACCTAAACACTTGTGATGATTCTAAACATAAAAGTACTAACAAAATCCAAGCTTTAACACAAGAAATCAACCAAATGATGCACAAACCACTAAACTTTTTCAAACTCAAAAACCACCTAAAACCACTAGAAATCCAAAGATGTGCAAGATATGATCTAACCATGGCTCTTGATACCAATTGTAGGATATTGGATTTCACATACACATCAAACCATAACACAAAGTGGGCGTATAAAGGTGAGTTCTAGAGAGAGAAAGTTAGAGGTTTAGGGAACTTAGTGAGAGAAAGAAAAAATATTATTATGAGCTCCAACTCTCTACCTTGGAAGGTAGAGAGTATTTATAGTCTTACAATAAAACGCCACACAACGGGCTGTGGATCAGGCATACAGTGGGTAAAGACCCGTCCGTCCTCCACGGTGTTACTAAACTAAATACTACTTATCATAAAAGTACTATGACTACGAGCTTTCTAACGATTACATATACTTGAGGTGACCGACTCTTTAATACCTGGAATTTCTAATTCCTAACAAGGGCATATTGTGATTAAGCATTCTAGAAGTTCTTGAGATCGTTTGGCATATAAGAATGCATGTCCAATTGCATTATCAAGTGGTTTCTCTAACTTATCCTCTTCAACAATCTCACGGAGACATTCTAGACAATCCTTAAGGGATGAGAAATATGTTTGAATTGCAAGTTTATTGTTCCTAAGATGAGGAGGAACATATTTCACAAACATAGCATATTTGTTACAAACAGATACCTTTGATCCATCATTCTCCCCATTGGTCATTGGCATTTCCCTTTTACCGGCTCTTGATTCTCAATTTCCTTTTGCAATGAAGCTATTTGTTCGTTATTTTTTGTTGCAGTGACCTTTATTGATTCAAATAACTCATTGAAATTACGTGTAACCTTTTCATTTTCTTCTAGAAAACTCTCGTTTTCCTTTTGTAATGCATTTACTAGGTTTTGAAGATGAAACGTTTGAGAATTGTGAGAATCTAAAGGAGGAGGCATTTGGGAGCCAGTCACATTGTTCTTTTCACCCTTTAATTGTGAGATTTGGGCTTTCAACTTTCTGATCGTTTTACAATGAGCTTGAATCATTGCGTCACTTTTGTTTATTTGAAAAGCGCATCAAACTCGGAGCATCCGAGGATGTCTTGATATTTGAGGTTTTGACATTTTCTTTAAGATGTTGATATTTTAGTTGTAAATTAAAATGATCAACTTCTAGTTTAGAAAAGTGTTTTACCAAATTATCGTGATCATCCGGATCAATTTTCTCATTTAGTTTAGAGTTAGTTTTTTCAAGCTCAATGACACGATCGTGGGAGACTTTCAAAGCAATAGATAATTCATGAAATTGAGAAGCATTAATGGAACAATTTGTAGCGGTGAAAAACACATCTTGAGCAATACATTGAAATCGATTCTCATACGGTGTATGCAAGTTCTTCCTCTCAATCTCATTATATTTCAATTCTCGCTCATAGTCACTAACCTCAACGATCATTGCATCAAATTCCTTTTCCATTTCTTTAATGTCTAAATTCATTCCCTTTTTAAGACTCTCAAAGTGATCTTTTAGTAGTTTAAAGAAAGGCATGACTTCAGTTAAATAGCATTCTTTAGTTTGCTCAAAACCCCTTTCCCCTTCAGTTATACCGGTGGGTGTGATCCTTTTCTTACAAGTTTTCTCAAAATCAACAAATAGTTGAAAAATAACATATTGACTGATTAAGGTCTTGCTTTTAGTGGCAATAGTCCTAGGAACTAAATGCATTTTTGTATTGGGAGGATACCACGGTCTCGAAGGCATTTTCCTAAAGGGGGTTTGTTACAACAATATTCTCTGCTTTTGCTTATCTAAATTCTTTTTCGGAACAATTGTTCGGTGTTAACATAGTCGAGGCTTAAACATGTTCAAGGAAATTCAATTCTCCTTCTTGTAATCATGGGGTGTGATATTTATTTTCTTCTCTTTACATTTAGGATCATCTAGTTTCTTGTTCATCTTTTCCCTAGTGACTTCATTTGATTTCTTATCTTCCTCAGTGCACTCAGCGCAACTAGGTTTTTGTCTAGGCTTAAGGATTTCATTGCCATCATAAAGTACTTTATGAGAACTTCTATCCTTTTAAGGACCTCGATTTGATTCCTCAACTAGGGGAATGCTATGCTTATCGCTTAAGACTCTATGCTTAGTGATCATGTGAGCAATCTGAATGGTGTTTCCTTGTACGTACAACTTATTTTCAAGCTTGTTTTTCAAGGTTTTAGATTAGAAAAATCATTCAAAAGTTTTGATTCCTTAGCATTGAATTCTTGCTTAAGCATTTTCACATTTTCTTGAAGTTCTTGTTTTTGCTTAGCAGTTTAGAAAGCTTTTCTTGTAAGGAGTTTAACTCTTGTTTTAATACTTCTTCTCTAAAATTACTTTTTCTAATGATTGTACGCATTTGGTCATTCATTTCATGCTCACGAGTGGTCAGCTCAAATTTAGCACGTTGTTCATAAATAGCAACCACGTCTTTATAGGCATTCAGTTGAGATACAGAATCATCGGGGCACAAGCGTGAATTCATCAAAAACATAGTCATTATTATTTGCAAAAGATGCATTACTTGGTATAGTCTCACTTTTACTTTGTTTCAGATATTGATCATATGGGACAATATTGATATTACCCATATTTCCAATATCTGACTCAATAGTTTCAGTTGATTGTACTTTGTCATGCATCTTTTGCACATCAGCATCATCGTATAGTTTTAATACCTCAGAAATGATTTTGTCTTTGGATGGACCAGCTTGTGGAGGAGAGACCTTTGGTGAAACCATAGGTGAGATGCTAGCCATGAAGATCATTTGAGCAGTAGGTTCTTCATCTACATCAGAGTCAAATGCATCACAATCTGCTACTTGAAAGGCATTATGATGATTATGACCTATCTCCTGTATTGGTTGTTCATCAACATCAGCATCATATGTCTTGGCATTCCCTTTAGCAAGAAACAGTAACTCCTCTTCATCCAAAGCTGCTACATTGTCCTGAGCTTGGACTAGCAACATCTTATCCACGAAGTACTTCAGCATTTTGTGGGCGTTTGGAGATGTGCGTTCCTTGCAATGTGTCCCTCACCACCACGGTTGTAGCATTTAATAGGCTTTGTTTGTCCTTGATTTCCAATCCTTCCTCGATTATGATTTTCCACATACCCTCCTCCTACTCCACCTCTTCTTTGTTCATATTGTCTTCCTTGAAATTTGGTTTATCTGTAACCTTTCCATCTCGACCAAAGCATGGTTGTGTAGATTGGATCGATCTGATTTCATTGTTAGTGTGAAGTCTGTTGGTATGTGGAGAGAAGGTTAAGTTTTGTTTAACCATAAGAGCTAGCTTATTGATAAAGTGTTCCATGTGCATTGGCACGTCAGTTTTTGAAATATGGATCTTGAATGACTTGAGATGCTTTGGTAGTGGTTCCATCATTGGTGTAAAATCTTTGTTGAATCATTTGATGAACTTGTTTCTCCACATGGTTTTGAACTGATCAAGAATCCTTTTTTCAAACATAGCATGTCTCTCATTCCGAAGAAGGAAGGCATAGAGTTGCTCATAGTTTGTATTCTTCAATCCTTTGGTTAGCTTCACCGAGGTGACAAACTTGTGCCATTCGGGATTCATGTTGTTCACAAACTTTGAGTTCAGTTGAATGTTTGGCATAGTCATTCTGATGTTTCTCATGTCATTAACAAGCTTGTGGAATCTCACGTAATACTCATAGACACTCTCATCAGGTTTCATCTTGAAGTGCTCAAATTCATCATAGAGTTGTGATTCTCTGTCTTCCATAGTTAATTCAGAACTTGAGAGAAGCATCTTGACATTATCCCATACAACCTTTATTTCAGTATTGTGATTGATAAGCTTGTAAATGTCTTTTGGAAGACCTTGCAGTATAATGTTAGAAGCCCTGATATCTGCATCGAATCTCTTCTTCTCCTTATCATTGAGCTCATCATACGTCTTTGGTCTGTCTATTCCATAGATCATTGTTCCATCTTCATTTGTATCAATTATGTCTCTAGTAGTCTCAACGGATCACGGTCCTTCATCAATGGATTTGAGAATGTTGACCCATTTTACTTTCCAAGGCAGTACAATCTAATTCTTTGAGCCCAAGAGTCGTAGTCGGTTACTGTCAAGCATGGGTGGGCGAGTATCGAACCATTTGCTTGAACATCTGCAAGTGGAGATGATTGTAGATACGATGGTAGACATGTTACAGATTAAGCGGGATTTTATAACTCTATGATTAAACCGGGAAATAGATTCTTTCACGGATTTTACTAAATCAAGAGAAAACCGTATTAAAAAATCAACCAACTCGCTAAGAAACCTTGAACCAAGTCGCTAAGAACTAAGTCGCTAGCAAATTTTGTGACAGAAGTCGCTAAGCACCAAGTCGCTAAGATGTCAAGTCGCTAAATAGCAACTCGCTAAGCACCAAGCAATATGTCCAGTCGCTAAATAGCAACTCACTAAGCACCAAATCGCTAATACCAAGTCGCTAACAAACTTAAGTACAAGTCGCTAACTTTCACCAAGTCACTACTCGTAGTGGAGAATCCACTAAGTGCCTTTGTTTGTCGGCTTGTCTCAATAGACAAGTCGCTAAGCTCAACTCGCTAAGAACTTCTACTACAACTCGCTACCAAGTTACAAAGCAAGTCGCTACCAAGATAAATTATCCGTAGCTCAAGTCGCTAGCTAGAAAATCAAACAAACACCACTTTTCAATCCTAAAACAACCCAACCACGATGATTCAAGCTTACCAAATCAAAACCCAAGCACATACAATGATTCTAAACACAAAACTACACCCAAGATTCAAACTTTAACACTAGAAATGATCCAAATGATGCAAAAACCACTAAACTTTTTCAAACTCTAAAACCACCTAAAAGTCACTAGAAATCCAAATATATGTAAGAGATGATCAAACCATGGCTCTTGATACCATTTGTAACATATTAGATTTCACAAACACACTAAACCATAAGCACAAGAAGGCGTACAAGATGATTCTAGAGAGAGAAAGTTAGAGGTTTGGGAACTTTTAGTGAGAGAAAGAAAAATCTTATTATGATCTCCAACTCTCTACCTTGGGAGGTAGAGAGTATTTATAGTCATTACATAAATCGCCACCTATCGGGCTGTGGATCAGGCATACAGTGGGTAAAGACCCGTCCGTCCTCCACGGTGTTACATAAACTAAATACTACTTAACTTATAATAAACTACGACTACGAGCTTACTAACGATTACATATACTTGAGGTGACCGACTCTTTAATACTTGGATTTACTAAATCCTAACAAAAGGGAAACTAAGTGAAATAAGTAAATAAGGCATAAGCAAAAAGGGAGTCTAATAAGCTAAAAGGCCAAAAGGAGGACCTAATAAGCTAAGGGGATCCTAAACATGCAGTTACTAAAAACAAATAACTACAAATTTAGGAAAAAAAGCACTTAAAAACACTATATGTTTGCTGTTGGAACAACATGAACAACAGCTTAAGGGGGCTTTTCAAGCTTATTTTAGACAAGGTAAAAGATTTTTTTTGAATTTTTTCCTTTTGAGAGAAGTGAAACAAGCTGTTGAAAATGGTATTTTTAATTTTTACAAATTTTTATGCCAACTAAAAGTGGGCTAAACAGCTGATTGAAAATTAGCCAAAAACTGATTTTGGACAAAAACTCAACAAAGCACCATTTTAAGACACCTAGCAGACCTAGTAAACGATTTTTTTGATTTGTTTCCTTTTGGGAAAAGTAAAACTATAGATTGAAGTTGCTATTTTTAATTTTTTAAAATTTTTATGACAACTAAAAATAGCTAAAATTACTGTGTGAAAATGATGGGTTGGGCTGTTTTGGCAAAATTTTGACAGATGCTAAAAATGACCCAAAATGACCCAAACTGATTTGACACTATTTTGACACTAACTCGGACTCTAAAACAGAACCAATATGACTTAAAGGACTCAACTACACAGAGTAAAAAGGACTTATGCTACTAATCACTATATGAGCTTTTATAAAAAACTTATAAAACATAAAACTTAGGAATTAGATCAAAACATATTAAAACTTGCAAATTTGACTAGAAACAACTTAGAAACTATGGTGAGATTGATTTAAAGCAGATTGAAGTTCATAAAATGACCAAAAGTAGAAAAACCCTCTTGTGCCAAACACCCCTTTATGGAGGCTGTTTGGTACTTTTTCAAAGGAAAACAGATTTTTAAGCTTAGGTTTTGAAAGAAAACTATAGGATAAGCTGTAAAATGACTATAAAAGCAGTTTGAAACTAAATATAAGCACTAGAATAAAGGTATCACAAAAAGCTAATATTTTTGAATTTTTTAAGAGATTTTTGAGAAAACTTGTAAATTCTTTATAAAAGTTATACTAATGAAATAAAAAGCTATATTATACTATAATAAGCACTAAAAAAACTGAATAAGCAATAAAGATAAGCAAATAAGCACTTTTTAACTTTTTGACTTTTAATTTTTTTTTTTGGATTTTTTAAATGGTTTTACTTGAACTTTTAAAACAAAGTGTAAACCTAAACTAAAATACTCACTAATAAGCTATGAGAAAAGCTTATGTGAGCTGATGAAATAAGAAAAGAGCTTAATCAACCATTACTAATAAGCATAAACATAAATTTTGACAGAAATTTATAAAGGAAACAACTTTATATTAATCAAAACTCTGGAATACAAGGAAAATTTAAAGACAGAAACTTAAAAATGCCAATAAGACTATGAAAATACAAAATAAGACACAAAACTTAGACTCAAAAAATAGACAAGACAATTATGTGACACAAGGGGTCTTTTTATAGCTGAGGATGGTGCTTCTAGGGTTTGTGAAGCTCCCAGAAGCTCTATTGTTGTCCATTGATCTAAACTTGGTCTCCACTCAAACAATCTTGGCCCTTGATTATCCCCATGATGTGTCTAAACCAATCAGAGGCTGCCATCTGTCATTCCTTGTGCTGTCTCTGCCATGTCATCTTCTAGAATATCCCAATTGATTCTTAGCACGAGGTTGAGAGTGGGTAAAATTCTTGGGAGTAGGGTAACTTCATTGGGGAAGATAAACAGTATACGGGGTAAAAAAAAGAGCGGGTTTTGACTTATTTTGACCAGATATTAATATTAGATGGGTGGACTGGGGGTTCAAAACGGGGGGTCAGTTGAGGGTTTATTTGAACCTTCTATCCTCGTATTCTTTTCCTCGGATACCATAAAGAGTGTGCCACGTGGCTCGAGTGGATTGGCAGATCAAAATAATAGTGAGAGTGAATGTGAGTGGAAGCAGACAAAAAATGACTTCACGCGCTAATGTCGATTTAATTTTTGGACGTGAATCCCACTCGCTATCTTAGGCGCTTCAATTAAATGCAATATTCTCTTGTAACTTTGATTTTTTTGGCCACGTGGGGAAGCAGATAAGAAGATACCAATTAATATCAATCAAATGCAATCGCTGGGCTTGGCTGGGATGCGGCTGGGCCTGAGTTCACCAACTGGGCTGCTGATGGAGTAGTGGAGCAGCTGGGCCTGTTGTTGATCTTGGATTGGGCCTCTCTGCTATGGACTCTCGGTGTTAATCTTGGACCCAATTTTTCTGTAGTAGATACCAAAAAAATATAACCAACATTATGCATTAGTGAGAATAGAACTCTTGACCTCTTGCTTGACAAACATGCCCCCACCAACTAAACCAAGAGCTCTTCTTGTGTTAAATGTTGCATTTAATTTCCATTTAAGCTCCTTTTTTCTGCTAATTCATTTTCCCTTTTTCTTTTTAAACATCTCAATTAATTCTTCGTTCGGGCTTTGTTTGATCTTTTGATTTTCCGTATTTTCCTCAATGCTCCAAATAAAATTGTCATTGGTCCTGTAAATTTGTGCTCTTTCCAATCTCGTGTTCATTTTTGTCCATTTTGTCTTATTTTTGTCCATTTTGCAATATCCGTTACCTGCACATACACAAACACAAAAACACAAATATTTATGTCTTTAGAGGTTAGTTTTTGGTCTTTTTGGTCCGGTTTTGATAAAGAAAATGTATATGTTTTCAAATATACCAACGATGCTACCTATGAAGTCTAAAATGCACTCCTTAAAACTACATGTAAACAAGACGTTCTTCAAAAACAACAACATGCCGACCATGATCATGATCCCCATGAGGGGGATAAGTAAAAGAATTCTAATATTATTGGAGAATATTCATCTAAAAAAACATCATCTACATAAACACATGATCAGAACCCTACACCTTCATTACAAGAACAACCAAAATATGCAGAATTTTCGGATTCAGAAACAAAAGTTTTAGATTTGGAAAAAGATTGGAGAAATGAGTAGGAAAACAGTTGATGATTATCTTGGGTTAGTTGATTTTGGAGATGACGGGGGTAAAATAAGTATGTGTTAGGAACATGTTATTATTATGAAGTGTAAAAGGTCGTTACTTATTATGGTTTATAATACTTTCTAATTAGATATCCAGCTCATGTAGTAAGCCCATGAGCTGTGATAAAAGGTTCTTCTAGAACCTTAGGTAAACACCCTTACATTGTAAACACTATAAATACCCCCTCCCTTGAAGGGAGAGGGCGTTGGTTCTTAATGAAATAAACTTTCCTTCATCATAATTAAGGTTCCTATGATGTATGCGGGTTCCCATCTCATAAAATCTAGGTGGATCAGTTTGTGAAAAAGTCTTCACAGAGTTGTCTTGCCAATGCGCCATTTTGACGTCACTCGAGAAATCATCAGTACTGATTCCTAAATTATCCTCTTCCTCGAAATTGACAAAAACATCAAATTCTTTCCCAAAATCTATCTCGCTAGGGTCCGGGGGATCACTATGAAATTCTTCTAGAGCGTCGGCAAAATTTCCTACTAGGTCTACCGCACATACCTTTTGAGGAATGGACAGGAGTTCATTAGGTCCAAACGTTGCAATCTCTCCATTAGCTTCGAGAGTTAATTTTCCAGCAAAAACATCCACCTTTGTATTTGGCAGTAGCAAGCATAGGTCTGCCTAAAATGACAGGCATTCTGTTGTCTTTCGGAATGTCAATAATCACAAATCTACCGGGAAAAGGAATTTCTTTATCTTTACCAACACGTTTTCAACGATGCCTAACGGTGACTGCATGGATCGATCGGCCATTTCAATTTTCATCTTGGCTGGTTTAAGGTCACCAATTTCCATACGTAGGAACATCGAACGAGGCATTATGCTTATGCTCGCTCCAAGATCAGCTAAGGCATTACACATATTGAGACTCCCGATCAAGAAAGGGAGAGTGAAACAACCAGGATATTTTTCCTTCTATGGCAGCTCATTTCTCAAAACCGCAGAACATCTTTCGTTGAGTTGAATCGTCTCATTACTTAATTCCTGCAAAATATCATCATGATTAGTTTTAATGGAATTAGTAAGGGGGCGTTTACCGATAAAGCTTGGTCCAGAAGTGAGAGTTTCTCCATGTTGATTCGTCGCTTAACCTTTTCCTAAAAGGTAGTCGGTTCTTCAAGGATTGTTTCTACCGTGTTGACGACTTCCTCTTCTCGAGCCGCTAGGTAATTTGTGATGGCTTGCGAACACGAGCTCACACTTTTCTCTAATCCCTTAATCCAATCTTCATGAGTTTTGAGAGAAGAGACTGTATTTTCCACGAATGTTTTCATCATCTTTTCAATTCTCTCATCTCGTTCCCTCGATTCCTTCATGTGGTCAAGAATCTTCTTTTCAATATTGTTCCCGGTTTTGGTCCCAAATACGCTCTTAACCTTCTCAATCCTATACGCTTTAGCTTCATTTGCTCTTTCCAGCCTTCTTTTTTCGAAAATTTCCCCATAATTGTATTCTTGCTTTGTCAATGTCTTCATTACCTTATGATCAAAATTGTCTTTTGGTCCGTACCCTGTATCCATATGCCATTTGTAGCAATGTTCATAAATTTGTTGAATACATTCCAAGGCTTGGTCAGGGGTCATGCTAGGAATAGGTCTAGGAGAATCGAGTAGTTCCCGTGTTAGAGCATTAATTCCCCGGTAGAAGACGTAGACGATTTGATGTTTGTTAAACCTTTTCCATGCCTGATAAAGTGTTTCTTCTCCTACTTGAATGAATTGATAGATCTTACCAAGAAGTTTGGCCATTTTTTAAGAAGGGCAAAATTTTTGGACGAATTCTTTTCTTAATTTATCCCATGCTCCTTTACATTCGTTGGGGAGTTTACTGTACCATCTTTTCGTAGTTCCAGTAAGAGTCATAGGAAAAATTCTTGCGGTAACTGAATAGCTCGGGATGCCTCGGACGCTGAAAAAGGGAGGATAAGTAGAGTACCTCTTCTATATGATTCTGAACATCCTCATCTTCGTCTTCTAAAAACTTAAGTTCGTGTAACTCTCAAATAAATTTGTCTGGAATAGAGTATTTTTTAGTACTAGAATATTGTGTGAAGGTTCGTTGGCAGTTCTCATTTGGTAGCTCCAAATACTACTCCATGTTAACTCATCGATATTATTTTCATCAATGACCTCTGGTTCTGCGTCAGACTGGTCTGATTCGTAAAATGAAAAGATGTTATGAATAGGAACCGAAGAGTAAACTTTCCTTGTCCGAAATTGTTTTTCCAGATCATCGAATGGGGTGGCCAGAAAAGGCCTCGAGCTTCTAGTCTTATATCCTGACATCTAAGAGAAGAAAGAAAATTAAAAATAGACTTAATGAAAAAAAAATCCTAAAATAGCTCCCCGGCAACGGCGCCAAAACCTTGATGCAGGTTTTACTGACCAGGTTTTAATATTTATAATGTCTCGTTATACCTATGGTCTACCCTAATGCACTAACGGGCAGTGTACCCGGTCGTGTGTAGTGTAGTATTCAGTAAAACCGAGGTCGTCCCAAGAGCTATGTGTTTGGATTATTACTAAGTCTAGGTGTCACAGATTTTAATATGATTTCGATAAGGAATTAACTAATTAAAGTAGATAAAAGGCAAAGGTGTAATCATTAGAGGAGAGTGGTGCTAACCTAGTTAATCATCCTAGCTAGTAATGTCTATGTCTAATTACTTCCAATTACTTCAGGTGAGGTCAAAGTCGAGAGGACAACATTTGGTCAATTCGCCGTAACCTATCAGCAAAGATGCCACCACTGGAGAAGTTAGGTGTCCCCTCATAAGTCCAGTTGTTCCTGGTCCCCTAAGCCGAGTCATTAAGTACCGCTACATGCTAGACTTATAATAGTGAGTGCCCGGGCGTTAGCAACTTAAACACTCACCCCCTAATTCTTAAGTTCATCAAAACGGTAGGTGATCAGTTGGTCAAATCGCACAAGTAGAAAGGGTCGTCAGTTGGTCATATCTTAGCCTTCCCATCTCAGTCTACTCACTTAGGGTCAGTTGGTCATATCTCCTAAGCGACTAGCCTCTACCGCCATTCAAAACTACCGAAACAATGGTAGCTACCAATAAACTATGCATGCATACACTTAGAAATAATTATACGGAAGTAAAATAAACGCAAATAAAACAATTAAGGAATCATAACTAGGCCAGCACCAAGAGGTGATTAGCCGCTCATATTAACCATACAAATCAATTCAATATTCAATGTTACGAAAGACATGAATCGAAAGTAAAGAAAAGATAAAATGCTAATGCTTATCATAGGGGAGTGATTTCTCCCTTGGATACAGCTTTGTATGCACCTCTAGACATGCCTTTGGCTTCTTCCCACGTTCTTTGGTTGTGGTGTGTGAAATGGGATGCCCTCAAATGCTGGAAATTGTGGGGTATTTATAGGCCAGATCTGGGTTACTGCGTAACTAATAGAATAGTTACACCGTAATCTTCTATTTCATCGTAATTTACACTAGATCTGCTGGTTACGGCGTAACCTTATAAGTAGTTACGCCGTATCTTCAATATTTCTTGGTTACGCCGGAGTTTAAGCAAGAGTTACGGCGTAGTTATCAGCGGCGTGGAACCTCATTTGACCTAATATAGTTACGTCGTAGTCTTTTGGGAGAGTTACGCCGTAATCTTCTGATGAGTTGGCTTTCTGAGTCATGCTTTAGTTACGGCATAATGTGAGAGATGAGTTACGCCGTAACTTCTTCAAAGTGAGCATACTCTGATAAATCTTTGATAATTCTCCAATTCCGCGTCTCTTTAGCTCCAATGCTCGTAATTTACCTGAAAGTGGAAAACAATGGAAAACAAGTGTAAATCCATATAAATGATATAAATTACAAGCATTATCGGGGGAACTTGACACTTCATATTCAGGATAATTTGATGTTATCAGAAACCCTAGCCAAGTGCTATAAATACCCTATGTATTCACACAGTCGAATGTGTAGTTTTTAAGTGTGTTAGTGTGTGAATTTACTTTCATATTTTGTTTAAGATTCTAAAAATCTCTTGTAATCTGTTTTCAATAGTGTAATCAACCTTTCCATTTAATGAAATTTAGTTTTTACTTTTTAATTTTGTTGAAATTATTTGTTTGATTCTCCTTTAATTTCTGTCATAAGCTTCATCAAAACTCAAATTCAGTTTAATTTTAGCTTAACTAAATCTCATTTAGCTTATTTTGCTTAATATCCTGTTTTCTACATCAAAAATACAAAAAAATAAGAAAAATATTGAAAAAAATCAAAAATATATCAAATTATTATCACAAACTTCAATAAGCTTTAGTTTCTATTTACTTAAGTTTGTATAAGCTCCTTATAGCTTATCATAAGCTTGGTTTAAGTTTTCAAATCTGTTTTACACACAAACACCAAAAACAGTAAAAATAAATCAAAAATTACCTTTGCTTGAAGTGTGGAAAGCTTTGGAAGTGGTCGTAAGGGATTGGCCAAATGGACTTTTACTCTAGCTTATTCATAAGCTAGAGAGCTTGTAGCTGCCCTTAATTGGGAGCCTCTGTGTTGGATCAATGTACTCTAACCAAACTAACTTATATAGCTTGTTAAGGGTTTAATAACCTCGGATAAATCCTAAGTTATTAACAATGAAACACTGAGCAAACTCTATTAAGTATGCGGAATTTACTTAACAAAGCTAAGAAGAATTAACTTTAACTTTCAACGATTTTATTAATAACTCTGAATCTGCTTGTTATACAGATTCTTAAACAACTCTAAAACTCTAATATCGAACTTCTCTAAAACTCTAATAATGCACGTACTTTAGGATTCTAAAAACGTATATCTCTAATGCCAATCTAGGGGTCCTTTTATAGGCTTAAGGATAACCCTAGTCGGTTTACAATTTGTAACCTTGCATGATACGTAATCTACACAAAGAATATTCTAGAATAACAAAGCTTTCCATTAACGAATATAGCAGTTCTTTAGCTTTGCAGTACTTTGACTTCGACAGCAGTACTTTGACTTTTACTTAGCAGTACTTTGACTTCTTTCAGTACTTTGTCTTTAATCAGTACTTTGTCATTCTTCAGCACTTTCATATCCCAACAATCCTCCCCTAACTTGAATTCTACTTGCTTGACTTCAAGTTCCTTTGTAAACTTATCTTTAACATCTCCATCTTCAAGGAAAGATTGTGTCTTTGTCTTTGGATTGTATCTTTGTATTCTCTGTGCTTATATCATCATTATCAAAGTATTCTTTAGAAATTATTCTTTACAGCATCATTCAGCAATCTCTATCTTTTCAGCAACTCAAAGAACATATGACAATTTTGTACATTAATTATTTTAAGTTTCAGTCTATTCTCATCACTTCCAGGTGTGTAAACTCCTATGAGATTTGAATCATTGAAAATTTAATGGATTTAGATGTCTCTTTACCAAAGCCATTAACTCTGGAGTAGCCAAATGTTTTGGTGTGTAAGACCATGATACATTGATAACCATATAATTTTTAGCAAATCATCAGCTATCAACAGATTTGATTTGTCTTTACCAAAAGTTGTACCCTTTTGGACTAGTTAGTTCTTTCATCCATGGTGAACAAATTACCATATAATGGTTTTTCCACAGCCTTTACCACAAGCCATTTTCTTGTGGGCTAGCCAACTCTTCACATTTAATGATATGTTGAGTTGATTACCATACAACTTATTAGCAAGTTGTCAACTATAAAACGGATTTGAGATATCTTTACCAGAGTCGTTTGCTCATGGATTAGCCAATCCTTTTGTAACCATGGTGGATTGATAACCTATTTTTGTTACCATCTCAAAAACTATTTATTTCTTTTCACCTTTGTTTCAAAATATTTATCACTTAACAAAAGTTTTCTTTTCAAAATCATTAACCGGTTTAATCTTTGCAAGCAAGATACTTTGATGAAAGTACTGTTTGATCGATACTTTGAATAAAGTACTGAAATTTCAAAAATAATTTATTCAATAAAGATTCATACCAGTTATTCATCATCATCAACCATAGTTGTCCATCTGATAAACAATTTGATGACCATAAGAGCAGTTTCATTATCTTCTTCAACTTCCATACCATGCTCTAGCATTCTCCTCATAAGATCTGATGTAAGCGGATATCTTCTGTCTGCTAACATGTGAATCATAGTTCCATCTTCTAACTCTAGAACATCTACTCCAGATTCTTCAAAGAATCTCCAGCTAATAATCTCCCAATCTTCTTGATTTTTCCAAATCTCATCAGTGCTTGTTTCTTTAGTTTCCCAAACAGTTGTGAGATCTCCAAGCAAGATTAAACCAACACCTTCTGATGGAATGTGTTCAAAGTATTCTTGCACCAAATGATATAGATGAAAGAAATCCTCTCTATCTATTATGTGTAATAGATCCCATAGCATATTAAACACTCTGAAGCTTTCATCTTCTCTATGAAACATCAGATAATTTCCATCCTTAGATTCTACAACTTCAAAAGTAGTTATTGGTGATTTTTTTCTTCTTCTTTTCTGCATCTTCATTAGAATACTCAAATTCTACAATTCTTAAGTAATTGCTTAGTTCATCATTAGTATCAGATCTTAACTCAACCTTATTTGATGGCTGTTTATCTTTAACTTCAGTTGTTCTTTTTCTTTTTAAGCTTTCTTTTCTATCATCTTCTTTTTGAGCATCGTCATCTTTAAAATCTTTGATACTATCAACATTCTTCTGATAAGCTTCTATAACAGCTTCATATAACTGTTTCATCTCAACATAGTTCAACTTCTGCAATCCAATATATCCTTGACCTTTTAAATAAGCCATCATTGCATTCCTTTCCTTAGCACGATTTGGTCTTCTTGGTAGAGCAGAAACAGGAATAGGTGACTTTAATGGTACAGCAGCTTCAGCATTCAATTCTTCTTGCAATTTCTTAGCTACTTCTTTATCCTTAGCTTCTTCAATATCAGCTTCAGTATTCAATTCAGCTTGTAATTTTCTAGTTGCTTCCTCATTCATAGCAACTTGAGCAGCCCTTATTTGTGCTAAAGTGAGTTTCTTTTTCTTCTTTGTTTCAATCATTTTACCTTTCCCTTTATCTTTAGGATCTAACATAGGTTAAGATTGAGAAACTTGAGGTTGTTCTTTAGCAACTCCTGGAATACTCACACCTCTTGGTCTTGATAAATTTTACAATACCTCAGCTTCAATTTCATCACTTGCAGTATGTTCAACCATAGGTGTATCAGCTTCTTCTTCTTGTGGAATTTTTGAAGGACCAGGTTCTTCATCAAAATCTAACACCCTTGGTGTAATTAGTTATTGTCGAGATGTTCCTTGAAGACCAGTACCTTGATCAACATCACCTTGATCATCAGTACTTTGAACTCTAATGATTTCTTCCTCAGTACCTTCAATATTGACTTGCACTTCAGTACCTTGAGGTTGAACATCAGTACCTTGAGGTTCAGCTTCTTTATCTGTATATGATGGAGCATCTTCATTCAAATTCTTATCTTCCAATATCCTCCCCAATTGGAATGAAGACTGCTTTTGAACCTTTTTTCCTGAAGAAGTCTTCTTAAAATGCCTTCGCTTCTTCTTTTCAGCTTTGACCCATAACCTGTGATGTTTAACCAAGGGCCAAACAGACTTCTTGAATTTTCTAAATTTGATCTTCAACTGTGCTATCTGTGCAGCTTGAGCCTCAGTGGTTTTCTTCAATCTGACTAACTCTCTTGTCAGAACATAATTATCCAACACTAAGCCTTCAGGGGGTATAGTAGCTGTATCTCCTCCAGAAGATGATGAGGGAATAGGAACATCTTCTTCTGGTGCAATAGGAGGAGTAGAATGGTGTGATAAGGTGGGAGAAACTGCAGTACCTTCATGATCATCAGTACCTTGTGAAGCAGTACCTTGTGATGCAGTTTCTTGAGATGTAGCACTTTGAGAAGCAGTACCTTGTGGTGAAGCAGTACCTTCAATGTCATCACTCTCTGCAGCCTCATCGCGTATTGCTTGAACAACCTCCATCATTGAAGTAGTTAATGGAGTGTTCCTACCAGAAAACAGATCACTTTTCCTAGCCATAAATGTGAAAATCTTGGCTGGTTGTACCACAACAGGTAGTAGACTTGTAGGCTTTGGTACATCAGCAAGCTGTTTATTCAAGAACACTTGAATAAATCTTGGATACATCAACCATCTTGATCCATGAGAGATGTGTGAGAGCATTCCATCTAAGATTAACCTTGAAAAGTTGAACATACGGTTTGTAGCCAATCCTACCAGTGCAGATGCAATGTTTGAACCAAATTGCTCCAAAGAAGTACTTTTAGACATGATACAATGAAGAAGAACATGTACCAAATACTTCCAATGTGGACTGAACAAGGGCTTCTTGAATGTTGTTGTGTCAACCAAAGACCCTTCATATCCAATATCTCTCAGTGTATCCCAAAGAAGCTGTTTATCAAACCTAATAGCTCCTTTTGCATCATCAAACAATAAATCTTCACGAATTGATGCTTCAGTAATCTTGATAAGCCTTCCAGCAACTTTAGCTTGCATATAAGATTCATCATTCTCCATATGTGTCCTTGCAGTTGCCCAAAACTGCTGTATCCAGGGCTCAATTACATCGGTTCCACCAAAAGTGCATAACTGATTGGGGAACCAGTTAAGAAATCAATGATGTCATGGAAGATGACATTAGCCTCGGTTTTATCTAAATTCGCCACCATGTTGTGTTTAGAAACTGTGTGTAGGTTTGCCATGGATGATTGAAAAAGATATGAATTCTTGAATACGTAAGTGTGTGAGAGAGAGAAATATGGAAAATATTGAAACGAATAAAGATGAGAGGGAAAATCGGAAGGTGGTTATTTATAGGTGAGATTTTAAAAATCACAGCCCATAATAACAAAGTTACCGTTAGTGTATTTTACCCCTCAATATTACCGTTGGAACAGTACTTTAATAAGACAAATGGTTCTTTCCACGTGTGCGGTACTTTCCAAAGCGGTACTTTCAAAGCGGTACTTTCATAAAACCAAAAGCGGTACTTTTCCATTCTCCTCTTTACAATAGCAAACACTTCAAATAAACATGAGATTGCCTCCCCTCAAGAAATGCATAGGACTGTAACTAACCAACAGTCCTCCCCTTAAATGTAGCTTAATAATTTATCATACCAATGCTCACCACCAAATGATTAAATATTGAAACATCAAATCCTTTGGTGAGTAGATCAGCTACATTATCATCTGTGTGAACCTTAACAACATTAATGAGCCTATGCTCATAACAATCTCTGATAAAATTATGCCTAATCTGAATGTGCTTTGTCTTGGAATGATAAACTGGATTCCTCACAATGCAAATTGTACTCTCATTATCAATGTTGATAGGAGTATTCTTGAAGTTGAACCCATAATCCAAGAGTTGATTCTGCATCCATAGTACTTGTCCACAATAGCTGCGGCACCACATATTACCTTCAGTTGATGATGTTGCTGCAATTGTCTGTTTCTTACATTGCCATGAGACTAATATTCTTCCAAGATATTGGCATCCTCCAGTGGTTGATCTTCTATCATAGTTATCACCTGCATAATCACTATCTGAAAAAGCTTCCAAGTGAAAAGGTGAATCCTTTGGATACCACAACCCCAACTTAGGTTGTTGTTTCAAATAACTAAAAATTCGTTTCACTGCATTCATATGGGAGACCTTAGGTGAGACTTGATATCTTGCACATAAACAAACAGCAAACATGATATCAGGCCTAAATACAGTTAGGTACATAAGACAGCCAATCATTGATCTGTACAACTTGACTTCAACTGGTTGACCATCTTCATCTTTGCCCAATGAATTGATAGACTTGATAGGTGTAGTGACTGGCTTCATAGCATCAAAATTGAACTTCTGAAGTATGTCAGATACATACTTGTCTTGACATATGAAAATTCCCTCTTTTGACTGCTTAACTTGAAGTCCCAAAAAGAAAGTTAACTCACCCATTGAACTCATTTGAAATTCATTTTGCATCAGCTTCTCAAACTCCTTGACCATAGATTGTTTTGTAGCTCCAAATATGATATCATCTACATACACTTGAACCAACATGATATCCTTCTTATCTCTCTTGATGAACAAAGTCTTGTCAATTGCTCCTCTTCTGTAACCATGTTGCAATAGGAAAGTAGAGAGCCTTTCATACCAAGCTCTAGGTGCTTGATGTAAGCCATAAAGAGCCTTAACCACTTTATAGACTTTGTTTGGATGTGCAGGATCTTCAAAACCAGGAGGTTGTTTAACATACACCTCCTCTGTAATCTTTCCATATAAAAAGGCACTCTTGACATCCATTTGATAAACTTGAAATCCCATATATGATGCAAAAGCAAGGAAGATTTGAATGGCTTCAATCCTTGATACAGGAGCAAATACTTCATCATAATCTACTCCTTCTTCTTGTCTGTATCCTTGTGCTACTAACCTTTCCTTGTTCTTGATAACATTCCCTCTTTTATCTCTCTTAACTCTGAAAACCTATCTTGTACCAATTACTTTCTTGCCATCTGGTAGATCACATAGTACCCAAACTTCTTGAAGCTTGAATTGAAGAAGTTCTTCTTGCATAGCTTCAACCCAACTCTCTTTAGTTAATGCTTGAGCAATATTCTTGGGTTCTTCTTGAGAGATAAAACAAGTAAACATGCATGTTTGATGGTCCTTATGATTCAGCTTGTTCTGTTTATAGACAAAGCTAAGTAAAGCATTATGAGGTGTAGAAAAACTCTTAGCTTTGTGTCTTGTAAGCACTCCAGAGTTAGAATGTCCAATGATTTGATCGAGGATGATTCTTATGAATTCTTAAGATAGGAGTCTGTGGAACTTCATAATTATCACCCAAATTAGTGAAATCAGCATCTTCATTAGAATCTGAGAAAATACCTTCATCTTCTAACTCATCATCAGTATCTTCCAATCCAGGCATAGTAGGATCATCCAAATCATCCAAAGTGCTGTTAACAGGTGCAACTGTACTTTGGTCGAAAGTACTGTCATCCAAAGTACTGTGATCTAAAGTACTATGAGAAGTTTCTGCAGTCTTGTTCTTTTTCTTTGATTCTTCATAAGCTCTTCTTTGATCATCATTATAAGAATGTGCTATAACATCTTGAAAAAGCATCTGATTAAGTTCATATTGAATAGCTTGATCCTCAGTAGACAATGAGGATTTTGGCTCATCAATACTTTTCTCCTTCTCAACAGTTTTAGGTTCTTCATCATGAACAGCAAATGAACAACATACTGTAAATCTTCTCCATTATGTACAGGTTGATTTTCTTCTCCAACAGGTACATAGTTCATAGAAGGAGTCAAAACTTCAAGATCAAACATCCAATCAGGACCTTTACCCTTCTGATTTTCTTGATCTTCTAAAAATTCAACATGAAGACAATCTTGAACTTTCTTGGTGACTCTGTTGTACACTCTAAATCCTTTGCTGTTGGTGCAATACCCTAATAAATATCCTTCTTCTGACTTGCCATCAAATTTGCCCAAATTATCAAATGTGTTGAGAATAGTTAGAGGGCATCCAAAAGGCTTCATAAATCGAATGTTGGGTTTGTTTCCCATCAGTAACTCATAAGGTGTCTTCATCGAGGTTTGGTGGTGATACTCTGTTAAGCACATAGCAAGCTACATTGCCTAGAATTGAATAGGTAATTGTGAATCTGCAAGCATTGTTCTGGCTGCTTCAATCAAAGTTCTATTCTTTCTCTCTGCAACACCATTCTGCTGTGGTGTTCTTGCAATGCTGAACTCCCTCTTGATCCCTTTGTTGGCACAAAATTCATCCATAAGCTTGTTCTTGAATTCAGTCCCATTATCACATCTAATACCTCTAACTTTGAGTCTCAATTGGTTTTCAAGTGCTATTATAAGATCATGAATAGCATCAAAAGTATCATCTTTAAATCCCAAGAAAAATACCCAATTGAATCTACTGCAATCATCTGTCACAACCAAGTAGTACTTTTTCTTGTTTAGACTTGTAACAGAAACAGGACCAAATAGATCCATGTGTAGCAGCTCCAAAGGTTCTCTAACATTTCTTTCCTCAAGCTTCTTGCATGAAGCTTTGTGTTGTTTACCATTCTTGCACGCCAAACAGGAGTGATCATTCTTGTATGTTTTGGAAGGTAAACCTCTTACTAAATTTCCTTTGACTAATTTGTTGATATTCTTGAAATTTACATGGCCCAATCTTCTATGCCATTGATGTTCTTCTTCAAGTGATGCCTTTGCTACTAAACATGTAGCTCTTTCAGAAGAGTGAAGACTCTTCATATCCAAAGTATACACATCATTGGTTCTTGGTACTTTCAGTATCACCAAGTTATCATCAGCAAGCTTGAATTCAGGAGAAAGAATGAGACATTCGTGTCGATGAATAACACAGGGTGCTTTTTGTCACAGATTTGAGAGACTGACAAAAGATTGAACTTGAGCTCTTTCACATATCTAACATTCTCAAAATCTATACGCTTTGATGGTTCCTTTTCCAGTGATTCTTCCTCCACTAGGATCATTCCCAAATGCAACTCTTCCTCCACAATAAGATCTAAAATCGGCAGAATCTCCTTGTCTCTGTCATGCTTCCGAGCAACCACTATCCATAATGAGATGATCTTTAAGCTCCTCTTCTGGGTTGCCCTGCATAAAGATAAAAGAGTTAGTGTCTTTTAGGAACCCAATCCATTACTGACTTGTGTTCCCCTTGTGGAGTAACATACTCAAATTCTTTTAGTATGTAATCTTCACTTTTGTAGACGAATCAAGCATTATCTTTTGTTTTAAAACTTGTGGTGGATTTTCAAAGAAAACTTTCTTTTTCAACAAAAATCTCCTTTTCTTTTTCAACAAAATCATCTTTATCAAAAACCTCTGTTTCACCAGTACTTGTTGAAAGTACTGTTTGTTCCTCATCAGTACTTACTTTCTTAACCCATTTAGTTTTAACTTCTGGTGTAGAGTCTCTAGATCTAGCTACTTTCTTTGAGTTGTAACGCCTTCTAGATTGATAGTAATTAGATCTCCTTGGGTTCCTATTCCAAAAGGTGTTTGGTGAGCGTACTTTGAGAAAGTATATTTTGCTTAACAAGACCTTGGAAAGTGTTTGAAGGTACTGGGGGTTTTGAAAAAGGTCTTCTCTGGTGGGGGTACCTATAGTCTTGAGAGAAATTGCTATGGTTAACCCTATGTGAATGGTTCCAAACTGGTTTATTCTCTCTAGGTCTTTGGTTGGATTCGTTCTTTGGGAAGTTGCTTAGGTACAATGAGTGGAAGTCACAGTGCTTAATCAGATGATCAGGACTATAACAAACAAAAAACAATTTTTGACCCAAACTCCCAAAATTGCTTCCTCTATGTCTATGACCAAAACTATTTTGTCTTCTAGGTGAATGATTAAAACTGTTTTGACCAAAATTATCCAAAAAAGGTTTAGTAGTATTTTGAAAAGGTTTTCTTAAAGGTACTGCTGAAGGTGTAGCAGTACTTTGAGTTGAAAGTACTGCTTGGCTTTTAACATCATCTACCTTACGTGTCTCGTGTTTCTTTGAGGTTTCGACCTAGATTGACCAGTAAGCTTTTTCCTAAACTCTAAGTTGTCTACTCCAAAACGAGAAACATCTGGTCTAAGAGGTTGAAAACTTCCAGTGGGATGAGGGACAGTATGATAACCTTTGTCTTTCTTATATTCAGGAGGTATTTCACTAATTGAGTCCTCATTACTAGATGTGTCTACATAATTAATGAGTTCATCATCACTAGTGGTTATGTCTTCAAAATCACATTCATCCTGATCACTAGGTGGGTTTTCTATGCTATTAAAGTCCATACCAAAACCTAGGTCAGTTTTAATGTAAGCTCTTCTCTGTTTTTCAACATAAGTGACATGAGAAAGACCTGATTGTCCCCAAGCAGCAAACTTTTCTAGCAATTCATCTCTCTCCTTAGTTAGTTTCTCAATTTCAGAGATCTTACAATTTAACTTCCATTCACTTAATTTTAACTGATAATCCTGTTGTTCATACTTTTCTGCCCAAGCCATTTCATTATTTTCATGTGTTATGATTTTGGCTTCCATAGACTCTAAAGTAATTTGATAACCAGCTACCTCAGACCTAGCCCTTTGATAATTATCTCTTTCAGTAACATAATCATTTAGCACTTTTTGATAAAAATTATGACACTTAGAGCATACCTCAGAAATAGGAGGTGAACTTGGTGAAGTAGCTACCATAGCAAGCAGAACAGGTTCATATTCACACTCCATGCTCCAGTCAAAGCTTCCATAACCATCTCTAGACTCCATAGCAGCATGTCCAGGTTCCTCATCAAAAGTTGTGCTCCAGTCAAACTCTTCCACTAATTCCTCCATAGCTACCATACAATAGGTGACTGGTTCATCATCAAACTCAGCACTCCAGTCAACCTCTGATAAATTCTCTTGAGCAACCAAAGCTTTTGTTTCAGTAATAGGAATTTCTTTTAGCTCAAGCTTTGGTTTCTCAGTCATCCTGTTTGCTTCATATTTAGCAAACCTGCATTCCCTTGCAAAATGTCCAGTCTTTTGACAGTTGAAGCATACAATCTTGGATTTGTCAAAAGTGATTCCCTGTTTTGGTTTGAAGTCAATGCCTCTTCCTGTCTTCTTCATAAACTTCTTGATCCTTGCAGTGATCATAGCAACTTGCCACCTGATATCAATTTCTTCAAGAGCATCCTCTTCAATCTGTGATAGATCTTCTTCATAAGTAACAGGTAGGGTAGCTTGCTGTGTAAAGAAAGAGCATACGACTTCATCTGAGTGGATGGTATTTGTTGATGTGGGTTGCTGAGCAAAGGTGGGGGTAGTGTAGGCAACAGTACTTTGAGTTTCAGATTACACAAAAGCTATACTATGAGACTTTGAACTAGTTTGACCATTTATCTCATGCTCATACACCTTCAAGTGATTATAGAGATCATCAAAGTCCATAACATCCAAACCAGGTTGGCCTCTGATCATAGTAGTAATCACATGCCATGTCTATGGCAAACTCCTTAAGAACTTTAGATTAGCATCTTCAACTGAGACCTCTGCTTTGTACAGCTCCAGCATGCTGAGAAGATTTTGGAATCTGTCATAGGCAGCATCAAGACTTTCTCTTTCTCCAACAGTGAATGTTTCAAACTGCTGCTTCAACAGATTTCTATGCATCTTCTTGGAAGCATCATTACCTCCAAACCTTGTCTTGAGAGCAGCCCAGAGTTGCTTTGCATCTTTAGCATCATGGAACTTGAGTAGATGACCATCTGGAATAACAGACAATAGTATGTTGAGAGCCTTTTCTTGAATCCTTATTGTTGCTGCTGGTAAGACTGCCTTAGCTGGTTTAGGTTGTCCAGGAATCTCTATAGGTTCTGGAGCTACTTCATTACCATTGAAAATTACATTCCATAGTGCATGGTCTGTAATAGCAATGTACTGCCTCATCTTCATGCTCCATAGGTCGTATTATCCCTTCTTAATGATTGGTATTCTGAGTGAGGTGATGGATGGGGGTGGAACAGCTTCAGTCGACATATTTAGGTTTTGGTGTTAACTAGGTTTTAACGGTTTCTTCTTAGTCAGAGTTTCCATACAAGCTCTGATACCACTTGTTGGATCGATGTACTCTAACCAAACTAACTTATATAGCTTGTTAATGGTTTAATAACCTCGGATAAATCCTAAGTTATTAACAATGAAACACTAAGCAAACTCTATTAAGTATGCGAAATTTACTTAACAAAGCTAAGAAGAATTAACTTTAACTTTCAAAGATTTTATTAATAACTCTGAATCTGCTTGTTATACAGATTCTTAAACAACTCTAAAACTCTAATATCGAACTTCTCTAAAACTCTAATAATGCACGTACTGTAGGATTCTAAAAACGTATATATCTAATGCCAATCTAGGGGTCCTTTTATAGGCTTAAGGATAACCCTAGTCGGTTTACAATTTGTAACCTTGTACGACACGTAATCTACACAAAGAATATTCTAGAATAACAAAGCTTTCCATAAACGAATATAGCAGTTCTTTAGCTTTGCAGTACTTTGACTTCGACAGAAGTACTTTGACTTCTTTCAGTACTTATTCTTTAATCAGTACTTTGTCATTCTTCAGCACTTTCATATCCCAACACTCTGTTTAGCTGAGGCCAAAAGTAAGCTTGCACTTTCCATTTTAGCTCTAAATTGCATTATTAGCTTAGATTAGTATAGATCTATTTACAACAGCTTAATTTTATTTGTTTTAGCTTATTAGAATCATATTTGAGCTTATTTAATTAGATCTAGTAATAATTTAGCTTATCTCATCATTTTACATACTTGTCTGTTATTTGTTCCAAATCTGTCATAAGTTGGTACTTGTGGTTTTAGTGAGGATTGTATAAGCCTAGCTTATATGTTCGCTTCTCATAAGTTCATATAAGCTTCATATAGGAGTGTTTGGTAATGCTTAGATTTTTGAGTTAGGGTCTGATATAAAGGGTAATAGTAGCATAGATAGTTTGCATTAGGTAAGTTTAGGTTAGTTACATATTAAAATTGCATTGTCCAAGTTAAAAAAGTCAAAATCATCTTAAAACCATCATTTCTGCATAAGAGTTAGTTAAAAAGCTTGCATAAGCTTTCACTTAGGTCTAAAAACAGTAAGCTTAGTTTAATTAGGTCATAATATAGCTTAAAACAACATTTAAGTTCAGTTTATATAAATCAAAATTCATAAAAGTCAATTTGTTAAGTTTTTCTAAAAAGTCAAAAAATCAAAAACAGTTTCAATTAGGAGTACTTTTGCATTTTTAATTTCTTCACCTTAAGTCCAAATTAGCTGTTACTTTAGGATAATAGAGTTTGGTTGGTAGTGTTTAAGCTAGTAATTTTATTTTTTTTTTAATTTTCTTAACCAGCTTTTTGATGGCTTGAAGATGGCCATCTGTTAAAAACTTCCCATGTGTCAGCATACACTGAGCTGAACAGCCTTGTTCAAAAGCCTTTCAAAATCTTATAAAATGCTTTTTTAAGCTCATCACTTGGTTTTATAAGCTCTCAGCCATTCATTCTTGAGTTTCCAATTTGATTTGTGACATAAGCTTCTGTCTATAAGCTTTTAGAATAGCTCAAAGTTGTTGTGTTAAACTGTTTTGTGCTCAATTAGATTTTAAGTGCTTATTAGTTTTTTTTAGCTTTCTCAATAGCTTATTTGTGTTCAATATAGTTTAAATAGCTTAGTTTTAATTCACTTAGTGCATTTCCTAGCTTGTCTAAGCTTTTTGTAAGATTTACATTGTTTAAAATTAGCATTCGGTAGCCTTTAATAAGCCTTAGCTATTATCAGTAATCAATAAGCTTATTTGTTCTATTTCACAGCTTATTTCAAAAGTTTTCAGGTTTACAAAAATTTAATCAGCTCTTACAAGCTTATTTTAAAAGTTGTGCAAAAAGAAATTTTCAAAAACAAGCTGTTTTTACAAGAGTAGTTTTTTTTTTCACAAATCAGTTTTAGTATAAAATAATTTTAGAAAAAGTTTGGGATTTTTCTTATTAGTTTTAATATTTTTAAACATTTAATTTTTACATTTTAGTTTTTAATTCATAAAAATAAATAAAAAGTCAAAAAAATATTCCCTTTTTTTAAAAAATTTTCTTTTGTCGTATTCTTCGTAAAAAAAAATTAGTTTTGCGTTTCCTAGGTCATTTTTCCTTATTTTTCACTTTTAGGCTCGGGATTTTCCCGAGCGTGCTCGTTTTTACATTTTTAGTGCGTTTTAGACCCCGATAGTTTAGTTTTGACATTTTACTTGCCTAATTAGTTAATTTTAGCTATTGGTTGCATATTTTAGCTTAATTCCCCATATATTGCCCATTTTCACTATTCAAATCTCGTAAAATGCGACGTGAGTTTAAAGTTCCATTCATCCTTCGTTGGGAAACGATTCAGGGCTCAAACCTAATATGTTTGAGTTTACCTTACCCCTTAACACACTATAATTGATTTCCCTAAATCAGTTGGTCTTAGGTCGATTCCTACTGGCAAGATATTAAGTATTTCCAGCAAAACAAACGTAAATCCCATAGAATCTATCTCTGAGGAAGGAAAGGAAATCATCAAAATTGTGTGGTCGGGTGTCAAGAAGATAATTGACACTACAACTTTATTCTTATGACATCTGGAACCCAGTTACACTTGGGGATCCATGTTTCTTCTATCTTGCCCCCTCCTACTTTCTTTACAGGTTCTACATGAATGGCTTCGGAATAATTCATTTTCGGACCCGCACTTCAGCAATGGCTTCTGAGTAAAACCGCTTAGGACCTGAATTCAACCGTCTTCATCAGCTGTTCCACCCATTGAACTCACTCGTCAACAACCGATAATAATTCTAATTCCATATACAACCTTCAGCAATGACACAGCTGATGATCAACTAAATCAACGAGTAGGGAAGTTTTATCAGTAGTTGATTCTCACGGGATATTTATGGTACTTCACATTTGTTCGATTAATTGGACATACATGGTTACGCTGTCTCCTATATCATCATCAACATACGTGGTGTATGTTTCGATTCATCAAAAACATTAGGGGGAAGAGAGAGTATGTGTCATGTGCTTTCTTTGCCTTCTTTGCGAAAACTCTATCCCTTCATGAGTTTCTGCAATCAGGGGGAAGAAATGAGGCGATCTGTGGTTCAAACTTCTTACTTTGGTGTTATCTCTCAACTTTCACGAGGTTACTTTGTGTGAAGTTACCTACATATGATGCTTTAAACAACATTATGATGTCTCACACACGGTCATATTGTTAGGAATTAGAAATTCCATATGTGAAGAGTCGGTCACCCCAAATATTATCTAGCATAAGTTAGCTCGTAGACATATCGTTTGTTACGTTATTTAGTAGTTAGTTTGTAGCATAGAATAGTTTAGTGTAACACCATGGAGGAAGGACGGGTCTTTACCCACTGTATCCCTGATCCACAGACCGTCAGGAAGTCGTTTAGTTTGTAACCTATAAATACCCTCTACCTCCCAAGGTAGAGGGTTGGATGTTCATTTGGAATCTAACCTTCCACGAGTTTCTCTTTCTAGAATATCCTACTTTCTCTCTCTAAAACCATCTAATCATACGCCTTATTTATGATTGATTGTGTGTTTGTGAAATCCAATATGTTATAAATGGTATCAAGAGCCATGGTTTGATCATCTCTCTTACATATCCTTGGATTTCTAGTGGTTTTATATGGTTTTTGAGTTTGAAAAAGTTTAGTGGTTTTTGCATCATTTGGATCATTTCTTTGGTTAAAGTTTGAATTTTGGGTGTACTTTTGTGTTTAGAATCATTGTATGTGCTTGGGTTTTGATTTGGAAAGCTTGAATCACTGTGGTTGGTCTTGTTTTGAATTGAAAAGTGTGTTTTTGAAGTTTTTCTTCCTAGCGACTTGACTCTCGTAGTGCTTTTCTTCGTAGCGACTTGCTTCAGTAACTGTTAGCGAGTTGTAGTGTTAATTGTTAGCGACTTGTCTATTGAGACAAGCCGACAAACAGTACAAGTTAGTGGATTCTCCACTACGGCTAGCGACTTGGTTAGGTTAGCGACTTGCTTTCAATTTTGTTAGCGACTTATACTTTGTATTCTCAGCAACTTGGTGTTAGCGACTTGGATCTTAGCGAGTTGTTCTTTAGCAAATTGATTGTGTCTAGCGACTTCGTGCTTAGCGACTTGATTTCATAATTCTTAGCGACTTGGCGCTTAGCGACTTGTCTTCATAATTCCTAGCGACTTGGTGTTATGGTTCTTGGCGAGTTGTTTTGTTAGCGACTTGTCTTTATAGCAATTTGGTGAATTGATGCAAGTTACTCATATCTAATATCCACCAACACAATGTCTTACATCACTGACCCTTTAATCTCCAAAGTGCTTGAACTTTATAATACTTCACAGAACAATGAAACTGGTTGCTATTCTGAATGTTCTACCTTGATTGATTCAGCAATTTATGATCAAAACACCTCACAATCTGAGTCAAAATCTAATGAGTCACACTTGGTATTGACAAATGATGCAAGGCAAATGGAATGCAACATTGAGCCCTTCCAACTACTTCATCAGCACCTCAAACTACTGTTATCTCTGACTATGGATCGAACAAGCAGTGCTCTCCTTCGTCAGGATCTACCCACTTTGACAAGAACTGTGCTACTGAATTTAGTACAACTGAGGTTTCAAATTACCAAAATGAAGGTATCAACCGATGATTCTAATGCAGCTCTTCAAGTAATCTTCAATCAATTTCAACCATTTATCAAGGGGGAATATTCCTCAGATTTTGACCATGACTTGACTGGAATTTCATTCAAGAAACATACTGGAATGGAAATTCATGAGTTCATAAACACATTTATTCAACTTATGGGTAATATGGAAATATACATTAAGGAAGTTGCTCAAGAGAATGATAGTTTGAATGAGTTGAATGGGTGTGAATTTAAGTTAAGTGAAGGTTGTGATATGTTGGGCAATGGATCAGTTGAAAGAATGGATGATGCCGAATGCAGAATTTCAGTTGCAACAAAGGATGATGAAACCAACTGTACTGAACTCAAAGGCTCAGAGTCAGAAAATCTTGAAACAGCTTTCATGTCAACTCCTGGTATGCATGTGGTGAATACTGATGACATATCTGCAGATGAACAGGTTTCATTCGATGAGGTACATTTAACTAAACAACATAATGCATGTGCTAATGTATCTGATCGATTTGATCCTAACTCTGAACATAATACTGTTAATTATGTCTGGGTTAAGCCTGAATCTAAAACTTTTAAAACTAATGACATGATTGAAAAGGGGTTTATGATGAACTTTCAAACAAATACTCAATTCTTAAAAAACATTGCATTTCCTTGGAAATTGCAATATAACAAAAGGAAGAAAGCTTTCTTGCTGAAAAATCTTGCATTAATCAGGAATTTACAGAATTTCGAGAATTTTTTGAAATTAACCACTTAAAACCAGTTCAGACAAAGATTCAACCATATGCAATCTGAAATTACAACTCTCAGATGTGCATAAGAGTGATTATCATGAGATGAGTAGCACGCTTAAATCTAGGAATGATGAACTGGCTTTATGTGTGTCCAACCTATTGAGGGAAAATGATTCCTTAAGAAAGAACTTACTAGAGAACAATTACAAGTTGATAGATCAAACTAATTCCTTCTTAGCTGACATTGATGCCCTCAAAGCCAAAATTCAGGATAAGAGCTTCTCTATTGTTGCCTTAAAAAATGAGCTTAGGAAATCTATTGGAAATAGGGTGAACACTAAGTTTGCAAAACCATCAACCTTGGGAAAGCCAAAATGTACTGTAGTTAGGTAGCCCAATGCTTTTAGAACTGAAAGATCTAAGCCATTGAAATCTAAGCTTTCCTCCCAAGTTGATGCGAATATTGTTTTGTCAAAACCAGTCAATTCACTATTTCATTCCGATATAATGAATAACAAACCACTGTTTAATGTTAAAAGTTCTAAGATTATGAATACTAGGAGTTCATCTAGTTCTCATAAGAAGCATCAAATGACTGATCAATCCCCTAAGAAGCAAACTAATTACAAAAGGACCAATATTCAAAACAGGGAAGAGCCTACATCCAAATCTACTAGCAGCTGTCTCAAAAGGATTCCCACTGGTAGGTTATTTAAGTTTTCTGGATCCAAACGGACTTACACGCCTAGATCTTGCCTAAAGTGGATGCCCACAGGAAGACTCTTCAAGAATATTGAACCTAAAGGGATTTCTATTAATGACACTCCTAGATCAACCTGTGCAACATCCATTAGTGTGGTTACTCATTACACTAACCCATCTATCTGCAATACTACATGTGCCTCTAGTGCAAAGTGTTCTCAGTCTTTTTCAGGTACAATGCTCAATTCAATCAGGAACATCATGACCTGGTTTCCATCATAAATGAATATTGCTCACTCGGGAATTGTTGCTTGTCAGAATTGATGTACCCCATACTTTGACTCCTATTCATCTTGAATCAGGACTCGCTCTTTTAAATCTGTGTACAAACTAGCTTTAAAAAAAATCAAAATCAAAATCATTTTTTTAAATTCATAATTTAATTGTTTCCTACAATCTGATAAAAGATATATCTCTTGTTATCGATAACATCTACGGTCCTAGAAATGTCATTCAATAATGACACGGGATCATAGATGAAGTTCGAACAAAAGATATACTCTTGTTTTATAACGGGTGGGTTGAATTCAATCAATGTTCATTGGTGACATTGATTGAGGGGGAGAATTTTACAAGTTATCTCGTTTATCTCTGTTTCACTCTACACCATTGTTGGATATGTATTGTGTTCAGATGCATGTCTTTGTCTTGTCTTGTTCCGTGGTGTTCTCTGTGTGGATTGCTTACCTGTTTCATGGTGTCCTCTGTGTTAGTTTGCTTATCTATGTTATGTCAATTTTGGTACTTCTCATATTATTTAACATGTGATTAGATACTGTATTTTCATGCAATCTGATAAAGTTCATGGACTGAAAATGTCAATAATACATAATATGATAGATAGCGACTTGCTTTTATCTAGGTTAGCAACTTAAGTCGTAGTGACTTGCTATTCATCTTAGGTAGCGACTTTACTAGTACAGGGACTGAATATGTAAACTTTGCATACTTGTGAAAAAGCCTTCATCAACCCCTAGCGACTTGACACATTCTCTTTATTTTCATAAACTTAAAAAGTATTTCTCTTTCTTTCTCTTTCTCGTGTACAATTCTTCCTAGCGACTTAACTGTGGTATGTTTAGTATCAATCATTCTCCGTTTTTCAAACATTTTAGATGCTATCCTAACTCTGTTCCCTTTACAGATTCCCATCGTGCATTTGATCCTCAATATTTTCTCCCCTCGTTAGGTTTGTTAAACGGATTCAGTTTCTTAAACACTTGATTTATGGGTTACTGGTTTAGGTGTAGTTTGGGGTCATTAGGATAGAGTTATTTTTGTTTTTGAATGTTTTAATGGGTGTTTGAGCGATTCGTTGTAATATTTGATTGAGGGTCGTTTAGTTTGTGTTTCTGAAATTGTTTGTGTTTGAGGATTGACTGTACTCGTTCTTAGTAGCGGTTTGAATGTGTGTCTATATTGATTACAAATGTTGATTGGATTGAGGTGATATGCATATGATATGCTTTGTTCTTGGTAGCGACTTACCTGATATGCTAGTGTTCTTGGTAGCGAGGTGGTTCATTAATTCATCTTAGCGAGTTGCTATTTCTGAATACATTCAAGTTAGCGACTTAGTGATTTGATGTGTAGCGACTTGCGCTTGTTCCTTTTGATAGCGACTTGTATTTACAAGTTAGCGACTTAGTGATTTGATTTGTAGCGACTTGGCCTTGTCTCTGTTGATAGCGACTTGTCTTTACAAGTTAGCGACTTAGTCATTTGATTTGTAGCGACTTGGGCTTGTATCTTTTAATAGCAACTTGTTTTGACAAGTTGGCGACTTGCTATATTGTGTTTCACAATGGCGACTTGTCAATACTATTTCTGTGGCGACTTGTTTTATCAAATTATTTAAAGCAACTTGCTATGATAATTTCATGCTAGCGACTTGGTTCAGGAATACATGTAGCAATTTGTATTGACAAATTGCTCTTAACGACTTGTTATAACATTATTGTTTAAGCAATTCGTATCTGGTTTCTCTTGTAGCAACTTGATATGACAACTTGCTTTAGCAAACTTGTTATAACACTTCCATAATAGCATCTTGTCACATGAAATTTGCTTATAGCAACTTTGTTTTATCTAATTTGAGTCAAAAACAACTTGTCACTCAAAAACTTTGTCAAAATGATTTGTTACCTTGAAAATTACTACTGCTACTTAATCTATTTCCTAAGTATGTCAATTTGCTTATTGGTAATCTATCATGTATGCCACTTGTTGTGCTTGTTCAACTAACCATGTCTAATCTAACATGCTCTCGAATACTGGTGTTGTATGTGTGTGTCTACAGAATCTCAATGGCAAATGCAACTTCATCCGAGAACCTTGCTACCTCTACTCCATCCATTGCTCTTAATGACAATGAAATTCTTCCAGTAGACAAATAGGTAGAGATTGGGAAAAGTAATTGTTATGTGGACTTGGAAAAGATTCAACAAAATCCAATCTTCAAGGTGGCCATTGATATTCTTAAAAACACTAATTTCTTCGGTGCCATGACCAAGCAATGCACTGTCCCTTCCATTTACCTACAACAATTTTGGAACATCATCACATGGGACAAGATCACTGCCACTTATTCCTGCAAGCTTGATGATAAGGAATTTGAAATCACATCTGACATTCTCAACAAGGCCCTAGGAATCACACCCTGTGACCCCACCATACGATCTGCCCCTCCACCTAGTGCGGAAGAGCTAATAGTCTTTCTGATTGGTTTGGGTTATCAAGTTGGCATATCAAGGGCTTCAGATATCATCACTGGACACACGTATCAACCCTGGATAGCCATTACTACCATTCTCAACTTATGCTTATCTGGGAAAACCTCTAGGTTTAATAAAGTAAGGATACCTATTCTGCAAATCCTATGGGGTCTCGTCAATGGGGTGAACATTAATGTTTCAGAACGTATTTGGGAAGAATTCTCATTGTCAATGAACACATTTATCACCGATAGAACAGACTTTTAGAATAAAGCTCAAGGAAGAAAGAAAGTACACAAACTTGTGATTCCTAGCATAAGATTCTCGAAGCTTGTTATCCAGTACTTGCAACAAACTCATAACTTCAATCCCAGGAGTGAATCAATCCTCCATAATTCTAAGGATGAATTTGTTCTGGGTAATCTCAAATACATTGCTAGAGGGGTTGTTAGGTCACTAGTTTTACAGCACAAGCTTACAAGAAAGATAAAGAGGTGATTGAACAAGTAAACCAAACACACACACACGTTATGAAGGAAACGGTTACGCATAGGGCATGAGTGAAAGAAAAACTTGAACAACCAACCCTCAAGTGAGGGTTATTACATAGTATTTATAAGAGGGAAGCTAGGGCAACACTCCTAGTCCCTTCCTTTCTCCTATGGGCTTGGGCCTAAGCTCATGGGCCTTCTACATAAGCTTAAGGCTAATAACAAACATAAAGGCCATAATAAGCTAACTATTACATATGAGTAACTGACACTTGAATAAGGTTTAGGAGTGATTCCAACAATCTCCCCCTCAAGTTTTATTACATATGAGTAACAAACACTCAAGTGTTGGTGATGAAAAACGGTGAAGGCGTTGATGTAATAGTAGCTTTGGCGTCTTCTGACATTCTTCTTTCTTGTGAGAAGAATTGCCTTGATTCGAAACGTCTCCCCAGTGTAGCGAGATAGTTTTCTTTGAACAGTTATGCTTTGACGCGTCATCTTTAACTTTGTTCTTTGATCATTGTTCTTTGTGATGAAAGTGATAGTATGTTGTTATCTACATCAAGTGCGCCTCAGTGCGCGTTTGCTTCAGTGTCTCCACGTCTTTCTTCAACATGCTCACACGCTCTTTTGACGTTGGAAATCATCTTGATGAAGTTCTTTAAGTCTTTAACTTTGTAGATTCTTTGATTTGACGAAGAATCATTACTGTATTGTGTTGCTTTTGGATAGAACTTCCATTAGTGATGATGTTGGCGTGAGCATGAGAAAAGTCTGCACGATCATTCCGCTCCAGAGCTTCCATAAGAAGTAAACATTAAAACGGATAGTAATAAGCGGATTCCGGCACTTACAAGTTTGAACTTCGAGAGTGTTGACAGCATAGTGTGAAAACACAACTCTAATTCTTACAAAGGCCGGTTCTGAATCGGAGTCCCACAAGTGAGATAACACGATGTACCGAAGTACACCTACGATTCAGATGAGTCGTTGAGGTACACCGAAGCATCACCTCACGACAGTAGACCGTTTGAGACCACTAAGCGCAATCCACGGGGAGTTGCCGAAGCGACCTGCTGTCGGTCGTTTAGATGTTGACCACGGCAGGAGTTTCCATTCAATCACCGAGGATCACAAATGTGAACCTCTCATAAATGTTCTCGACAGATTGCTAAGATCTGTGAAGGACTCGATAATGTACCACTGAAATTCTTATTGTTGAATATCAAGTGATGAAATGTCAAGTGTACCTAAGAGATCTTTTGATGAATCTCGTGGCTCTAGACTCAATAGTGCGTTTTGGTTTTCTGGAGCGGAGACTAGGGAGAGGGTCTCCTTCTTCAATACCGGCAATCTCTAAGAGAAAGCCGATAGTTTACGTAGGGTTCCCTGTGAGAATGAAACAAGCTTCTGTTGAGAGAAACTTGAGTGGTTAAGAAGGTTTAGTGCATGCGTCCTTGGGTCCATGACGACTTTTAATCTTCAATACCGGTGTCATCTAGTGACAACCGGTAGCATATGAATTGAACCCGATTATGCGCCTAAGTTGAATAATCTGGAGGGCTATTTCTTTTCACCCTTTTCTTTGCATTTCTTTTTAATTCTTCAACTCCTTCTTTCTCCGATTCTCATTTTCTCCTTTTTACAATCATACCTAAGGACTTCTAAATACTAACTATTTGTGGTGTCCTGGGTAGATCCCTCCGACTCTGGCGGATCATAGGACGGTTATTCCTAACCTTAGTCACCTTATAACTCCATGACTAACCTATGTTGCCATAAAACCATTGTTGTGAAAAATCTCTCAAAGTGTTTGTGAATGAAAAAACATTTTAGTACCCTTTGTTGAGATAAGATTTTGCATAAATACTCCCCTCCACATGTGCTTAAGAGTTTTAACGGTTAAAATGCACAGTGAGGAAAGAGCGCACATTTTGAATTGATCAACTCAAGATAGACATTCCCCCCCGAGACACGGTTACGTGGCATAGTTAAAGAGTTGCATTGTCAGCTTTTAGGTGACAACTAGCTCTAATAACTACCTTGAAGGTGTAGACAATCCTCGAAAAGTTGTCAAACCCGTCGAGTTCATGTCTACCAAGAGTTTCTCGAATGGTACATTCTACTCAGACAAGTCCTTTGCGAGACACGTTTACATCACTAGCGAACTAGCTTGAAATTATTACCCGTCCCGGACAAGTCTTTTCGAGTTACTAACGGTTAAGATCTCGTCAATTCATGGGTTAAGTCTATAGCACAATGATTCATTTGCATTGACACAACATATTTCTTATCACTTATTTTCTCCCCCTCAAAAATGGCATATATGATGTTATTTTTTAAAAGTTGAGAATAAATATGACCATTTTGAGTGTTGCGGGAAGAATGACCACTGTGAACAATTTTTGAACAAAGTTTTAATTCAAGTACTCTCCCTCAATAAGTGATTAAGCGGTTGAGGTTTTGAAAAAATAAGGGAAAGTACTTGTTCTTTTGAGCAAAACCTTGAAAAATGAAAGGTTTGATAGGTTTTACTCAAAAGTAAGAAGCTTTCGCTCCTTTTAAAAGGATTGTAGCACTAATCGTACCACATAGGGTCCTTTATTTACAAGTACGGGTTGTACAGCGTAATGTGTGCACAAGCCATTGACATAATTAGATCATACATCCAAATTTATAATGAAAGAAGCAGTTCAAGGGGTACCAGGTAGTCCGGAGATGTCGCCAGGAGTGTGAGTCGGGCGTTGAAAGCCGATGATGTTTCTCCTGGTCGACCACCAACATAGCTTTCCATCTTACGGTGATCCCTTCTATACAACCGTTCATCAATCATGGTGATGATCCTCTTCACGTCCCTTCGATCCTGAGAATTCCATCGCTTAGGAGACCGATCTTTTGGTGTATATCCTTCAACCGGTAAGCCAATCCGTCCCTAACCATCTTCAAAGTGTGATCTCCAAACTTATGAAGATCTCTGCACGCCATCAAGCAATTTCTTTGAAGTTCACTGCGGTAAAAGACGCCGAAAGGTTTCGATGAGTGTATATTGTGGAAGCTGGTTGATGTCGGGAAGATCTAGCTGAGGTGGAGTGAAGTTGACACGCGTCGATAAGATTCAACTTCCAGTTGGAGATCTTCTACACGTTCTTGGATAACTATGCGTCGATGAAGATGAGCGACTTGATGAATTCACGTTGTACTGCAGTGGAGAATTGTCTCATACGACCCCGTACTTTGGCAAGGTACATGTCTTCGATGTCGTTGATAGACAAATTCTCAAAGTCAGCTTCAGAGGATGCATAATCCCTTTCAGCTTGTCATTTGACCTCGATATTCTTTAGGAAGGTGTAGTCCCACTTAGATGAAAGATCGACGTGTTTGATGGCAACGATACTTTTAGAACTGATTACTGCATGTTGAGACTTACGAACACGGCAGCTTCGTAGTAGATTCTTCGGTGTTCCGGCCAATGATGAATCCCGTACAATGCATCTCGGTCGTAGGCTTCCACTTTGTTGGAGAACAAGTGATTGGCACGTTCCTCGATGGCTATGCGGTTTGAGTATATAGCTGCTGGGAATGGAAGTGTCAACGATGTAGCGTATTTCCTTGAACCATCGCCACCATGTAGAAGAAAATCCAAGTCTTTGTTGAAGAAATATCGGAATGGAATCCTTGGTTCATCTGATTGGCCAATTGTTGGTAGAGGTTTTGACCCGTCGGTGTAGTATGGAGGGTTGTCCCGTTTGGTGAAGTCGATGTTTGCTTCGGGTTGAGCCAATCCATGTTGTTAGACATAGCTCGAGCAATGTTTTCAAGGTGATATTCGACCTCGATGGCACTTTCTGAGCTATCTTTCCACAGTTGGAAAGCTTCATTCTTGATTCGCCTCAACTCGGATTTCGTCATCTTCTTCACATGGAACTTTTCTTGCATAATCTTAGCATGCTCCAGTGTATTACCGTCTACTAGATCTTGACCTTCTTGAGGTAGGGAGTGGAATTGACAAGTGTAGAAAACCATTCAAATTCCTCTGTGGTGTCTTCATCTAACCATGATAGGACGTCGCCTTGGCGCCTTTTTCTTCTGTTTCTTAGGCCTAGATGAGGGTTTTGGTTTCTTTACTTGTTTGGGAGAGGTGGGTTGTTGTAGGGGCTCATGGGTTCTTCATTCGTCACCACCCGTATACTCAAAGTAATCACCGGTTTTTGAGTAGGGTGGTGTCTCAGAATCATGAGGTTTATCGGTAGAAGAACGAGGAGGAGACCTTTGTTGAGCAGGAGGCCGTTGGGGAGGTGGTGGCATAGAAGATGATTCACCGGACTTCTTTTACGTCGTTTAGCTTCATCATTCTTATCCGATCCTTATCTTCATCGTCTCTAGGGCGTTTAGACCTTCGGCCTTGAATATGCATGCTTCTTGGAGTTGGTAGTCCAGCAATGCTTGAAACAACTTTCCTTCATCGAGTAAATGTCCCGGATCGTTTAGACATTTGTGTGACAAGCTTGGCCACCAATTCATTATCCGAGAAAACTACAGGATCGGATGGATTGATTGTGACGGTTAAGGGTGTTGATCTTATAGTTTGCTTGGCTATCTGCATAAGATTCGGATATAGTTGTCAGGTAAACATCTCCTTTGTGACTTTAGGAACGATTTCCGAAGGTACTTGTGAGTGTAGCCTTGATCATTCGTCCATTTTCCCTTGTAGATCATCCTCCATGAGCTTCGTATGTATTCCCTTTCATTCTGCATCTTGTCATTCTCATCATGTAGATATTGTATTTGGTCAACAAACCAATTCAGTTTTCTGTAGAGCATGTCCTTCTTTCGACTTGTTGGCAGCTTTCACAATTCTTTCATGAGTATGAGAAATCCAAGATCGAGGTGGCTTCTTCACTGATCTGGATGATGATTTGGTTGATCTTTTTGATGGTGGTGGTGAAGAGTGAGAAGAAGAATCGATGATGATGAGATGTGAGGAGACTCCGGGTCCTTTGGTGGTTCAGAAGTTTCTTCCTTTGATCGTGCAGGACTATCTAGAAGAAAGGTATCATACTCAACATCTTCTTCATTGCGTCTTAGCTTGTTCATCGGCTTTGGCTTTGTTTGCGCAGCTTCTTCACTTTTACCTTCTCTAGCTTCTTAGATTCTGGTTCTTCAAAATCATACTCAATAGTGTCTTCAACACGTGTTTGTTGTTGTACCAAAGTGGTGGCACCAGATCCCGTATCGGGTTGATTAACGCATCGGGATCGGTGAAGGTTGAGCTGCACCACTTGACCCTCCGGGGCCACCCATTTGTTCTTGAGCAAATTGTTGTGCTACGTGTTGAAGTCTAACAATTTGAACTTCTTCTGTATGATTTATCCAGTTTCTCTTCATCACTTTCTGAGCTTTCATCATATGGCACAAGTACAGAGTCTTTCCTTTGCCATGTTCAGCTATTGGACTAGGAGGTTTTGGTACTGATGGAGAGTCATCCTTTGCGGTTTCAGAGTAGTGGACCTCCTCATCGATTGTGTATCTTGAGCTTTCGTCCATAGCTTTCTTTGTGGTTCAGGTGTAGGAATAGGAGCATCTTCCTTGGAGGGAACTTTCTTCCTTGGAGTAGGTTTCCTCTTTGGGACCTTCCTTTGACTCTCTGTGCTTATTGCACTTCCGGCACTTCCTCTTCGGTTCTCCAGTAGGAGTTCCGAAGGCTTTTCATCGAGATGACCAACTTTGCCTTCTCGTCTGCTACTTGATACCTTTTGTATGTTTCAAGCTTTTTGATTTCATTGGTCGGAAGGTGATCGGGCAGCACGGAACCTTGTTTCTTTGTTGTCGATTCCTTGATTCTGATAGAAAGGATAGGTTCGGACAACACGTCGTGATTGTCGGGGTCATTGAGCCTCTTGGGAATATCAGGATTAAGTCCAAGTGCTCTCTGGATCAAAAGCTTTGTGTATCTGACATAGGGAATCTTTGAGCCAAGTTTCTTGTGAAATGACATTATGTCATCCCATATCGGTGCCGATTTCAATGTCCTTCTTATTGATCAATGACCGGAAGACTTGCAGTTCCATCAGCTTGGGATGCTCATAGCCACTGTCCACGACCGAGACAGACTTAGTGATGATGATGTAGAGTGTTCTCCACGGTTGAGGAATGTTCTTAAGCTCCACGTGAGAGTGCTTGTTAATAATTCATGTCGCTTCATCATAGCCAATATCAAGTAGAAATTGCGGAACTCTCTCTTGTAGGTGTGGCAAAGAAGTCGGTTGGCACGATGTCTATAATGATGAGTACGCCCGTAAGTCTGGAGGAGTGATGGTGACTTGTTTGTGATTAAGTGTCACGTCACGCACTTTGACCTTGATCCTCTGCATAGAGTCCCGAATTGTTGAATGTAGATTTCCGTCTGTAGCAGAGTGTGAGAGCATGTTCCGGTAGGGATGATTCCTTAGAATATCCACAGCAATGAGACAAGAAGATTCCGAGCATGTGAGGGTGTCAAAGTCAACCCTAAGGTTGTTCTTTCCAATCTTTCTCGGATAGCCATTTGGGAAGATATCGGCAATAGTGAGAACCTCAGGTGCATCCACATTCATTTGAGCGACCATGTCGTGATCGAAATAACATTAGCCAAAAGAACCAACATATCGAAAGACATAATGTTAGTCAACAGAAGGTCTTATTGTCTAGTTATTGAATGTAAAGTGTCAATGATTGTTACGAGTCCTAAGTCACTTGTTTGTCCAATAGTCCAATGACGTCGTGAAATGTTTAGTGAGTTAGTTAACTTTAAGTTTTAAAGTTTATGTTATCACTTATTGTTCACAACATATCAAGCGATTAAGTTTATTAGTGACATTATTGGATTCGTGACGTTATGATTAGTTTATTTACAAGTTTGTATACGTAACAATTCATAATGAAGGTCAATCAAGGCTTAGGCGTAGTTTTGGCAAAGTTAAGCAGATAATAACATGCGCGTAGACGAAAGCTTATGCGTAGGATCCTAACTACGCGTAAGAAATGTTAGCGTAGGAAAAGGGGACCTTATGCGTAGAGCTTACGCGTAGGCGTATATAAACCTTACGCGTAAGGCTTACTCGTAAGAGTAGACCTTATGCGTAGAGGTCATTGTTTACGCATATCCTTCACAGGATACGCGTAGTCCCATTATAGAACCTTACGCGTGAAGCTTACGCGTAAGATTACTCTTACGCATAACCATCTACGCGTAAGGTGATCCTTATGCGTAGAGATTCAATGACCTTGATTATGAGTTTTACGAGTAGCAAGCACGAAATAAAACCATCATATCATCAATCTTAACACATATATTCATTCTAAAATCAAATCATGGCATGAAAGCTTGTTAAACATTTATGCGAAGAAACACTTACGCGTAGGTCAAAACCCTAAGGGTTATGAATTACGCATAAGATTTTTAACCATAGGATTAGCACCAATTCAATTCTGGTAGGTCATGGATGTTATGAGAGTCTAATAACCAAGTTATAACATCTAAATCGTGGTGAATCAAAAGTACCCAAACTCAAGAACATTAAACCCTAATTCCAATTTTTAATCAATTAGAGTTTCGGGTGGTTATAGAGCACTGGAAATTTAATTCAACATGATATGAGTATCACACAACAATATTTTGACCAAAACAATCACATTTGAAAATACCCAATTCGACTCATAAACCCTAATTATAAAAATCCATTAATTCGTGTTTCTGGGTGTATTTTGAGCATAGAATTAGTATCATTGATGTTAAATACATGTTTTGACACAATCCTTTTAACCACAAACACCCATTCTTGATTATGTGTTCATACGCTTATCGTAGAACACAAAACAATCATAGACAAAAATTTGACCGTTGGATTTGTGTAAAAATCAAAACCTATGTTTGTAAACATGTTAAGATCATGAAACAACTTACAAATTGATGATCAGAAACACGGATTTGTCAAATGATTCTTAGGTGTAGGATCTTTTTGGTGTAAGTAATAAATGTGATGAAATAGTTAGGTGGGAGGTGTTTTATTAAAAGTAACTTTAAACTTTTGGCAGTTTTGGTCCCTCCACCTTTTCCATTTTCATACAAAGCCATTTAACTTCCATTTTGGTTATCAAACAAAGATTTTTAAGAAAGAAACTTTGACGACACTCCCCTCGACTTAATAAATAATGAAAGGTTATAAATTTTAGTCCGAGGAGTGTCATTAAACCAGAAAAGTTTACCACCATTGATAAAAGAAACAACAGGGATATGACAACATGCAAGTACACGGATGATTTTGAAACATTAAGTATAATTTTCTCCCCTCAACACTTGATCGGAAAAATATTGAATTTTGAAAGATTATAGTGTTGATGGAAGAAATGTACTTGCCATGTTGAAAGAAAAATAGATTAGAAGAATATTTTTGTTGTTTTATCAGATTTTATATTTTTGTATTTTGTTTTGAAAAATTATTTACAAAAGAGATTTTGGTGTTTGGGGGTGTTTAAGACTGTTTTAGGAGGTCATCCAATTCCTCTTGAGTCAAACACCTCATACCAATCCGGTGGACCAACTCATTAAACCTAGCGGGAGGCAAGGCTTTGGTGAGAAGATCGCCAATTGGTATTCTGTACCCACAAAATATAATTCAACAGTACCTTGTTCCACGTGATCCTTGATGAAATGATATCGAAGATCAATGTGCTTTGATTTCGAGTCTTGGAACGAGTTGCACGAGATCGCAATGGCACTCCGATTGTCGCAGATACATCGGGATTACGTCAAATACGTAACCATAGTCTTTGAGTTGTGTTCTCATCCAAATGACTTGAGCACAACACGCCGACATGGCTACATATTCCGCTTCGGTTGAGGACAGCGATGTACAATCCTGCTTCTTCGATTGCCATGACACCAGTTTATCACCAAAAAAATTGTAAAGCTCACGAGTACTTTTCCGTGAGTCTAAGCATCCTGCGTGGTCGGCGTCAAAGCGATTAGTTCAAAACCGAGAATCCTTGGATACGGATCCCCAAGTTAATGGTTCCCTTTATGTATCGGAGGATTCTTTTAGCCTCAGAGATGTGGGTTTCAGTTGGTCGCGGCCGATAACGAGCAAAGATATACGGCAAAGACAATATCAGTGCGCTAGCTGTTAGATACATAGAGACCCAATAATACTACGGTATTTTGTAGGGTCCACCAATTTCCCATGTAAATCAGCGTCTAGCTTCTTGGTATGAGCCATTGGTGTGGCATAGGTGTCACAGGTTTTCATTCCAAATTTGTTTAACAATTCAAGGGCATATTTGGGCTGACTCAAGAAAATACCACGGGGTGATTGATGAACTTGCAGTCCCAGAAAGAACGTGAGTTCACCCATCATGGACATTTCAAAATTTTTCTTCATTAGTTTTGCAAAAGCGATTGAAAACTTTTTATGTGTAGACCCAAAAATGATGTCATCCACGTAAATTTGAACAATTAAGATATGTGTCCCGTGATATTGTATAAAAGAGTTGGGTCAACCGAACCTTTGGTGAAATTATTAGCAATGAGGAAAGATGATAGCTTATCGTACCATGCCCTAGGGGCTTGTTTGAGACCATACGAGCTTTGTTCAGGTTTGTAGACGTGATTCGAAACTTCGGGATCAACGAATCCATCCGGTTGGTGACATAAACCGTTTCTTTAAGTTGTCCATTGAGAAACGCAGTTTTGACATCCATCTGATAGACCGTCATATTCATATGAGCCGCGAACGCGCGAAATATCCGAACGACCTCAAGACGAGCGACCGAGCAAAAGATTCTTCAAAGTCTATTCCCTCTTCCGGCGATAACCCTTAGCCACGGGCGTGACTTATTTCGATAACATTTCCTTCAACATCCAATTTGTTTTTCCAAATCCATTTGAGACCAATGACGTAGACCCTGTTGGTCTTTCAACCAGTTCCCATACTTCAAGACGTTTGAATTGGTTGAGTTCTTCTTGCATGGATTCAATCCGGTTGTCTTTTGTCATTGCGTCTTTGATGTTTTAGGTTCGATTGGCGAGCGGTGAGTGCATAAATGCAATGTTCACCGTCGTGTGAAGGACGTTGTCTCATAACGGCCGGTTGATTCGGGTTGCCAATAATGTTTTCAGAGGATGGTCTTTAGTCCATCTATGTGTGGAGGGTTGATGTTGGTATACATTGTGCGGTCGAGGATTCAAATGGTTTGTTGAAGATTCTGCGACATCACAGTGCGGCAGTCTCATTAGCAAACGGGTTAAAGAACGCATTTGGATCAAAATCTGCGAGTGGGGGGTACTTCATTCGAACATCATCACCGGTTCATCATTGTTGGAAGCGGTTTGTTCAACTGTTGTGTTGGAGTCAACCGGTGGTGCTTCTTCAACCGTAGTTGTTGTAGCAGGTGTATCAGGTATAAGAGTATTATCTGGTTGAGCAGCGGAAAGCGGATACACACGAGCACGTTCATCAATATCGTCGAACAGGAGCAAATAACCTTTCCATTTGTTGGCGAGTAAGTTGGGGCTTTGTTCGGTGATGATGGGGTTTGGGGAAGTTTAAGCGGTTGTGTCCGGGTTCCAAGTGTTATACTCGAAGCCATTTCCGTAAGTTCATCAAAATGAGCTTGAATCGTTTCCATAACCTCCTTTGTTCGACGATTCAGTTCGGAAACCTTTAGAATTATCACAATATCCTATAAAGACTCCAATGTCCGCTTTGGCTTTGAGCTTTCCAAAGTCATCACGATCATTATTCGGATAGCAAAGAGATCCAAATACATGAAAGTGTTTGAGATTCGGTTTTCTGTTGTGGACAAGCTCAAAAGGTGTTTTGTTGTGGCGTTTTGTAATCATAGAACGGTTATGAGTATAGCATGCAGATAGAATCGACTTACGCCCATAAGTAATCTGGAAGTTTAGCATTGATTAACATTGTTCTTGCGGCTTCCACTAACGTTCGGTTTCGTCTTTCGACAACTCCGTTTTGTTCGGTGTATGCGTGCAATAGATGTCGATCTTTGAATTCCCACTTTCTCATAAAATTCACGAAGAGTTTGATTAACAAATTCAGTGCCTCTATCGTTCGATTAGTCGAGCGGTGTTTCGTAGCTGAACTTGTATTTTCGTGAGAAAGGTGATGATCATCTGTGGAGCTTGATCTTTGCTTACAAGAAAGTAGACCCAAGTCCAGCGTGAATAGTCATCAACAATTACTAAGATGTAGCGTTTGCCATTGATCGTTTGCACGCGCATCGGGCCACACAAATCCATGTGAAGATGAAGCACATCTTTGAGAGTCGTGTTCCACCTTTGAAGGAAAATGAGCACGAGTGCTTTTGCCTTGTTCACAAGCTGAGCAAAGGTGATCTTTAGAATACTAAAACCGTGGGAGTCCTTCAACTAGTTTGTGTCGAGCAAGGTTGGTGATGGTTTGAAAGTTTAGATGTGATAGACGACGGTGCCATAGCCCGGATTTTGTTGATGTTGCCTTTGAAAGTAAGCAGATGGGAGAAGAAGCAACCATGTCTTGCATAGAGATAGTGTAAAGACTAGAATTACAGAGCGGACATAAGGTCGTTTCCTTGTAGATCACGAATGAAACAAGTTTTCTCCCGAAAAGCAGCTTCCAAATCTCCATCACAATGACCTCAAAGCAGTTGTGACCGAGGCCTTCCACATAATAAACCCCGCTAATTTCGATGTTCCCATTGATATAGTCTCCGTAGCCCTTGATAGCTGCGAAGTGATCATTCGAATCGGCGAGTGCCAATGAACTTTGCAATAAAGTTTGATAACAGTTTAAGGTTGCTGTCATGTGTGGGAACATCCGCTATCAACAATCGAGAGAATGATCGTATCACTGCATTACACCTGAGGCGACACGGATGGAATAGAAGTAGATGTGGAACCGAAATGTTAGAGGGTTCCATAGCGATTATAGTAGATATACACATCAATAGCTTTAGGTATCCACTTAAATCCTAGTGTGTTATATATCCATTTCCGCCATCTCCAACTAGTATTTGCTTTAGTCTTAGTGAATGCACTAGGTGGTACTACATTCCTAGGAGGTGAAACTGGAGCTACGGGGACAGCAAAGCGTTTCTTAGAATCTAACGAAGGCGGTCTACCAAGCACAGACTTAGAAAGATTAGTGGGCCTAGAGGTATTCCGGTTCTTAGGATTCCTTAAGCGAGAGATGATAGCTTTAGCAACACATTTATCATGACAATCAGAATTCATACTTTTACGACAAAAATCACAAGGTGCATCGGTGAATATCAAAAGTACTTAACGGTTTAGCATTCGTTACATCACTATTTCTATTACATTTGCCGGACGCAATATCTATAGTGGAAGCAGCGTGAGTCTTATTCATAGTCCTAGGGTGTTCTTCTACTTTAGCATTCCTTATTGATCTTTTCTTAGGTCGCAACTTCCTATTCTTAGATGTAGTGCTCCTAGGCTGTGAAGTGCGGACGTTTGGAAAAGCAACTATTCTGTTTCAGTAGAAGGAGGCACGTTAGCAACTTGTGATTTGGCAGTAGGGATTCTAGGTTTACGATTACTAAGTGTTCTTGGGCTATTCTCTTAATCATGGTTGGCGGAAGTTGTTCATACTTTCCTAACATTTCTCTTAACTTGAAGATAGTGTGAATCAGATCTTGATTTTCGGACCGAACATTTCCGCAAAATGCATAACTTCTTTAGTGTGTGCAAGATAATGATCAAGTTCATTTGATGCTTCATCACGAGTCTTTTTGAGTAAATCAAATATGACACCATATTCCTTTTAACTTTTACAAGTTCTTGTTCATATTTTGAGATTTGACACTTAAAAGACACGTTTTGATCATCCAGTCGCTCAATTTTAGGATCGAGAAGATTTTGCGCATGGCTGGCGATTTTGTGTTGAAAAGCAAGTTGTTGATCGTGAATATCTTTTTGACACCAATTAAGACGACGTATTGCATTTGAAAGTTCGTTTGACAATCGTTTGTTTTCAACTTTTAAGGACTCGATCTGAAGCACATTATCTGTGTACTCAACATTTACCACGAATCAACGATATCGGCAGAGATATAATCAAATGCATATGACAAAGAATTCAATAACACAGCATTATGGACATCGGCCGGATGACATCTTCCAAGAGTCGATCAACATCTTTTCTCAACAGTTTCTTTTACGTTTAGTGTTAGAAATAGATGTTTCCGTTTTCTCGAAAACGACCTTCATTAATCCAAGTTCCTTATGAAAGTCCCTTTCCCAAGACAATGCACAACTTTTCAAATTTTTAACATTTGGTAAAAGATTTTTTAGAAAAATGTCTCTTTGTTCTCGCTAGAGCGATTGAAAGTGTTGAACTTTGATTTCAGAATGATATTCTATCTCATGTTGTAAAGTTTTGAGGTCAACCATGAAAATGTCAAAATATCGAAGAATTTTGCGATTTTCAGGTTTTGAGTTTACTTCACCGATGGAAGGTAAAGGACCATAAGTTTGTGCATAATCTGGTTTGGGATTAACATTAGAAGACTCGAGGTGTTTTATGATAATCCTTGGTGTGTTAGAAGAATCCGTTGGTGTGGCGAAAGTGACCGCTTTTGAATAGTTAAAAGGTTTGTTGTAAACAACTTTTTCTAATTTTGATCGACTCTCGTCTTCCGCATCTAATTCCTCTTGACGATGATATTCAACAACACTCATAACATAATTATCAATTTTATATTCTGCATTGGAAACTTCAGGATTTGGTTTGAATGCTTTGGTTGAAAGCTTAGGTTTGTAATCGGCAAGATTCGGTCCATATCCATTTGGATTGGGTTTTAAAGTAAACTTTTCAATGGCCGTGACCGACTCGCCATGTTTGTAAACAACAGTTTTAAACTCTTTAAGTTTGTTTTGCAAGCCGATGATTTCTTCAAGATGATCATCTATTCGTTTAGTTGAATGCTTTTTGTATGCAGAGAACTGTTTTTGACAAGTTAACAACTCAGCCTTAGCTTTTGATTTTCCAAGGTGAGAGCGTTAATTTGCTTTTTATGTTCATGTTTGATTGTTCTATTTAGGACAACAAAGCATTCTTTGGAGCGGCTAGATCACGCATCTGTCTTTCTAAATATTTTTCGTTTTGATGAGATTTGGCAAAGGCTGCTTCAAAACCGTTTTCACGTTTTCTTGAGTTTTGAAAAAGTTGAGTTGCTTTTGTAAACATTCAAAATCCTTGGTTAACAGTGCATTTTTGCTTTTCAAGTCATGATTAATGGCATGACAATTTTCCACTATGGTTTGTTGGTCTTGTATTAAACGAGCAAAATCTGGATGAGGCAAAAGTTCGGTTTGTTCAACGTGAGTCACAACATGATCATTACTTGAGATCCTCAAGTATAACCACGGAGTCAATTTGATTATCAAGGGAAACCGTTTGGTCATCTTGATCGTCAAATATAACTACGGGGTCTAGTTGAAAATCGTCGGAATGAGATGTGGATGGATCATTTTGAACATTCGAGCCTTGCGGATTCGGATGTTGGCGGAGATATGAGATCGAGAGATAAATATGGTTTGTTGGTACCTGAGACAAGCCATCGTGTCATACACTGGGTCTGTGTCACTCATGTGTAACTCATGCATATTAGCCATCAACATAACAGTTGCATTGGCTTGCAAATCCTCCATATCATCATCAGTGCATTTGCCATAAAGCTCGTTCTTTGTCGTGAGAGTTCCACCGGCTTCATCCTTAAGAGCCAAAAGAAGAGCCTCTTTGAAATAAGCACTGCCCATAGTCCTTGGCTTTGGGCATGCATTAGCAGTGTCCCTTCTCATTGCGGTTGTAGCATCGAAGACCATTCAACCCATTCGAGCATTTCCTGTTCCACCACTTGAGCTCGATTGTTATTCCTACCCACAGCATTAAACCCTTGACCACGCCCATCGGCGACCATAACCACGATTCCGAACTTCAACTCGTCCATTGTTCACAACAGCTTGATTCCTTGTATTAGATGAGGAGCGAATACGGTTGTTGGATTTGTTGGTATAACGGCTAAAGGCATTAGCAATCATAGCAAATCCTTGTTGCGGTGCTTGAGCGGATCGAGATTCCTCATTAGCTTCACTTACAAGTGCTTGAGCATTGTTGTTGTTGTATGGAACCAATTGAGTTTGTTGAGATTGAGGTTGTGAAGGATCATATGGTGTGATTGTAGCAGTTGGTTGAGTTTCTGGTTGAGGAGAATAAGCTTTTGAGCATATAAGGCAAGTTGTTGATTTTTCGGATGTGTCGGTGGAGCAATTTGAGCACGGAGAATCCTTTCCCTATCAACTTCCTTTTCTTGAGGCTTCAAGTAATCGTACAACAATCCGTATGTAGAATGATGCAAATGTTCTTAAACGTTGACGGAGAAAAATGACATACTTCTCCCATTCAGGACCAAGACTACTCGGGAACTTAGTATTCACTGCAATTCTTGGCATGATGATGTTGTGTTTATCCAAATCATTGATGATGTCCGAAAAACGATGATGATAGGACTCTAGTGTCTCTCCCGGTTCAATCATGAAGTGTTCATAAGCCAAGTAAATTTTGGATTCCAAATCCTCCTGATTGAGTACTGATCCTTCCATAAGAAGATGAATATGATCCCACATTTCCTTTGCAGTCTTTTGAGCATCAACACTTCCAAGAATTGGGTTAGGTAATCCTAAGAGGATATATTGCATTGCAAGTTCATCAGCTTCATAGTGTAGAAGTTCTTGAGGATTCAAGTCTGCACAAATGTAGCAATGTTTGTTTGTTCATCTCTTGGTGGAATAGCATTTGGATCTCCGGGTACAATGACAGTAGGCATCTCAAATGGACCTTCCAAGATAACCTTCTTTAAGAACTTTCCATGTGGCTTCTTGAGATCACAAAACCTAAAGAACCTTATCACCCATTGATCGTAGTTTCTGGAAGTGAGCATTGGAGTTCTATCAAGTGATCCACCTCATGAATTGATTGTTGGCTACTTAAAGCTTCACACATCTTTGCAAACCAAGTGGGTTCCTTCATAGTGTTCCTTGATGGATGTTGATTGAATTCATTTGTGTAGGGTTGAACTTGAAGACTTGGTGGTGGTTGAACCATTTGAGGTTGTGGAATTGCAGCAAGTTGTGGAGTATGTTGTTGATTAAATTGTTGTTGATAAATTGCTTGTTGTTGATTCCATTGTTGATGTTGTGGACTTAATTGTTGTTGGCGTTGAGAATAAGTGTAAGGGAAATAGTTAGAGTATGGTGGTTGTGACATGTTGATAAACTTGTGTTGGTAAAATGGATCTTTGTAGTCGAATGAACCTTTGTTGATGAAGTGTCCTTAGGCGTAGAAATCACAATAACCAAGTAGCACTTATGCGTAAAAACACCAAAGTTACGCGTAACAATGAAGAGTTACGCGTAGATTTAGCTTACGCGTAAGTAGGGAAAAAACGCTAAAGTTATGCGTAGACACAAAGTTAGGTGAAAGTTAGGTAGGATTATCTTATGCGTAAGACTAGGCTTAGGCGTAAGATGAATCTTATTCGTAGGATTTCTACGGCGTAAGCTTTATGCTTATGCGTAATTTTAGGGTTTTATCCCAAGTGATCTTTTACACTTCACAGTGCAAAAGATATCTAAAGTCGACGTATTTTCAGGCTTATCCAAGCAAGAAAACACGGGGTAAACCACGAAAACGAAGATCAAACCAAGGAAATCCTTACGCGTAGTTTTAGGGTTTTGCTACGCGTAGGATTACTTCGAAAAATGATAATGCCCAAATATGTTTCTAAACCAGTTTTTGTGTGATGAAATAGCTTCAATAACACCAAAAGACACAAAAGTGTGAAACTTGATGATCCAAAGCTCTTAAAACAGTTATGCGTAGGTTGAAACCCTCGTATAAAAACTAGTTTAAAAACCACGATCCACGCATAAAGTTTGAAACTTTTTGCCAAAAACACGTATTTTAACACCTTAAAACGTTGAAAGTACAAGAATCTTGGATTCAAAAGTGTAAAAAAGACGTTTTTAAGCGAACCAAAGTATTATCCACGTTTACGCGTAAGACCAAGAACAAAAACTTCAAAAAAAACAAAACGTTTCACCCAACTAGTTGGCGATTGATACCACTGTTAGGTCACTAGTTTTACAACACAAGCTTACAAGAAAGATAGAGAGGCGATTGAACAAGTAAACCAAATACACACACACGATATGAAGGAACGGTTATGCGTAGGGCATGAGTGAAAGAAAACTTGAACAACCAACCCTCAAGTGAGGGTTATTACATAGTATTTATAGGAGGGAAGCTAGGACAACACTCCTAGTCCCTTCTCCTATGGGCTTGGGCCTAAGCTCATGGGCCTTCTACATAAGCTTAAGGCTAATAACAAACATAAAGGCCATAATAAGCTAACTATTACATATGAGTAACTAACACTTGAATAAGGTTTAAGAGTGATTCCAACAGGGGTCAATAAAGAGATCTTTGGTTTGCCAATTCCTGACGTTCTTCTCACTGACGATATAAAGAAGACTGACTACTTCAAATTATACAAGAAAAGGGCATCCAGATCCAATGTTGATGTCACTCAACCTCACAACCCAAAAGTCTACTTCAAGCACAAAGACCTCATATGTTCTTCCAGAAGAGACGTGATAGATCTCGGCCACCGACGCCATCACAAAAAGCATAAAAAGAAAAAGAATGATGTCTAAAAGAAAATGTTGAGAACCGAGACACCAAAGGGTGACAAATAATTGGTTGATGAAGACGAGGCTAATTTGCAAAGAAGGAATTCAACAAAGCACGAAATTAACATGAGACCACCTGCAGAGGTGTGTCGTGTTAAGAGAACTCAACCACGCCATACAACTCTAATCACACAAGACAAAGGGAAAGGGATTGTTGGTGTTGATGCTTCAACAAGTCGCTCACATGCTCGACATTCTCCTCTTCACCATCAAGAACTACCACCAATTTGAACCGAAGAAAAGTGTTGAATCATCTTCAAAGTCAAGAACAACTGGATTGGAAAGGAGGTATCCGGCTAATGAAGATACACATGTAAAGTGATACCCAATCGATAAGAATGATGATGAAGAATTGTCAAAGACTCACCAAAACCTTGAGTCAAGATCGATGAACATGCACTTGGAAGAACCAAACATGCTCATCGTTCTCTATCTTCATTGAAGAATCTAGATACCGGGTCTCTCATTTGGTGATCAGCTTCTTAAATGAAAAACCCTCGATAACAAGCCGCTTAAGAAAATGATGAGAAAGAGGAAGTCAGTCCATGTATATTGTTGATATTCAGAAGACACATCAACCACTCTCCAATGTCACATCTATTCAAGCAACCGCACTTCCACCACCCAAACCCAATATTGATCCAAGCAAGTTGTCACCGCTATGATGCCGCCACTCCACCAACCTCACCACTTCCTCGCTTCACCTCCTCAGGTCAAAACGACCGAGCAAGTGCTCGAAGAGGCTATGTCACGTGATATTGCAACTATTGAGAAGCATTTCCTATCGCCAATAATCTGCAATACCGTCAAAAGCGGAGAATCTTAATCTCAATGAGATTGTTACAAAGGCAATAGAATATATATTAAAGATGCGTTGAATGGGCAATGAAGGCTCCATTACTTCAACATTCAAATACTTTCCGATTTTACATCAGACGCCTCTCTCTAAAGAATGTATAAAGCAGAGACATCCGACAATACGCATAAGAAATTATATGTTGCATTCGAGGAATCGATGAGACTTGATAATTATCGCCAGCTTGAAGATGTAAGAGCAAGGGAAGATAAGAAGAAAAGAAAGAATGTTCCAATGAAATCAATGGATAAGTCCTCGAGGCCCTGCCACCACCACCTCCTTCACCTCTAACCGAGAGGGAAACTTCGGGTCCGGTGGATCATCCGCACAAACACTACACCTTCACCACAACCACCAACATCACATCCAAAACCGACAAATAAATCCAGCTCATCCGGTGATCAGGGTACTCAAAAGAAGTCCGCAAAGATGGACTACTTGATTCTAGGTTTACCCCCACCTCTCCACTATCCCGTAAGACCGTGTGCTACGAAGAGTCTCATGTCATGGCGAGTCAACGATGACGATGATGCATCCACAAAATATATCCCCAAGCCATCTGATGATGATTGGTTTGATGCATATGTTTCGTGAACGCTCTAAGACCACGAGTTGCACCTCAAAGACATGACTCAAAGCCGCTCATCAAGAGAGACCTCAAACCTTAACCTTCATGGTTCATCCCAGAGTCCGACACGATGATTCTCGACAACAACCGGGCCTCAACAATCACTACCAACTATGAAGCCCTCTAAAGACTCACTTCTTCACATCACATGAGATATGTTTTATGAAGTGGTTTTGTGAATGAAGGAATCTCGCCCATCACTCCAAAGGATCTTGAAGGACAAGCATTCGAAATTGTCAAAGTCTTTCACTCTGATGCCAATCGACTTCAATACCGGATGGAAGAATGTCATAAGATGCCGAGTGATCAAGTCGAGAGCAGATTAGCCGTTTCAATGTGAACATGCCTCTTCCTCCTCGGTGGTGAACCCGACAAATGACCATTCGGCCTCGAAGTTCTTCTTCAACCATGACTTGGACTATCTATGTGCTGCATCAAAAGAAGACCGCTTTGTCAATTTCAAAGATGAAAGTTGCTACCTACACAGATGCGTCTTGAGCGTATGGTACCATCAATTATGGTCCGACAAAGAACATGTGTATGACATCGAGGCTTCATATGGCATTTCTCATTGGTGGTTCAAAAAAAAAGAAATCCTACATTGAGAGACATGGAGTCGATAAAGACGCAAAGCTCGTTAGATCCAAGCCGCTAATCCTAAGTGTTGTCGCGTAGAGATATTCCCAATCTATGGCTATGATTACCTTAAGAAGATTGTTCTTCAAGAGCACGAAAGATCATGATAGAAGAAAACGACTTCAAACATCTACTGCCAAATGACTTTGAAGATCTCTATCTTTTGAACCTCCAAGGACATCTTGACCATCTACTGTCCGGTGAGAAGAAGGCTCTCTCTGCTGCTGTCAACCTTTGGATCAGGGGCTTAGTCATTCGAAAAAGGGGTGAGGATTTTTAGCTAGGAATGGAAAGCTAGCAGACTCGGTTCAACCTTACAAGGCCGCAATGGGAAGCCTCAGGACATTAATTTCGTCATGACTATAGAGTTCTTGACACCCCCAGAGCCATCCTCTTCACCGAAACTGTGAATACACGGGACATGCATGTTAATGAGACCGTATGCGAGCTCTACAAATTCAGTGATGGAACTCTCAAGATGGTCGAAGAAGAATTGAACTCTAGAGTGAAAGAAATCAAAGTTGATCTGAAGCCGTGGAACAAAACAAAATTCTGTCCACGAGGATTTGAAGAGGTGTGAAGATTTCATTGCTGTCAGGATCGATGTAAGACTTAAGACTCGAATGATCTTCCGCAACCTTGAAAGTTTTGTGGGTGGTAGACTTCGTGAAGGTCATTACAAGCTACTTCAATGAACTGAATGAAGACATCTTCCGGAAGTAGTTTCTGTCTTGAATTTTTGATGTGTAAAATGTGGTGTATGTACTATGAACAACTATAATGTGTGTAATAGTGTTAGGTTATGTATTGTGGTTTCCCTTTTTATCTAAAAAGGGAACTTCAGTGTTGTCTACTTCAGATCAATATAAAACCGGACACATTTTTCTCCAAAAAGTTTTGTTTCATACATATTTAAATCACTTGAGATCCAAAATCTCAAAAGATTTGAAATTTTTGATCGGGGGAGAAAATGTGATATAAATATGCAATATGATAAAAGGTGACCAATTTTTCTCAAAGTGCATACTGCATTCCCATATGTGCTAAACACTTTCGAATCTCGAAGCACATATTGAGGGGGAGCATTTCAAAAGAAAATAAACTATCAAGGTACAAAGGTTTCAATGTTTTATCATATGTACCTTGATTAAGTTTTAAAGGTTTTCTCTATGGCATAATGTGATCGTGGAAGTACTTTAAAGATCTCCTGCCTCTATGTGATTAAATGATTTCAAACAACCAACGCACATATTGAGGGGGAGAATTTACCAAAGAAAATCAAATGGCTTTTTCATAAGAAATTGTGGTCAAAGAAATATTTCAAAGGACTCTTGCCTCCATGTGCTAAACAATTTCAAGATCATATGCACATGTTGAGGGGGAGCATTTCTAAATGATCAACACTATTAAGGTACAAAATGCTTTGATCTCGTATCACAAGTACCTTGATTGTTTTTTCCAAATGATTTTTCAATGGGTTTCAAGGAAGAATGAACTATACCAAAAGACCGACCATTTTACTTTATGCATGGAGTTATAAGGATGGTGAGGTTAGGTATTCGTTCCCACGATCCCGCCAGAGCTGGAGGGATCTACCTGTGGGACAATCCACTAGATAGTGTAGAGTCCTTAGGTATGATGAAAAAAAAGGAGAAAAATGAGAAATGGGAAGAGTGCAGACTGAGACAAAGCTAGTACTGGAATAAACCCAACAAGGTTCTAGTTATGAAGTCTCGGTTAGCACTGGAGGGGTTGAAGAATGAAAAGGAAATGAATATGAAAAGGGCGAAAAGAAATAGCCCTCCAATAATTCAACCTTAGGGCAGTAACCGGGTCCAATACATATGCTACTGGTTGTTACCAAGGTAACACTGGTATTGAAGACAAGATGTCATGGACCCAGTGACGCACTACACTAACCTTCCCAAGCTACTCAAGTTCCTCTTAAAAGGGCTTGTTTCATTCTCACTGGGAACCGACATAATCTATCGACTTTCTCTTAGAGATTGTTGATATTAAAGAAGGAGTCCCTCTCCCTAGTCTCCGATATAGGAAACCAAATGTGCATTATTGAGTCTAGAGCCACGAGATCATCATATAAATCTCTTTAGGACACTGTCAATGAAGACTCTCTGTTTCACACAATGTGGAAATAGAGATTATATCTTATGAGTCCTACGCATTATCCTTGTGGTATTGCCAGAACATCCGAGTGATATGCTAAAATATTCACAATGAAGATGGAAAGCCTTCTGGAGCCAACATCAAACAAGCTCCCGGTGGGTGGCATGTGAGATCTATAAAATAGATCAACCATGTGACAACTGAACAGAAACAATGGGGCGAGTCATAATTATGATTCAATCCTGGTTCAGGTTATGGATTGACGGATGCCTTTGAAAAACCAGTCGTTGTGCTTTAAAACTCTTTTCTTTAGCACATCGACTGTGTACTCATATTTCAAAATAAAAGGTGTTTATGATTGATAATTGATTTTCATTAAAACCTTCGTTGTATTGCAAATACAATTTCTATTGAGAGATACACGATTGTTTTTCAAATCTCTTTTCATCTATCGTGAATCTCAATTCGGTTTACTCACTCGTGTTGTCTTCTTTGAGACGTTCCGGTTTGAGAACTAAACATTGCGAAACCCTGTCAAGGAAATTCTTCGAATTATACGATCACGAGCGATACTTATATCGATCAATGGGGAACGTGGGCCGTGTACCTCAATTCAACGAAAGTGATCAAAGACACTCTCGTACACTTTATTGCTAACGTTGTTTGCGTGTACGCCCGACGCTTTGCGGCTACCGATCGAGAATGTGATGCTGTCAATCCATAGCCGCATGCTCACACATCACATTCATTTAAAAAGAAATCATGATTAGTGCATCAATGACTCTGATATTTTCATTCCATGCTTCTACGCCTGCCGCCAATATCATGAATAACCGAAAGCTTCCGCTACTCGATAAGAAAAATCATGATCCAGAATGTGAGCATGTCGGTCCAAGTGTCACAATATCATATGCTGGCAACACAACAATGGGTGATGATGAGATTAAACTGTTTCGATGATCTCTATTAAAGCTCAAAGGTCATCAATGTGGATCAGCTCTATAACCTCCACAAAATATACATTGTAGTTGAACAATGATGAAATCACCACGAAAGCACAAAGTTTGAATATTTTGAAGATTTGATGTCTACGTGCTCAAGAACAAAGTCATGAATAGAATGCTAGGATGCAAAATGTAAATCATGGGGTGACCTCCCTTAGGGGGAGATTGTTAGGAATTAGAAATTCCATATGTGAAGAGTCGTTCACCCCAAATATTATCTAGCATAAGTTAGCTCGTAGACATATCGTTTGTTACGTTATTTAGTAGTTAGTTTGTAGCATAGAATAGTTTAGTGTAACACCGTGGAGGAAGGACGGGTCTTTACCCACTGTATCCCTGATCCACAGGCCGTCAGGAGGTCATTTATTTTGTAACCTATAAATACCCTCTACCTCCCAAGGTAGAGGGCTGGATGTTCATTTGGAATCTAACCTTCCATGAGTTTCTCTTTCTAGAATATCCCACTTTCTCTTTCTAAAACCATCTAATCATACGCCTTATTTGTGATTGATTGTGTGTTTATGAAATCCAATATGTTACACATATTATCGAGTATTCGCATATACACAGATGATTAGTTTTCCGATAGATCGCAACAATCAGGGGGAAGAAGTAGTTATTTCATCTTTCGTGGTTTGTTGAGTGCGAAGCATCTACATACGTGAGAAGATGTTGCTAATTTCTTGCATTGAAAGAATCAAAGACTTCGTCGTGTACTGCAATGCCTCGCATAAAGGTTGGGAGCCGTTTTGATGTAAAGGGAGAATGTGGTAACTTACACCACTCCCAAGCTCAAAACACATGAGAAGAAATGCACCACTCACGGCTTAGAGTTAGGAACAGTCGTGTTTGCACTCTGAACTTGGAGACATTATCTGTATGGCACAAAGTGTACCATTTTCACAGATCACAAGAGCCTAAAACACTTCCTAGACCAGAAAGATTTGAACATGAGATAGTGTCGCTGGTTAGAACTTCTTAGTGACTACGACTGTGAAATCCGATACCACCCGGGAAAGGCAAATGTTGTAGCAGATGCTCTTAGTCGAAATGAGAGAGCACAACCTTTGAGAGTCCAAGCTCTAGGGATGACTATTAGTTCACCTCTTCCATCTCAAATCCTAGAAGCTCGCTGAAGCGGTAAAAGAAGAAAACCAACCTGCTGAAAACCTCTATGAAATGTTGGAAAATGAAAAAGATTCATAAAGCATTCGCGATTTTATTCTGCACGAGTCACATAAATCAAAATACTCTATTCATACCGGAATTGAGAAGATGTACCTCGATTTGAAGAAACTTTACCGCTGGCCAAACATGAAGGTCGACATCACCTTATATGTCAGCAAATGCTTGACTTGTTTGAAAGTGAAAGCCGAACATCAGACACCATCATGGTTATTCGTGCAACCCGAACTTCCTGTTTAGAAGTGGGAGCGAATTACCATGGACTTTATCACCAAACTACCAAGAACCACTAGTGGTTATGATACTGTTTGGGTAATCGTTGATCGACTCACCAAATCTGCTCATTTACTTTCTATCAAGGAAAATGACAGTATGGGCATATTTACTCGTCTATACTTGAAAGAAATTATCTCACGTCATGGAGTGCCCATATCCATCATCTCTTATCGAGACAGTCACTTCACATCTAACTTTTGGAAATCACTTCCGACAGCCTTGGGGACAGATCTACCACATATCACCCCCAGACCGATGGCCAAAGAGAAAGGAATATTCAAACGTTGGAAGATATGCTCCGAGCCTGCGTAATCGATTTTGGAAATGGTTGGACAGACACCTACCATTGGCCGAGTTTTCCTACAACAACAGTTATCACACCAACATTAAGGCTGCACTTTTCGAGGCACTTTATGGTTGAAAGTGACGATGTCCTATTTTTTGCTCTGAAGTTGGAGACATCCAAATTACTGGTCCTGAAATTGTTCATGAAACGAACAAAAATATCATTCAGATACGAAGTAGAATGCAAGTTGCTCGTGCTCGATAAAAGAGTTATGCTGATAAGAGACGTAAACCTCTAGAATTACAAGTGCGAGACATAGTCATGATAAAATACACGCCATGGAAAAGGGTGATTCACTTTTACAAGCGTGGAAAACTCAATCCTCGTTACATAATAGCATTCAAAATTCTTGCTAGAATTGGGTCGGTAGCTTACCGACACGAGCTACCACCAGAACTCAGTAGTGTGCACAATATCTTCGAGGTGTGCAATCTAAAGAAGTATCATCCTGATGAAAACTATGTTGTTCCTCTAGAAGAGATCCTAATTGATGAACTTCTGAACTATATTGACGAACCTATCAAAATCATGGACCGCGAAGTCAAGCGACTTAAGAAAAGTCGCATTCCTATTGTTAAGGTTTGTTGGAACTCGAGAAGAGGTCCCGAGTTCATATAAGAACGTGAAGATGAATTCAAACACAAATATCCTCATCTTTTCTCAACCTTATCGAGTAACTTAAATTGAAATCCAGGAAGGATTTCTTTTAAGGAGAGGAGGCTGTGACAAATGGTAATTTTCCAAGCATATTTTTAATAATAAATACAGTTATTATTACATGTGAGTTCATTTTGAAACATTTTTGGGCATTTCCGAGCTCATTGGACTTGAAGTAGAGAGGTTGTCTGGCATACTGTGAAAACTAAGCACATCGCGTATCGGCATGAGCCTAAGCCTAATAAACCATTTATTAATGATTTATATAATTTTTATGCAAAACTAGTCATGTGACTACTTGATTTTATTGGAAAAATTATTTTAAGAATAACCGCGCAAGTTTTAAATTCTAGGGCGACATGTATCGAGCCTAAACTTATCCTGAATCATTATTTTACAAAAATTACCAGAATGGTCCCTGGAACTAAATTACGCTGCCGGCCCTTAAAGTTTTAGAAACTTTCCACTTTTTTTTTTGAAGTTTAGGCCTATAAAAAGGAAAGAAATAGGGTTTTATCTCAATTACCAAACCCTAGCATCCCATCTCTCTCAATCTCCCACCTCTTACGTCGTCTCCAACCACCACCACCATAGCGCTGCCGCCACCATAAGTGAACCGCTATCATCTCCATCATACTTTGAAGATCTGTGTATTGTGAAGGTGTTTTTATGTTTAGATTGAAGGTTTTGATCGTATTTCTACTCGTCACCGCCATCTCACTTCATGCTTTCTCTTGGTATGTCATTATAAAAAGTTTATCAAAAGTCTTGTTCATTTCTTCTTTGATTAAAACATAAAATGGGTTTTTATCAAAAGTTTTGATAAAATAACGATTCACACAACTATTTTTGTGAATCGGTTTATGTAAAAACATGTTAAACAAAAAGGTATCATCTCTATTTCGTGTATTTTTGGATCTATAAAATCTGTGGTGTCGAAAAATCTTTTAATAAGCTTTCGTTTAAGCTTATTTTTTAGACTTATTGGTTGCTTATTCTGTTTTGGGTCTCGACATGAATTTGGTTAGCCCACATGAATTGGGCCGAGACCCATGTGTCTTGGATTGGACTCAATGTTATGTTATGTGTCGTGTTTAGTTGAGGCAAGACCTTATGGTCTCGGTGGTACTTGGGATTGCTTAGTTTCGGCTTATATTGCTACTTGTGACTTATTTTTTTGGCTTATTGACCTTGTGGAGTTATTCGGTTAGTGGTTTGACTCAAAATAGTGTAGTAGAGGGTGTGTTTGGACCCCCTTTTGCTCTCGATAAAAGTATAGCCTGAAGGGTCGTATGTATTGGTTGTGGCTCAAAAAGGGAAAATAACCCGTACGAGTTTGTTGGTTTTTGTTCGACAAAAGACTAAAAACCGTAAAGGGTGTGTTTGGTTTTCGACTTGGACAAAGAAAGAAAGACAAAAAGGAAATGAAAATGTTAAACTTTAATTAATAAAAAAATTTGATTATCAATTTATTGAAATATGAGATAAATTAAAATAAGTTAAATACGTATCGACTTTTGATAAAAATGAGACACACGTGGGATTGTTGGGTTTTTTGAGACACGTCATACTTCGGATTATCATATTGGACCTTTTTCGTGACTTGTTTGACTATTTACTCGTGGACATTGATATTTTTGATTGATTACCAGTTACGGATTGGTTTAGTGTTAATAAATCCAACTGATATGGTTGTTAGAGTTATTGGGTTGACGAGCCCAATAAGAGCCCAATAAGTATATTGGAGGAGTTTATTAGCCCGTAACTCATGCTAATGACTTACCATTTACTTGTGATATTTTGTAGGTTTCGGATTTGGATTAATAAGCGAGACGAAAGGATTATCGGACTTATTGGGTTGAAGAATCCAATAAGGATCCAATAATCCACCCGACTACCTTATTAAACTCTGACTTAACCATTTGGACTCGTTGACCCTTATACTTGACTTTTTATTGATTGGTAGTCGGATTACTTTTAGAATATGACCTTGGACTTGGATGACACGGATTGAATATGGTTTTGACTTGGATTATCGGCCAATTTTGGATTTGTATTGATAACTTTTTGACATTGGACATTTTAGATTTATTGGACTCGTTATGGATATAGTACGTTAGACTCGTAGCGAATTTAATGTATTAGATTCGCAACGGACATACAATAAGGAAATAATGTCTAATAACCAATAAATATGCTTTACTTTCTATATTAGTTTTCTACTAAATTGACTTGGGAAATTGATTTACAACAAAGTCTTTTGACTTGGGAGCCTTCAATAAATGAACGAGTCATGGCAAAATTTCACAATTTCTATACTTTAACTTTATTTCCAAAAACTCTTTTGTTAAAAACTTCGTCAATCGATGAATCGTATACCTTTTATTGGAACTATAAGTCCAAACTTATGTTTACTTATTAAAAAATTGTGTTTTATACAAAATACTTGGGATTACGGGATAAATACCGACACTTACCAATCGAGCTACCTTTATTGACCTACCTTCTAGTCATTATTTCTTTGACTTCTTTCTATCATTTATTTCTTGACTCAAGTTCTCGTCAGTACTTTCTCGAATATGTCATTATCTATTCCTTTTTTTCATGTGTATTCATGAGTCTATACTTTCTTACCACTACACGAATGATGATACCAAACTCTTTTATAATGATGATACGAGACTATTTTGGAAACTGAAACACATTAACTTTTGAAACTCTTGTGCATTAGATTACTTTTCACATGTCGGATTTTGATACAAGCCTTTATGTATTAGGTCATGCCGAGTTTGTACCGTTGTGCTGTACTATTTCTCGATTCTGTTGTGTAATTGCATTGTTGTAATTGAGGTGAGTTTCGTAGCCTCACTTTTACTCTTATGAACTACTTTGCAAAAGTTTGGGACATGAAAAACTTTTACTTGGACTGAACTATTTATTCTTTACTTAAACTGTTACGTGAACTAGCCAAAGGAACTTAAATCCCATTACACATTGGTTCTTGTTGAGAAGCGCGAGTGTTATAGATAGATCTATCGAGGTTGATATTCCCCCGTCCAGTGTTGGTAGCGCCAAACAGAGGGACGTTTATCATGTTGGGACATAAGTATACGAGATTAACACTTGTTCGGGCTTATTACTGTAACATGCTTTGTGGCCATGCAAACTGTGTCGAAGCTTCGTTTGCATGACTTATGCTAGTGTAACATACTTTACTTTGGTGAATTATGTTTGATTTCATGTTCACATGCTTGATTAACATTTCACTTTATTGATTTATACTTAAACCTATGAACTCACCAGCTTTTGGCTGACCCTTTTAGCATGTTTTCTCAGGTAATTGAACTGGATAATTATGATGTACTTTTGGAAGGCGCTTGGCAAGTGGCATGTTCATGGGAATAAGTTGAAATATTTTTACGCAGACTCTGAAACTATTGGGACTACTTTATCTATTTATGGGTCTTACTTTTCGTACTTTTTGAATAATGTAATACTTAATACTTTTGGTTGATGTAATACTTTTGAACATATATGGTAATTCCGTTTCCCTATTTCTTGTGTTGTGTACCAATTTAGTAGCATCCCTCAAAGTAGTACTGTCTTCCACTACACTATTTTTAGGGGTGTTACACCTTAGAAGATGCTTCACTTTTTTGGTCATAACTTCTTCGCCCGAACCCCATTTTAGTCGATTCAAGCGGCCACACTAATAGAAAATGAAAATCTACAACCTTATGGGTGAATATGGAATATTTGATCTAGTAAATATGTCGTACTAAGGGTCAAACAACACATATATTATTTTTGGTATATCTTGGAGGCTACTCTTATTCAACCCTAAAAATATCATTCCTTATGAATGACTTTGGAACCATTTTTCTGTGTTGGGGATAGCCTCAAATCATCCCTAACACCTTTTTGAAAATCCATTCCATCCATGAAGGACATCTCGATTCATCATTGCATATTTTAATCCTTCGGTTAGCCTATTGTTTTTTTCTATGAATTCTTTACAACTTCCTTTGATTTTATCTTTGTATCTTGCTACTGATATTATGGGCTAGCACCCTTATGTATTAATGAATTTTATGATTATCATTTTATTTTGGTTTGTTTGCATCGGTTATTTGCTTTTCGCATTGGGATATTATTTATGTTTATTGATGCAGGATTTTCGACCAGGATTTAATATTTATATTTCTCGTCTACCTAATGCACTAATGAGCAGTGAACCCGATCGTGCGTAGTATAGAAGGTGGTAAAGCCGAGGTCGTTCCCAAGAGCTATGTAGATGAGGATCCTATTAAGTCTAAGTGCCACTTTTTTTAAACTGGTTTGAGGTTGAAATGATTAATTAAACTAAGAAATGGAATAAAACGCGCAAAGTAAATAGAGGTTGTGATCAATGGAGAGAAAGTGTGCTAACCTAATTAATAATCCTATCATGTAATGTCTATGTTTTAATTACTTCCAATTGATTCAAGTGAGGGTTTAATTCACTAGGAGAGCATTTGGTCAATTCTTCCTAACCTATCAACAAAGGCTCATACCCGACGTTAAAGGTCGACCCCTTGGAGAGTCGAGGGTCTTAAGTTACCTAAGCCAAGTCATTAAGTACCCTACATGCAAGATTCGAAATAATGAGTGTCTGGGCGCTAGCATCTTAGACAATCATCCCTAACTTCTTAAGTTCATCCGTACGACCGGTGATCATTTCGTCAGTTCGCACAAGAGAGGAAGGGTCGTCAGTTGGTCAATTCTTACCCTTCCAAACTCTACCTACCAACTTAGGGTCAGTTAGTCTATTCTCCTAAGCAACTATATACCACAGCATTTCAAAACTACCGTAGCTATGGTAACTACCATCGAACTATGCATGCATACACTAGAAACAATTATATGGAAGCATGAAAACATAAACAATACATTCAAGGAATCATAACTAGCGTAGTACCAAAGGTGCTTAGCCGATCATATTAAAAGAAACAATGAATTCAATGTTTAACATAATGAAAGAGATGAATTAAAGTAAAAGATAGAAATGATCGCTAATGCTTATCGATATGGTGTGATTCCTCCGTTGGAGATGGCTCCGTATGATCTGCCTTTTGAACCCTCTTCACGTTCTCTGCCTTTGAGTTGTGAGTGAATGATGTGAAATGCAGAATTTAGGGCTTGTATTTATAGGCACGATCATAGTTACGGCTTAACTTGAGTTGAGAGTTACGCCGTAACTTAATTGTCTTTAAATATAACTCTCGTTAAGTAGACTACGGCATAACATTAGGGAAAGGTTACGCCGTAGTTAGCAACTCCGCCGTATAGTAGAAGTGAGTTACGCCATAACTTAATCATCTTCAAAACATAACTCACGTTAAGTAGACTACGGCGTAATGCTTTTGAGGAATTACGATATGGTTGATTGAGGCACGAAATAATTCATGACCTAGATGATTACGGCGTAACCTTAGATGAGAGTTACGCCATAACTGCAGTTGAGTAGGCAAAACGAGATAAAACACTAGCTACGGCTTAATGTGAGAGAATGAGTTACGTTGAAGCTTCTTCATAAGTAGCATACTATCATAAACCGTTAGGAAAACATCCGAATCCGCGTCTCTAAGCTCCAATGCTCATAATTTACCTGGAAATGAAATATAAAGGAATACAAGCGTAAATCCATTTAAATGACATAAAATATGAGCATTATCGGGGGAAATTGACACTAAAAAGTCAGGACTATTTGATTTTATCAAATATCCCCCCCACTTAAACTCTACTTGCCCTCAAGTAGACCTTACTAGAAAATTTTCTAAAAAGATATCCCCCAATACCTGGAAGATATGAGTTTAAAATCCCTTATGCTAGAGTAAATCAAAGCCGAACACCTCACAAAATGAGAACAAACACTCAAATTCTCTCAACTAGTCTAAGTGTCAATTACGAGGTGATCACTCAAAGCACAGTCATAGCATGTATTCTATCATAAGATTGGAGGTTACACAAATCTCCATCACTAGAGTTAGGAACTAATCAATCATTGAAGGAAATATGGGTGGACACGACAATGGGTTAAGGGTGAAATGTCATTACTAACGTGTCACGGAAAAGTGGAAAAATCAATGATACATGACCAAATTCATGGCCAAGACACCAAAGATTGCTTGCTTCATCACCTATACATGCTTCATGACTAAAAGGTAGGATAAGACATGGGAAATAATTGGTGTAAAAATGAAAATAATAAAACAAATAGTCTTAACCTATAACCATGTTGTCACCACCTACCTTCCATCCAAATTCAAGCTTTAAGGTGAAGAAACCGGATTATGATGTATCAAGTAGATGTGCCATTAGCGGACGTCATGATGTGCACATTAGATGTTCTCCAATTGTTGGAGTAATATAATTACAAACTTAATTCTTCAAATGTGACTGAGGTGGCCTCCTTGATGCTTAATATCCGATGAGCTCCTATCATAGTGCTTATAACATTGCACTTAACAACAAACAATAAACTACTATTTTTTTTCATAACTACTAAAAACATAACATCCCCCTACTTGAGAAGAACATATAATGAGAATATGGCGGTCTTCGATGATCTTCAAATATAAGTCTTTGACGAAAGCGTAATTTCCGAACCTCTCTACTTGAACCTTGAACTTGGGCAAATAGTGACTTCCCGATCACAAATTAAGACTACACGGTAGGCTAAGGTGAATGGGTGTAACGAAACAATATAAGGGGTATTAAATGAAATGAAATGCTCTGAAGGGTGTTGTTAATACAAATAGGCCGTAAAAACGTTTATTTATATTCTACGATTTTCTAATGTTTTGTCAATAACAAACGTAAAATCGTTTTAACGAAACAAATAAAATACGTAAATGATTTGAGCCAATAGTTTACTAACACACTTACGGTTTCACATAAAACACCACACAAGTAATAGTGTTTTCATGATTTAGTAATACATATGTACAACAACTAGTGTTTACATATTAGGTAGATATATACATAATTGGTATGTATTATAATGGGTAATATAATGGGTAGAAGTGTAAGTATTTTACCCCTTGACCATATACATTGAATGTAGTTGGGTACAACCCAAAGTCCATGACCCATACCCATGGAGCATAACCCATAACCCATTGCATGACATCATGAATGGGAGATATCCATGACCCATGGATTTAACCCATGACCCATGGACTAGATGCATTGCACCTACTAGATATATTGTATCTACTTAGATACCCATGGTCCAAAGTCTAGGACCCATAACCCATGACCCAAAACCCATGGGCAAAGAGGAGCGTCCCACATTTCCCCCAGTTTACACTGGATGGGTCCCTCAAGTAAGGGATCCGTGGAACAGTGGCTTATTTTCTTCAATAAATAGTGAGCCATTTCTTCTTTTTGGGTTGCCACTCCTACACATACTTTCTACTAGTATTGTAAACCTTCTAACCTCATATCCAAAGGATCTCTATATGTAATTTGTGTTTGTTTTTGTGTGATTCTCTAGGTTCCTCTTAAAGGCGAGATCACCACCTCTTGAAGTCGAGAAAGCTCAAGTCCATGAGTTGCCATGCTTTGTCATCATCAAGACTACTGAGGTTCTCTTGTTGATAGTTCTTTCTTCCTCCCAAGAAGTGTTGTGTCAAAGGCATTAGTGAAGGATGCCGAAAGAGTCAAGACGAAGGCATTAGTGAAAGGTGCTTAACGTCCGTGTCAAAGGCATTAGTGAAGGATGCTGAAAGAGTCAAGACGAAGGCATTAGTGAAAGGTGCCTAACGTCCGTGTCAAAGGAATTAGTGAAGGATGCCGAAAGAGTTAAGAAGATGGCATTAGTGAAAGGTGCTTAACGTCTTGGTCAAGGGTATTAGTGGAGGATGCCAAGGGTGTACAATCGATATGGTGTATCGATGTACAAATAGAGATAGGTTGTATCCAAGGATGTTGATATCCTTGATGAAGTTTTAATAAGGAGTGGATCTCCTTTGGGATAGGTGTTGTGTAGTGTTGGGTAGTAGTTCCTCCTTTCTAAGGGAACTCAGTATCTAGCCTTGTACCGGATAAAGGGTAGGAGACGTTGTGATAGGTATGGTTTTACCTTGTGGAAGAACCTGGTGTCTAGCCTTGTACCGGAAAAAGAGTAGGTGACGTTGTGAAGGCTTCTCCGCCATAAGGAGTTGTGTTGTGTAGTGATTACGAACTCTCGAGTAGGTGACTCGGGGAGTGGAGTAGGGCAAGGAAGGTGTCCTTGTAGCCGAACCACTATAAATACTTGTGTCATGGTTTTGTGTTTCTTACTCTCTACCTTTACATTACATACTCACATATCTATCTATCAACGTCCAACATACACATCTAAATAGATTGACATAAGTTAATCTAAATATTTTAAAACGAAGTTTTAATCGGTAAAACTATTCAACCCCCCTTCTAGTTTTCCACAATTGGCATCAGAGCTTCGTTACCAAGTTTCTTAGAGTATGTTGTACTTTAAAAACTTGATACGATCCGTGTATGTTTGAAAACTACAAAGAATGAAATTTTTTAAAACAAATTGTTTCTTTTATGTTGGATAGTGATAGATTATTCTAACATTTTCTTTTCAAGAAATCTTCATGCTAGGATCTCTCCAAAGTCTTCATTTCTATTCAAAGAAAAATGAAGTCAACTTTCAAGGAAGAACCTAAAAGTAATCACAACCTACTTATTCTAAGTACAATAGATTACTTTAAAAGCTCATGAAGTATTTCGGTTTTATGGTTTCTATAAACCATATAAAAAGTTTAGAGGTATGTTTACTTATCCACAAATTAGCTAGTTTACGTTTACGTGGATATGTTGATATTATTTTTTATTTAGACGTTAATAATTGCTACTCTCTAAAAAGTCTCTTTTCGCCACTTTCTCGACTCACTCATCATCGGGAATAGTATTCCTCCTTGATTTTCTAAAATATCTTCAAACTAACGTCGGCGTCACAAATAGATCCTTGATAATTAACTTATCAAATCCCGTTGACCAAACATTGATTCAATTAGGAACCTCAAAGCTATTTTTGTTCCATAAGCTAGTGTATAACTTATTACAAAAATAACACCAAACACCCTTTTTATGTCCACAGTAGCTGGATCCCACAAGTTGTACTAGCCAGATCCCAATTACAAGGGATCCGGGGGAACCGTGTGACAGAAACCAACCATACGTTTTTCAAAACCAATTCTGCTCTTTTCCCTCTCCTTACAAAACACAAAAACAACCCAATTGCTGCTTTCATCTCCATAGGGCTTCATATCCTCAAGCATCTTCCCCTAGAATATCATTGTAAGTAATTACACTCATACGTTCTAATCTTCATCATCCTCATCCTAGGGTTTATGGTTTTCAAATTTTTTTTAATCAATTGATGAAATTAGGTTTGCAAAATTGATCACTAGAAAAGGTTTTCACATAACTAAGATTCCATTGTTCTTACAACATTATTAATACAAATCAAAACCATAAACCCATCTCAACAAATTTTACCTAATTGGAATATTTATTTTTCTAGGACCAACCATGCCTAAAGCTACCCAACAAGACCACCATGATACCATTCACTACCTCACTAAATACTATCGAAAAGAGGGGTTTTAAAAAACCGATCATAAAATCTTTAAAAGACTTGAAAAATGACTTATCCACGAAAGTCGTGTGGTAAAGGAATGTTTCCTTGAAAATACTGACATTCTTCAAGTCTTCTCGGCAATCAACTTTGATTGTATCCTTGATATTGATGAACAAATTTGTCCGGTTTTCATCTTTGAATTCTACAAAAGCGTTAGGATCATTCGAAATAGTAATGATAGCATCTCAATCGTTTTATCATCAATAAACAAAACTTTACTCTACCCCTCAACACATTTGCACAAATCCTCCGCATTCCATGTGAAGGAATTTGTATGTACTCCCAAGATTGGGAAATATCCAGTCAATCCTTTGCACTAGATTCCAAACCAATCTACCGCACTCCTCTTGATGACCCCGCAATTGTTCGAGACACCATTTTCCAAATTAGAGCCGACCAATCTCGCCTCAACCGCAACAAAGAGCTTATTCACTGTGATCCTTTCAAATGGAACTCTTCGAAATGCATCCCATCTATAGAAAGTGGGTAGAAATTCTTAGGGAAAATGTCATTAGTTTGGTCGGAAACAAAGACCATCCAAACGCATGTCTTCTCCAAATGATATATTGCCTCATTCACCAAAGGCCATTTAATCTTGCCTATTACATGGTGAAGACAATGGCTGGTGTATTCAAAGCCGCCAACATGATAATTCCCTATGGTATTCTCCTAACACGACTCCGTGAGTATGTTAGTGCAATGCAACCTTCTCCAATCAACGATGATCATTTCCTTTCCGATAACGTCATGGTACCCCTCACCAAACAACCCTCTAAATGGTTCATGGTCAATGGAAGAAGACCTCGGACTCTCCCGGACTCCTCAGAAGAAGAAGAAGTAAATGTCAACCCCGTTGCCAACGTCGACTTGGACCCCATAACCTACTGTGAACAACTTCCAACTCTTCCAAACGAGATCGAAGAATTCAAACAATTGAAGGGCATGATCCAATGCCTTACTAACTACGTCGTGAAGTCAAGAAAAAGGAAGAGAAAAGATTGAAAAAAGAGACATTAGGATTATGGTTGCTTTTAAACATTTTGTTTATCATTTTACAATGGATGCTTATGTTTGTGAAATGCTTTATTTTGGTTGTTTGGATATTATCATTACTACTATTATTTATGATATGGTTTATGAGATACTTTGCTTGTTTTGTTGTTTTTTTGGATTAGAGACCAATAGCAATTGGTATACATAGTATAGTGCAAAATTTGCATTCTTTTCTGTGATGTTTCTGATCTGCAGTTACCGGATCCCTAAAGATATACTAGACGGATCCCTCCTCTTAGGGAACCATGGGATCCGGGGTGACAGATCTACAATGCAGAACAAATCAAAACAACCCACTAGATCACTTCACACTAGCTAAACATAAGGCCTTAGGACCACTTAAGTCTTCTTCAAGCTTAGTAAGCTTCACACTCACTCATAGCTCATTTAGGATCACACTCAAAGTGCTTTTTAATTTATCATATCACCAAAACTCATCATTCTTCCGCTCCTATACTCACACATCATCTCTCACATGTCAACACATCTAGTTTTATAAATCTCTCAATTTTAGCAAATTGATTTTAGTCATCTCTACCTCAAAAATGGGTCAAAAACTAGTTTTTCAATTCTTATAATTTTTAAGGAGTTTTAAAATTTTATCCCAAGTTGCCATCTGATCTCTAGGATCATTTAACATCACTTGACACTATCAATATTCCTAGTGTCATCCTTGATCACCCATTGGTGGTCATAAAGTCTCATTCCTTCCATAAAAGGCAATCATTAGCTACCACCACTCATTACCCTTGATCATTTAAGTCACACCTCATTTAAAACACTTAAGTAGACTGAGACACTCAAGATGTATAGGTATTATAATCTACCAACATCATTTTTCTCTTTTCTTGACTGCTGATAGCCGGATCCCTAGGATTAGCCTAGACGGATCCCTCATTGGAGGGAACCGACTGGCAGATTCAGCAAATCCTACCCAAAACAATCATTTTAAGCTCTCCTTGCTAACTTGAACACTCCATCTTGTCTTAATTAAACTCATAGATAAGTGCAAATCTGTAGTTGACCCTTGTGCATGCAAATCATCACATTTCTAAGGATCTTAGTAGCTTAAGTCTTTAATGCACTTCCCAAATCCTTCCCTTTATAAGCCATCTTGTTAGAACTTCTTAGTCATCAACCACAACTTAATTCTCAGCATTTAGAAACCTTTTCCTTAGTCATTTCATCATGAGGAAAGCTCCTAGTGCTAACTCATCCACCAACGGACCACCCAAGAAACTTGCTCGAGTTGTACACGAAATTTCCTCATCCGAATCATCTCCCTTTAAATCCACAAATGCTAGGATTTCTCCTCCACCAACTCAACCAATCAAACCAATCCCTAAAAGGATTGTTCCCACAAAAATATCATTGCCAAACACCACTATACCCCCTAAACCAAACACTCCTATTTCCAATAAACCATCACCCTTAGTGCCTAGAGCCATATCATTCACCACTCCACTTTCACCACCACACCTCTACAATCTATAGGACTTGTCTCCTAGGCCATCTCATCCTCCACCATTGCCAACATTCTCAATGGAAAGAATAGCGCAACATAATCAAGGTGTTGAATCAACACTAGCACTGGCATCCTTTTCTCCGTCACCCTCAAATAGTCCATTTTGGATTATGAGGAATCATCAAAGTCAACCACCCGACCACATGGAAGTTGACACCTCTCTACCTCCACCATCATCCTTAGTTGAGCCATCATCGAATGTGCCTCCGCCAATCCCTCCTTCTTTTGAGGATCCTCAACCCTCTTCACTTGATCCTCCACATCAAGCCGCTCCATTTCTACCACCACCTTTTCCAAGCCATGACAAGGATTGTTATCATTGTCAACACGTTGAAGGCTTGATACATGAACTACGTGAAGAGCAACATTTCATGTTTTATCACCTCCTCGAACGTTTCGATGAGGTCAACAAACCTAAACAACCATGAGCTTAAGGATTAGATCGTTTAGGAATCACATTTCATGTTTAAATCATTCTCTTAGTTTTTAGATATTTGTAGATCATTTCTCGTATGTTTTATTGAATGAGATTACATGTTATGTGCCATATTGTCTTGAGAGTATGCTTGTTACCTTAATACATGTCTCATTTTGATGTTAACATCTTTGTTACATCACCATTGCTGTATTTTGTTTACAGTCAGACGGATCCCTCTATTTTGCCTAGACGGATCCCTCCAAGGAGGGAACCGTGGGATCCGTGCAACAGAAGACTTGCTTACTACTAACTTGAGTCTAATTTGCAGGAAATTATGCATTATATACTTGTTTTCTAACCTTTGTTTTGTAGATTTTCAATATACACATGAAGACTTTGACATCCTAAGCTAGGGGGAGTTTCGTGTCAAATCAATACATTGAAAAATCATTTGCAATATTATTCATATTAGGATTACATTACATAACGTCCCCTTGCAAAGTTGCAATCATCAAGGGGGAGCATATTCGTCACATAGATGAAATCATTTGCAAACATAGTTGCAATGTATTAGTTTATCATTCCTTCTTACTTGACGCTCTCACAAAGGGATGGACTCGTCAAGGGGGAGCTAAGTCGAGAATTCTTCTCCTGACTTACTCTCTATTTTTCATATTTTTCTTTCATATGTTTTTCTTAAACCAAGGTGTTAGTTTATTTTCGACGCTCTTTTTTGGTTTGACAAAAAGGGGGAGAAGAGAGTAAAAACTCCAACTCAAACCTTTACGAATTTCAGTTTTTCCTTAAAATAATTTTATGTTTTGTCATCAACAAAAAGGGGGAGATTGTTAATACAAATAAGCCGTAAAAACGTTTATTTATATTTTACGATCTTCTAATGTTTTGTCGATAACAAACGTAAAATCATTTTAACGAAACAAATAGAATACGTAAATGGTTTGAGACAATAGTTTACTAACACAGTTACGGTTTCACATAAAACACCAAACAAGTAATAGTGTTTTCATGATTTAGTAATACATATGTACAACAACTAGTGTTTTCATATTGGGTAGATATATACATAATTAGTATGTATTATAATGGGTAATATAATGGGTAGAAGTTTAAGTATTTGACCCATTGACCAAATACATTGAATGTAGTTGGGTACAATCTAAAGTCCATGATCCATACCCATGGAGCATAACCCATAACCCATTGCATGACATCATGCATAAGTCATGAATGGGTATTATCCATGACCCATGGATTTAACCCATGACCCATGTACTAGATGCATTGCACCACATAACCCATGACCCAAAAGGAGCATCCCACGGTTCCCCCGGTTTACACTAGACGGATCCCTCAATTAAGGGATCTGTAGGATCCGTGGAACAGTAGCTTATTTTCTTCTATAAATAGTGAGCCATTTCTTCATTTTGGGTTGCCACTCCTACACATACTTTCTCCTAATATTGTAAACCTTCTAACCTCAGATCCAAAGGATCTCTCTATGTAGTTTGTGTTTGTTTCTGTGTGATTCTCTAGGTTCCTCTTCAAGGCGAGATCACCACCTCTTGAAGTTGAGCAAGCTCAAGTCCATGAGTTGCCATGCTTTGTCATCATCAAGACTACTGAGGTTCTCTTGTTGATAGTTCTTTCTTTCTCCCTAGAAGTGTTGCGTCAAAGGCATTAGTGAAGGATGCCGAAAGAGTCAAGAAGAAGGCATTAGTGAAAGGTGCTTAACGTCCGTGTCAAAGGCATTAGTGAAGGATGCCGAAAGAGTCAAGACGAAGGCGCTAGTGAAAGGTTCTTAACGTCCATGTCAAAGGCATTAGTGAAGGATGCCGAAAGATTTAAGACGATGGCATTAGTGAAAGGTGCTTAACGTTTGTGTCAAGGCATTAGTGAAGGATGCCGAGGGTGTACAATCGATATGGTGTATCGATGTACAAATAGAGATAGGTTGTATCCAAGGATGTTGATATCCTTGATGAAGTTGTAATAAGGAGTGGATCTCCTTTGGGATAGGTGTTGTGTAGTGTTGGGTAGTAGTTCCTCCTTTGTAATGGAACTCGGTATCTAGCATTGTACCAGATAAAGTGTAGGCGACGTTGTGATAGGTGTGGTTCTACCTTGTGGAAGAACCCGGTGTCTAGCCTTGTATTGGAAAAAGAGTAGGCGACGTTGTGAAGGCTTCTCCGCCGTAAGGAGTTGTGTCGTGTAGTGATTACGAACTCTCGAGTAGGTGACTCGGGGAATGGAGTAGGGCAAGGAAGGTGTCCTTGTAGCCGAACCACTATAAATACTTGTGTCATGCTTTTGTGTTTCTTACTCTTTACCTTTACATTACATACTTACATATCTATCTATCAACGTCCAACATACACATCTAAATATATTGACATAAGTCAATCTAAATATTTTAAAACGATGTTTTAATCGGTACAACTATTCAACCCCCCCCCCCCCTTCTATCTTTCCATAGGTGTATCTAGGGGTATCTTGCACTAAAGGTGAGTGCAACAAAAGGGTTTAACATGGGGGTCGAAAAGTCGAGGTAACAAATCGATAGACACACAAAAATAGGCTATTTGGGTGATAATCCTAAAAATATTGCCTTCTCAAACTGATTATTCCATATATATTAAGCGAACTCAACATACCTCGTTTATGGTCTCGAAATGATGCAAATGCCAAGTTCTAAAGTTTACAAGCTACCGGCACACTCATAATTTGGTGGATTTGGGTAAATAAGTGGAAACGAATAAGGTTAATCTCACCATGAAATATGAAAGGTTATAATGTGCTTGGCTAAGGTCTAATCAAGTTAAGTTAAGAAAAACATTTCAAAAATTTTTAAATGGCATAATTTTTCAAAATAAACTAGAAAAACGAGGGCAAATAAGTTCAAGTAATAATTCTACTACCGTCCCCCCACTTGAGATGTACAAAGTCCCTTTTGTACTAAACGTTAAATTAAGGTGAAGAGAAAGTAGAATTAGAGCGAGAACTTCCTTGAAATTCACTCCTAAAAAAAGAGAAGGCCCACGAAGAAAATAGTACCTTTGTTTAAGCATCCACGAGCAAACTTCAATCCCTGAAATCACAACTAACCAACAAGCATAATTCTAAAAAGAAAAAAAATAAAAGAAATCTAACTTACTTTCGTAGGAATCATAGTTGCATTTAGCATATGCAAGAAGCCTTTTAAACCACTTGGTGTCCCCAAGTGGACGAGTGTAGTCTCATGAGGGCTTACAGAGAACACACCCACAAAGTTCCTTTAAAACTAATACAAGGTTATTGTGCAAATATTGAAAATTTTTAGAGTGCAGGATGAATTACTGCGTAACCATAAGGATGAGTTACGCCGTAATTTTGGTAAAACCTGGAATTTGTCTACAGAATACTGTTACGGCGTAACAATAGATGGAGATTACGCCGTAATGGTTGAAAACCTGGAGAGAATCAGCTACTGAAGAGATGTTACGGTGTAACCTTAAAGAGTGAGTTGCCTCCAGAAATGTTAAAAACACAAAACCCAACAAATAAAAATAAAAAGAAATTAGAATAAAAGCGATAATTCGGGTTGTCTCCAGAAAGAGCACTTTTTTTTATTACCGAGTCTTTAAGTTAGACTCAAAGCCATGGGGTTTATGTACTTTTTAGAAACTCCACATAGATTAATTCTCATGTTTCCTTATGATATACAATTCGTTCCATCCGTTTAACGAACTTTGAATTCCCAACATAAGGCATAGATAGAATATCGTCGACAACATCATATCTTTTACGTACAACTGGTTTTTGATCAGGTAAATGAAATGATAAACGATCAACATGTGGATATTGATAATGTATGTTGAATTTATAAAGTCTCCATGCTGCTCCACATGGCTGATATTTAACGACAATCATAATACTCTTTTCTTTCACTTTGATTTTTTCCCGCCTTCTTTATCAAACGTCATGGTGCTTCTTTGTTTATGTATTTGAATAAATACTTGATTGCACCTGATTGTTTGCACCATTCGACATTCATGTGAGCTTGAAAACTTTTTATAAGTAGAGGATTGTATCCAACAACAAATTAGTAACATATTTTAATAAAGATTATAATACAGTAAATTATATTAATATATTAAACAATTATACATGTTTTCCAACTCCACATTGCTTTTAACAATTGTTCGTCCATTATTTGGCCTTTTGTAAACTGGAAATCCGTCATCATTGATATATGTTTGTTTGTTAAAGTCTTTTGAAAACTTTTTGGTTCCCTTATTATATAATAGCTTTATATCCTCGTGCATGCACGGAGCTTTGGCATAAATGTTACGTTTTAACATGCCAAATCATCTGGGTACCTTTTATTTTCTCTTTTTATCCATCTCTTTTGCTCGTTTTATTACAAGCCACCAACTGTTTGTGTAATTGCCTCAATGAATTTGATTTTTTGAAATACTTGCTTTTAGCACTTTTGTCAAGTAGGTATTGATAAAATTGATCTTAGTAGTTTTGTGAAGTGGGTATTTGAACTTGTAGTGTTTTTTTGTGGTTTTGGTTTTGTTTGATTAAATGCTTTTAAGAACTTGAAATTTTTACAATCCACTGGTTGTGTTTCCCTTGATTTCCTGGTCATGGGTAAGGAATCGGGGTCCAAAAAGAATAAGAAAAAGGATAAGGAACCAAAAACCCAAGCTAGGGTTTTAAGAAGCCACACCATTAATGAGGAAGATGATGGAACTACGAGGTTATCAAGTGATGAAATTGTACATGCTGCTGTGAGAGGAGAAAATATCCATGATGAACATAGCCAAAATAATGATCACATAGATGCTGATAATGTCAATACCCATTCAGTCCAAGATGACGAGGATGTTGCTCAAAGTTTTGAAGGTGGAAATACTTTTGAAGCACAACCTGTGAACCAGATAAAATCATCGCTCGTTGGTGATCACCCAATTCCCTCGATGAGTACAAGTTCAGGAAATAAAAAGGACGAAGTCAAATACTATGATGGAGGAGTTCTTGTAAAAGAACCTGGGGACGAACAACAGTTGAAGAATACTATTGACGAGAACCTAATGAAGAAATCCTTTGTGAATGTTGTGAATGGTGAAAAGGCGCTTAAAGAAATCCAATTTCGTGAACTTGATCAATCTCAGCAGCTTGACGATGGAATCAATGTGTAACTGTCCATGGAATCGGTGTTGGAAGCAACTGAAAGGTATGGTAATACTTTATTTATAGGGATAATAATAAAAAAAATGACTATACTTGCCACCCTTTCTTCTTCAGGGTAGCGAACAAAATTTTTTGCTTATGCGGGTATTATACTTTCAAATTCATCCTCTTTAGGGTATTTTGCAAAAAAAGTCGGACATTTTGCCCTCTTCACCACAAGAGCAAATGATGGCAAGTATAATACTTTTTTTTTATCATTTGACCTAGTTTTTATTATGTTAAATTTTGGATATATATTAAGATAATTTATTTAATGATTTATAATTGTGTTAAATCTATGATAAAATGTTTTGTTTTAAGTTTACACTATTTACTTATTAATCGTATTTGTAATAATTTAATATATACTTAAAAAGGGAAAATTAAAATCATTCGGACAATTATAAAAACAAACAACACTTTTTCATTCAGATTCGGACATTATAGCTACCTCTTAATAATAAGATGTGGTAGTCGATTCATATCTTGCATAGTAAGATTCGATGTGTAACATCTTAATCAAAAAAACACACCATTAATCTGGTCATAGTATACTCTCTAGTCTATGCTTCAACAAGTGACGAACAGAAATTTATATGCAAGTACTTCAGGTTGTGATATAATTCCTCCTAATTTAGCGGAATCGTTAAACCTAATTCGTTTAACGCTGAAGCGTTAAACAACTTGAAGTGAATTAGGGCAAATGATAAAACAAAACATTTTTATCATAGATTTAACACAATTATAAATCATTAAATAAATTATCTTAATACATATCCAAAATTTAACATAATAAAAACTACGGCAATTGATAAAAAAAAGTATTATACTTGCCATCATTTGCTCTTGTGGGTAAGAGGGGCAAAAATGTCCAACTTTTTTGCAAAATACCCTAAAGAGGATGAATTTGAAAGTATAATACCCGCAGAAGCAAAAAATTTTGTTCGCTACCCTGAAGAAGAAAGGGTGGCAAGTATAGTACTTTTTTTTATTATTAGCCCTACTTTATACGGCTATTTTATTGGAAAACGGGTGGCTTTCTTGATAGTTGAAAATTATGCGCTTAATGTATGGAAAAAGTTTGGTCTGCAAAATTGTATGATGAATACCAAGGGCTTCGTTTTCTTTAAGTTTGCTTCAAACCAGGGTGTTTTAGATGTTCTCGATAAAGGACCATGGATTATATGCTCTATCCCCATTATATTGAAGAAATGATCGCCTAATGTAAGCTTAACTAAAGAAGACTTAACCAAGGTGCCTGTGTGGTTGAAATTAAAAGATGTACCTTTGGTTGGTTTTACTCAAGACGGGTTGAGTGCTATAGCCACCAAAGTGGGGAAACCAATTATGTAACTCATACATGAGTTCTATGTATATGGAATCGTGGGGAAGGCCAATTTATGCTAAAGTGATGGTTAAGATCTCTGCGATGAACGATCTTAAAGAAACAATTAGTGTGGCTACACCTAGTATTATTGGGGGGAGAAAATAGTGGATGTTGTTACCGTAGAGTATGAATGGCGGCCACTGAGATGTTCACACTGTAAATTGTTTGGACATATGGATACAATATGCCCTAAACAGGTTACTTTGAATGCGAAGACAATCAAAAAGTCGCAAGTCAATGAGGACGATTTTCAACAGGTTGGTAGGAAACAAAACTGTTTTTTTAGCCATTGGTAGTCATATGAACTTTGACTCAAGGAAAAATGATGGAATTCCAGTTGGAAAAGCTAAACAACGATGGGTATATCAACCTAAAACTCAAAAGGTTGGGGCCGATAAAGTGTTGGGTAACCAGGGAAACAAGGAGTCTACACGAGGTAGCCAGCAAGATGGTGCTGGTACTAGTAAATCTCAGACGCATATTGCATCGACATCTCAGACGCATATACGCGAAACCAACCGGAAGATGAGGATATTCAACCAAACGATGTAGAAACTGCAATGTTTATAGCAAGTGGTAAGGGTAATACGGGGGCAAGCACTCCTGAATGAAATGTTTTAAATGATTAGTGCTGCTTCCTGGAACATAAGGGGCTTGAACCGTATCCCTAAACAATATGAGGTTCGTGAGGTTGTGAATGATAATAATCTATGCATTTGTGCGATTCTTGAATCACATGTGATTATAGGAAAGCTGAGTCAAATATGTAACAAGGTGTTTAAAAATTGGCAGTGGACGTCTAATGGTAGCTCGTATGATGGTGAACCCGTATTATCTTGGGTTGGGACCCCAATGTCATCAACTTGATGGTCGTAACTCAGGACGAACAAGTTCTCCATTGTATGGCGAGATCATTAATTATTGATGTGCAATTTTTTGTGTCCTTTATTTATGCAGATAATGATTACATAAGACGAAGAATTTTGAGGAGGAACCTAGTAATCCACAAATGGGTAGTTGGCATTCATTCTTGGGTGATCATGGGGGACTTCAATGCTTCGTTAAGTATTGAAGATAGTTCTACGGGGTCCTCACATTTTATTATTGCCATGTGGGAATTCAAGGAGTGTGTGGACAATATTGAAGTTATGGATGTTAACCAAACAGGTGTGCGATTTACTTGGAATCAAAGACCTAATGGGGAGACGGGCATATTGAAAAATCTTGATAGAGTTATGGCAAATGAAGCATTCATTAGTACATTTCCTAACTGTTTTGCTGAATTCAAACCTTATAGAATTTCGGATCAGTGTCCGGCTGTCCTAAAACTTCCCCAAAAAGATAAGCCGAAACCTAAACCATTTAAATTCAGCAACTACATTGTTCATAAAGAAAATTTCAGACGAGTATTGAAGGAGGGCTGGTCTGTTGTAGTTGGTGGTCATAAAATGTTTAGGGTGGTGAAAAAACTTTGACTCCTAAAGAAACCGTTACGTAAACTAATGTGGTCGAATGGTAACTTACCTGATCGAGTTTTGAATCTTCGAAGTGAGCTAGATGTTGCCCAAATTTCTTTAGATTCTAATCTTCATTCGACTGATATTTGGGTGGACTATAGTCATTTGTTACAAGCGTTTAATGATGCTTTGTTGGATGAAGAACGTTTTCTAAAACAAAAATCTAAGACCGAATGGCTTCGTGTTGGTGATTGCAACTCTAGCTATTTCCATAAAGTTGTAAAAGGTAGAACCAATATAAATCGTATTCATTCGGTTGAAGGGTTGCATGGTGGTATCATTGAGGGTAGACATGTTGCTAATGTTTTCATGCAACACTATGAGAATTTTTTGGGCTGTTCGACTTCTGTGGAAAGCATCTCTAATCCTAATTCTCTTTTTTCCAATAAGATAAATCCTAAAAAATCTAATTTTATGATTAGAAGTGTTACAGATTTGGAAGTAAAAGAGACTATGTTCAGTATTGGTGATAACAAATCCCCTGGTCCTGATGGTTAAACCTCGGCTTTCTTTAAGAGTTCTTGGGATATTGTTGGGTAAGGAGGTGACTGAAGCGGTTCAAGATTTCTTCAAAAATGGTCAACTGTTAACCTAACTAAATCATATAATTATCTCTCTTGTGCCGAAAGTCCAAGCTCCTAGAAAAGTTATTGATTTCAGGCCCATCTCGTGTTGTAATACTATCTTTAAATGCATCAGTTAAATTATTACAAATCGCATTAAAGATAGTTTATTTGACATTGTTAGTGAGAACCAATCTGCCTTTGTCCCAGGTAGACGCATTTCGGATAATATTCTTCTCACTCAGGAACTTATGAAGAATTATCATCTCTCTAGAGGGCCCCCTAGATGTGCATTCAAAGTGGATATCCAAAAAGCCTATGACACTATGGATTGGAATCTTTTTATGTACTATTTTGTTCAACTTTGGTTTTCATGAGATCATGATTAAGTGGATCATGAAATGTGTGTCTAGTGTTTCGTTCTCCATCAATGTTAATGGCTCGTTGCATGGTTATTTCAAAGGTAAAATAGGCCTCTGTCAAGGCGATCCTCTTTCTCCTTATTTATTTACACTGGTTATGGAAGTCCTTACTCTCATGTTAAAGCGTAATATTAGAAGGGAAGAGATTTTTCAGTTCCACCCTAAATGTGAAAGACACGAGATTATCAATGTGTGCTTTGCTGATGATTTATTTATGTTCTCTTATGCAAATGTGGATTCTATCAAAGTCATTAGTGATCCCCTGGAAGAATTTAAGAATTGTTCAGGGTTAGTGTCGAGTCTCCCCAAAAGCACGGCTTTCTTTGCAAACGTTGGTATTGTAGTTAAGAATCAGACTCTAGAGATTATGCCTTTTGAAGCGGGTGAGCTGCCCGTAAAATACTTGGGTGTTCCTTTAATTTCATCTGAGATCTTTCATAAAGATTGTAAAATTCTTGTGCAAAGAGTGAAAACTAAGATTGAGGATTGGAAGAATAAGTCTTTATCTTTTACGGGAAGAATTCAACTAGTTGCTTCACTATTGTATCATCAATGCAAGTGTATTGGTCTTCTATTTTCATTCTCCGAAGGCAATTATAAAAGAAATAGAGGCACTAACTAGAGGTTTCCTTTGGTATAAAGGGGACATGAAGAGAGGTAAAGCAAAAGTGAAATGGGATGTTGTTTCTCTTCCCAAATGTGAAGGTGTCTTAGGTATTCGAAGGTTAAAAACTTGGAACGTTTCTCTCATATTTGGAGTATATTATCGAATCAGCAATCCTTTTGGAGTATATTATCCAATCAACAATCCTTATGGGTTAAATGGATCCACTCTTACTGTATTCAAGGAATAAATTTTTGGGATGTTCCAATAAAAGCAGATTCTAGTTATGGTTGGCGGAAAATTCTTCAAATAAGACCTTTGGTTAGACGTTTTTTTTTCCATTTTGTGGGAAAAGGTGACCAAACATCGGCATGGTTTGATAAATGGCTTGATGAAGGCCCCCATGATTCTTTCATTACTCATCGTGATATATATACGGGGGGTTTCACGTCGAACCGGTAAGGTGCAAGACCTGATGTGTGACTACGAGTGGACGTGGCCCATCGAATGGAAAATTAAATATCCGGTACTAAATTCCTTTATTCCTCTTGCGCTCAATGATGTAGAGGATAAACTTTGGTGGAAGGATATGGAGAGAAATATTTTTAAGTTTTCTGTTGCTCAAGCTTGGCAAGCCATTCGTCCTCGTGCTCCTAAGGTTTAATGGTTCGATGTTGTTTGGTTCTCGCCATGCAGCCCCCGCCATGCATTTCTTGTATGGTTACTTATTGGTGAAAAGCTGAAGACTCAAGAAAAGATTCAAGCATGGGAAGTAGCGGACTCAGTTAGTTTGGAAGACATGAAGTGCCCGCTTTGCAACATCATTCGTAACTCTCATTCACACTTGTTCTTCGAGTGTGGTATCTCCCTTCAGGTATGGCAAAAGGTGAAAGTTTTAAGATGCATTCCTGATATTGGAAACTCTTGTAGGTCAGTTGTTAATACCATCCAGTCTAGTGCTCACAAAAGGTTGGCTCAAGTTGTTGTGGCTAAAGTTCTTTTTGGTGCTACGATTTACTACATTTGGCAAGAAAGAAATAATAGGGTCTTCAAGAAGAAGGCGCGCCAAGTTGATCAAATCTTTGAGTTAATCTTCTCAACAACACGGTTAAAGTTAAGGTCCCTCAATATGAAGAATTCGGATGATGTGGTTCGTATAAGGAGGGAATGGAACATTTCTAGGACCACTTAGTCATATTTGTGTTTTGGTTTCTTTATCTTGGACGTTTTGATGTTCTTTTCATCTTTTTAGGCCTTTAGATTCGCTATCGGCTTTTGAACTTTCATTGTATTGTCTTATTATTCTTTAATAATCTTCACCGAGGTAACCATTTACCCTAAAAACATGCTCGATAAGGCATGAGTTCAAATATCATAAGTTTTTCTTCGTATGAATGTCTTAGTTGACTTTAGAATATTGAGACGTCCACCATCTCTCGACAATTTTTCACTCATTATCCATGTCGTCGGACTTGGGCATCTTGTCACTTTTACTAATCGTAAATTAGTCTAATGTCATAGTCAAGCAACTTGTTATAATACAGAGAAATTAACAAACCTTGAATAGGAACTACTTAAAGAAAAGGAAAAAAATATAATAAAACATGTAATAACTAATACTAATAGATGTCACATTCTCATTTATAAGGGGGCGTTTGGTTCGTTGAAATTCGCTGTAATTCGTTGTAATTGTAATCTGAATTACATTCTAATCATGTTTGGTTGGCATGGTGAAAGAAATTGTAATTCAGATTACATTACAGTGACTGTTTGGTTTGCATTGTAATTGTGATTCAGCCATTACAATTACATCAAGTGAGGAAATCTATATTACATAAAAAGTTGGATGGAAAGTTTTGAATTACGACGTAATTCAGAATTACTTTACTTTAATAATAATAACAACAACTAATAATAATAATAATAATAATAATAATAATAATAATAATAATAAAATAATAATAATAAAAATAAATAATAATAATAATAATAATAATAATAATAAAATAATAAAAATATAATATTAATAATAAAAAAATAATAATAATAATAAATAAAATAATAATAATAATAATATAATAAATAATAATAATAATAATAATAATAATAAATGATAATTAATAATTAATAATAATAATAAAAATAAAATAATAAAATAATAAATAATAATAAATAATTATTACATTATTATTATTATTATTATTATTATTATTAAATAATAAATAATAATAATAAAAAAATAATATTATTAATATTATTAATATTATCATTATTATTATTTATTTATTATTATTATTATTAATAAATGATAAATTATAATTAATAATAATAATATTAAAAATAAATAATAAAATAATAATAAATAATAATAATAATACATTATTATTATTATTATTATTATTATTATTATTATTATTATTATAGTAACAATAATAAATAATAAATAATAATGAATGATAATATTAATAATATTATTTTATTATTATTATTATTTATTATTTAATAATAATAATAATAACAATAATAGTTAATATAATAATAATAATAATAATAATAAATAATAATAATAATAATAATGTATTATTATTATTATTTATTATTATTATTTTATTATTTATTATTAATATTATTATTATTAATTGTTATTTATCATTTTTTTATTATTATTACTATATTATATTATTATTAATTATTATTATTATTATTTTATTTATTATTATTTTATTATAATAATAATTATTATTATTATATTATTGTTATTTTATTATTATTATTATTATTATATTTTTATTATTAATATTCTTTTTTTTACTATTTTATTATTATTATTATTATTATTATTATTTATTTTTAATATTCTTATTATTTTATTATTATTATTATTACTATTTATTATTATTATTATTATTATTATTATTATTATTATTATATTAACTCTTTAAGTTTTATAAAAAAAATTGAATTACATTACGTTGCGAGTCAACCAAACACATTGACAGATTTCATCAATTACAATTATAACACATTACAATTACAACACATTCCAATTCTTTAAATTACAATTAAATCAAATTACAATTATTTCCAAAGATTACAATTCCTTCATGATGACGTATAGTCTATATCTGGGTCACGAACCCGATTAAAGTCCAACACTAACTTAGCCCGGTACGAACTGGGCTCCGCTGATTAGATGTTTGGGCTCATGAAAGCTCAAACCCAAATCTATTTACGGAATAGATATCGGATATCTCCTAAATATGGAGATAATCATTCCCAACCGATTTAGGCGGGATACGTCGAAGGTTGAGGAACACGGAACCAACAAGGATTCCGTGTGTATATAAAGGAATCCCATCCCTCGTTTAAGGTACGATCTACAAACCCTAACTCTCCTTAAACCCTAAACCGATTACTTACTCTCACGCCGGAGAACAATCGTGGGAGACAATCCCACGGTAAGCCTAACGGTGTTTTCGTCTCTTAGTGTGCGGTCTCAAGCAACGATTCTCAATTGGTACGAGAGCCGGAGCTCCAAACAAGGAACGCCCAACTTTTGTATCAACAAGTGGCGCCATCCGTGGGACCATTCACTAAGAACCAAGAACTAGAATGACGAAGCATGGAAATCAGCGGTCGCAACCAGACCTTATGGGAAAAAGACGCACAGTGGATCAACTCCAAGCGACTTCTACAGGGACAACCGGTATTTGCTAAAAATCAGGGATCGAGCCAGACATGGTCCTCCCTCTAGTGGAACGGCTCTCGGGGACAACCCAGGCCACTACAACCACCACCGGTGCCGGAGATCCACTGCGCACTCCTTTTACTCCTCTCCATTCGATGCTAGAAACTAATTTCACAAAAGCACCCGACGCGCCCGATAAGAACAAAGGCATATCTTGGTGGAAACAGACACCCCTGTTCTAGAGGGAGTCGTACCGGAATTAGAGCCAAGTAGTTTTGTCTCTCAAAATTACAAAGCCTTAGCTACTCTCATGGAAGAGGAAGCAAAGAAAAGGTCAGGACGGAGTCTGCATGCTCGACTCAACTTTGGACCAGAGTTTGAGGCGTCTCCACCGCGCCGAAAGAAAGAAAAGCGCGGAGGGATAGTCCGCCCCCAGTATTCAACAGAATTGGGAGGAGAGTAGAGGGTGAAGAGACACCTAACTCACAGCATTCGGAAGAAAGTGAAGAAGATGGACGGCGCAAACAACGTCCACGCCGGACTTGGTAGCCGAGAATCCAGATAGACTTGGGCGTGATACTCCCAGTGAGAGTCCCTCAAGTACAAATTCTCGAGGACAAATTTACGGCGCAAGCCAAAGGAGGGAAGATTCGTCTCTGATAATTCCTCGGACAAGGATAGCGAGGACCTGGACACTGGAAGTCCGAAAGAAATACCGTGACCAAGAGGAGGAAGACATGTCTCTCCATGGCGCCGTCGAGAAGGTGGATCCGTTCACTAGACGCATCGGTGATTTCGAGAAAACAAGAAGAGCATGCCGCTAATGTCAAAACCTATGACGAACGAGTGACCTGACGATCACCAAAAATTTTCGAATCACCGCAACTATTGAAAACGGCCACAAGCGGTGTGGTGCCACATGTTTAATTCCACACTAGTGGGAAGCGGCGAATCGGTTCAACAAGCTTCCACGTAGAAGCATCAATGGTTTTGAAGAATTGAGAAAGGCGTTCCGCCTAAATTTCACTCAACGAAAAAGTGTGCGAAAAACCCCATTGAACTCGCTAGGGTCAAAAGCGCCAAGGGGAATCCACGCAGCTTTTATGGAGGGCTTCAAGGACGAATGTATGCAAGTTAAAGCATGTCCTGAAATACTCAAAATTTCAGGGTTTATGAATGGGATCAGCAACCCTGAACTTATCAAAAGATTGAATGACAAGATTCCCCAATCTTTTGATGAAGTCATGAAACGCACACGGTCCTTCGTCCAAGGAGAAGCTGCTGCGGCAGATAGTAAGAGAAGCTATTCAAACTAACGGCACGAGGAACAACCTGGAGACAATCCACGGACCGAATAGTAACCGTAAATCAGGAACTATCGCAACCAAGGGATGAGCGGGCGCAACAATGACAAGTACACCCGTGACAAAAACGCCGAAGGAAATACTCGCAACAGAGGGCGCAAACTTTCCAAGACCGCCACAAATGCGCACTCCAGAAGATCGGCGAGTGGGGAGTGGCTACTGTGACTACCACGCGCAGAAGGGCCACACCACTAATGAATGTGTCCAACTGCGCCAGCTCATTGAGAAACTGGTTAAAGAAGGCAGATTGGACCATTTGGTCAAAAACATTAAGGAGGGGAAGGATAGACAGAAAAGCGGAAACAAGAAGGAGACACCCAAGGAAAAGGCCGACACCATCTACATGATACAATCATGGCAGCGGGTCACTAGACAGAAGGTTAGCCAGGAGTTTTCCCGAGGAAACGAAATTTCTTTCCCCGCCTTAACTGCGGACAACGCGATGGTTGAGCCACTAACCATTGAGATTAGTGCGGGGGGTCATAACATCCATCGCATGTATGTTGATGGTGGAGCATCGGCGGACATCATGTATGAGCACTGCTTCAAGCGACTGCGGCCTGAAATACGAAGTCAGTTAAGCCCGTCGAACGGCGTTAACTGGTTTTACTGGGTGAAAAGATATGACCTATGGGGAATCGATTACTAGTCAGATCGGAAACGAAAAACTCTGCACGGCTTGGATGGAATTTATGGTGATCAAATCTCCCTCGCCATACAATGGCATTATCGGGAGGCCGGAGATATCCGCTATGCGCGAAGGCCATCAACAGCGCACGGGATGCTTAAATTTCCAGTGGAAGGGGGCATTGTTACACTTTACAATGCCACTGTACCGCATAGAGAATGTAACACGATTACATGCGAAACGGCACCAATCCCAGAACAGTGCGCAACCAAAGTTCCATATCTGAAGGTTGCAATTCACCCAGACTACCCGGAACAGGAAATATCCATTAGAGGGTCACTATCGGACAACGGTAAAACAGCTGTGTGCGCGCTCTTGCAAAAAAACTTGGACATTTTTGCATGGGAGCCAAAACACATGACCGGGGTACCACGCTCAATCACGGAGCATAGACTGAGAATCCGACAAGGGTACTCACCAATACGCCAGAAGAAGCGCGGCCAAGCCCCAGAGCGCGCGCAAGCAATTTTGGCAGAGGTACACAAACTGGTGGATGCGGGAATTATGTGTGAAGTCTACTACCACGACTGGCTTTCTAACCCAGTAACGGTCAAGAAGAGCGATGGTAACTGGCGAATGTGCGTAGACTTCACTGATCTTAACAAAGCGTGTCCACAGGACTGCTACCCATTACCAGAGATAGACTGGAAAATAGAGTCTCTGTTTGGGTACCCCGAAGTGTTTCCTCGATGCGTACAAAGGATACCATCAAATCCAGATGGCAAAGGAGGATGAGGAAAAAACGGCCTTTCACACAAGCCAAGGCATCTACTGTTACACAAAATGCCTTTTGGCTTGAAGAATGCAGGCGCCACCTACCAGCGGTTAGTAGACAATGCTTTCGAAAAACAGGTGGGCCGCAACCTGGAAGTCTATGTTGATGACCTGGTCATAAAAAGCCATACTGAAGACGAGTTAGTGCGCGATATTGAGGAAACGTTCAGAACTCTACGAGAGATCAATATGAAGCTAAATCCCAAAAATGTACCTTCGGCGCCGCCGAAGGCATGTTCCTCGGATACCTAATAGAACCCGACGGTATAAAACCATGCCCGGAAAAGACAAAAGCTGTTATTGAACTTCCTTCACCGCGCCGCGTTGAAGGAGGTCCAATCCCTCAATGGAAAGCTGGCCGGTCTTAACAGGTTCTTGTCTAAGTCAGCAGATAAGTCTCTACCTCTCTTCAAAACATTCAAGAAGTGTATCAAAAAGGGAGATTTTCGGTGGACTACGGAGGCAGAAGCAGCCTTCGCACAACTTAAACAACACCTGGCAACGCTCCCCACACTTGTCGCACCCCGACCAGGGGAAGAGTTAATTATGTACCTATCCGCAACTGATGGAGCAGTCAGCGCAGTGCTACTAACAGATAGGGATTCAGTACAAACCCCTGTCTACTTTGTAAGCAAGGCGCTCAAGAAGACGGAGATGAACTATAGCGCCATGGAGAAATTAGTTCTGGCGTTGGTGTTTGCTGCTAAACGGCTACGCAGGTACTTCCAAGCGCATCCAATAGCAGTAATCACAGACCAACCAATCAAGCAGATCATCTCCAAACCTGACGCATCAGGCCGACTGCAGAAGTGGAGTGTATTGCTAGGTGAGCACAACATATCTTACAGGCCACGTACCGCAATCAAAGGACAGATTCTGGCAGACTTCCTCGTCGAGAAGCCAGACACCGATGAGGTACCCGCACCAAGTAGGACGGAACTACATGACCCATGGATCTTATTTACAGATGGATCCTCATGCGTGGATGGCTCAGGAGCAGGCCTCATTCTTACAAACCCAGAGGGAATGGAATTCACTTACGCACTGCGTTTTGAATTTACAGCGACAAACAATGAGGCAGAATATGAAGCTCTAATCGCTGGGCTACGCATTGCAGCTCGGATGGGTGTACGTAACCTAGAAGCTAATGTGGACTCCCGACTAATAGCCAACCACGTATTGGGCGAATACGTGGCTAAAGAAGAGAATATGATTCAGTATCTCGACAAGACCAAGATACTGATCAAAGGCTTTGACAGGTTCACCATCAAGCAAGTTCCTAGAGGAGAAAATCGTAAAGCAGATGCACTAAGCAAGATCGCCTCGACAAGTTTCGCACACCTATCGAAGCAAGTGCTGGTGGAACACGAAAAGCAAGTCCATATCGGAGATGGAAGTCTCCACAATAATAACGGAGGAAGGTCCTACCTGGATGACACCGATAACGGAATTCCTAAGCAAAGGAACGTTACCCCAAGAGCAGCAGGAAGCTCGCAGGATACGGCGCACAGCACAGAGATTTGAACTTCGAGACAACATACTTTACCGACGCTCCTTCCTCCAACCATGGCTCCGCTGTGTTGGCTCCCTACAAGCAAATTACGTGTTGCGAGAAATCCATGAAGGTTCATGCAGCATGCACTCAGGACCACGGTCCGTTGTGGCACGCGCCATGAGATCAGGATACTACTGGCCAACCATGCACCGCGATGCGCGGGATTTAATAAGGAAGTGCAACGATTGCCAAGTTCATAGACCCGTTCCGCGCCAACCACAGCATGAGCTAACGCCAATTACATCACCATGGCCATTCTACAAGTGGGGTATCGACATTGCAGGACCTTTCCCAGTCGCAGCAGGAGGGTTAAAGTTCCTCATCGTAGCTATCGACTACTTCACTAAGTGGATCGAAGCAAAGGCAGTAGCAACAATCACGGGCAACCAGGTCAAGCGCTTTGTCTGGGAAAGTATAGTATGCCGTTTTGGACTGCCTAGGGAAATCATCTCGGACAACGGGAAACAATTCTGCGACAACCTTTCAAAGACTGGTGCGAGAAGTTGAACATCACACAGCACTTCGCGTTAGTTAAACACCCACAAACCAACGGCTTAGTCGAACGTGCGAATCGAAGCTTAGGTGAAGGAATTAAGGCACGCCTAGAAAAGCATAAAGGAAGGTGGGTGGAAGAGCTATCACATGTCTTATGGGCGCATCGAACCTCAATCAAAACTAGCACGAGAGACACTCCCTTCTCTCTAGTCTACGGGACAGAAGCTGTCATACCAGCCGAGATCGGCATGCCAACTATCCGCACCGCTGAAATCAATGCGGCAACCAATGACGACGAGAGGCGGGTCGACTTAGACCTGCTAGAAGAAAGGCGCGAACGCGCAGCTATACGGGAGGCAAAATCAAAGTCAAGGATGAAAGGGTACTATGACGCTAAAGTGCGCAATGTTTCATTCAAACCAGGTGACTTCGTCTACCGCGCCAATGACGCGAGCCACGCAGAAGACACGGGCAAGCTCGGACCAAAGTGGGAAGGACCCTATGAGGTTACTGAAGCACTAGGAACAGGCGCGTACAAGCTGCGAGGCTTGGATGGTCGCGAACTGCCGCGCACATGGAATATCTGCAACCTCAAACGGTGCTACCTATAGGAATGGCTAAGGCCCAGCGCACAAGCGCTCAGGTACTTTACTAAAGTGCCCAATAAACACCTATGTATTTAATTTTTAATGTAATGTCTTAATTCGTTTCTCATAAACACTTGCAAGTATTAATAAAACGTCACGGTTTCTAGCTAACTCCGTGTCACTTTTAATTTGTTATTTCCATATACTGTATGTCTTAACAATTTTCTATTTCTTGCCTACATGGCGTGCATGCACTAAATTAACCCACGATGGTAAAAGGATAAGTTAACCTACTAAACAACTTGTTGAGTAAGAGGGTTGCAAACCCATCAACACCGGATCACGTATCCTTGTTAAACACCTTGTTCTCAAGACGTTGGAATAAGTTTGTGCGCATCTCACGATGGGTGCGCAACTTCGCATATGGTGCACGTTTAGCAACTTAGAAACCAAGACACTTGATTTCTTAATGTGATATTTACAGCACGCTGCATATCATAACATACACGACTATGATAAAAATTAAAAATACTTAGTATTTATTTTATGCTCTTCATACATGATCACGAATTAGTTATATTATTCGCGCTTGTATACGCATTTGACTTATAGACAACACAAATGCCCTTTAGGCAAAGACTAAATAGTCAAGTACGCATGTTACAAATGGCAACAATATCCACACGAACTCAACAAGAGATGATTTTATTCAATAACTACAAGTTATTACAAAAGGATTGTTACTTTACAACATATAAACCTACCAACTATTACAACGCTCAATAGCTGAGCTACCCACGCGGTTTGAGGCATCTTTGGCCTCGCTAAACTTCTTCAACAAATCTGAATCCTGCTGAGACACAGTAGCAACACTTACCGGCACCCCATCAGACCTCGGCTGGTGAGCTGCACCAACCCCACACAAAATCGCCTTCCCTTTAATACCCTTCTTTTTAGCAAGTCTGGCCGCATGCGCTTCCAGCACCTCCTTCAAAGGCACTTCTTTCTCTAAGGCGAAAGGATTCAGAATATCCCTGGGACGAGTGAATATAGGCACTTAAAGCTGTGAGTCATGGGGTTTCAAAAAGTAGTCCGGCTGTGCTTCTGCACCCTCGGCATGATGACGCGCTAGAGTCAACCCAGCCATGATAACATTTATAGGATAATCTTGATCGCGCTCCAATTCACCAATCATGGGGAGCTCTAAATCCTTCATCCTTTTCATAGCAGCGACCAGGTGATCATAAGTCTTAGCATCATAATTCGGCACCTTGTCAACGGGCACCTTTAGCAGTTCTGCCTCATGTAGTTTCTCCACAGCTTCCGCTTTGCCGCGCTCCAGAGCGCACTTAACTACCTCCCCAAAGGCATTCACCACTTCAGGCGATTCCAGGGTACTAAGTGCAGCAAGACGAAGGCCATGTCCTATGAGCCATCTGCGCTCAGCTATGGTAGACATCAGTTGAGGATACAACTCCTCGTCGTACTCAATGCTGAGTTTGCGCAGTTTTGCCTCTTGCACCTCCAACGCACTGCCCACAGTAGCGCCAAGATCTTCTAACTGCGCAACCAACTCCTTCTTACCCTGCTCAAGATACTTGAGGGCCCACTCACAGGACGCCCTATACTGCACTGCCTCAACACGCTCCTGATTTATTTGGGATAGCAGCGACATCTTCTCTCCTGAAAGTTTCTCAACATACGCATTTGTTGCTTCTACCTCAGCCCGGGCAGTAGCTAATTGCGCCTTCAGCATCGCAATTGCCTGATCCTTCTGAGCTACTTGGCTGCTCTCACAAGAAATCTGAGCCCTTAGCTTCTCCACCAACGAAGCTTGATGCGCAGATACTTGCGCCAACTCTTCTACCAGCTGCCCCACTGACGCATCCCCACCAGACATATCCGCATCCTTTCGGCTGTGCGGTTCAGAGTGAGCAGAGTGCGAGGAATGCGCAGGACTATTATGAGGGGGCGACTCCGCACCCTGTTCAAACCTGCGTACACAGACATTGAATTATCAGTTTCCGATATACGCAGCTAAAAAAAAAGAGAAGCAAACAGAAAGGAAACAAGTATTCTCAAGATTACTTACTGAGGACCAGATACGTTCGCCGATGGGTGCGAGGACGCAGCCCCACTAGCAGATGACTCCACATTGACGACCACTGGGCGTTTCTTCCTCGAGGTGCTCGCGCCATCACTTCCAAGCGTCCTTTTACGCTTTAGCCCAGACTCTTGCTCCTCCACTTCCTCATCCATAGGCTGCGCCACTGCTGTGGGTGGTGACGGCGCTATTGGGGAAGGCACCTGAGGGTTTGGCACGCTTTGTAGCGGCGTCGCTTCCACAGCAACGGAGGAACTTGTCCCTGCCTCTCCCACATTCAACTCCAGAGTATGCCCTGCGGTAGCATCTAGTATCGGCTCTTCATCATCCTTCAAGGGCCGTACCCCTGTCTTTACCTCCACGGGCTTTGCTAGCTGCACTACGGTGAATAGATCCATCTCTGCGCAATACAAGACAACAAATACACATAAGTTATATAATGCGCGGACGACAGAAGAAAGCTCTTACATTAATTGCAAAAGGGGTGCAGAAGAATGAGTACCCACCCTGGCCATTGGCGCCCAAGAAGATTGGCATCTCATCCGGCATACCAAAGAAATTACGGCTGATGCCCATATGCACCAAAAATTCCTCGGGGTAGGAACTAATGGGGATGCGGTTAGCATTTATCAGTTCCGCATCCTCAGCGACATAAGATCCAGGCAAGGGGCACTCATCCCTCTCTAATGTACCCCGGGTATAAAAATCATAATGCCATGGAAAGCATGTATCATCCACCCAGAAAAAGAACTCCCTCCAATTCCTAAGCGAGTCTAATTTCTCGGTGTAACATTGAAGTCTACCCGCGCGCTTAGCAAAGGATACCCACCCATGCGCCCAGGTTGTGTGATAGAAGGCGCGGAATAAGTGGATGGTTGGGTTAATTGCCAGTAACCGACAATTCACTTCAAAATTAGTTATTTTAGCCGCCCCGATGCAATGCAACTGGGATATGTGCAGATTGTAGTAGTTTAATACATCGCATAGGAAGCGGGACAGGGGCACACGTTGATTTGCGAATTCAAAAAACCGTGTATATACCCCCACCTTCCCTTCGGGGAAGTCCGCGATAGATGCCCGCGCATCCGGAACAACCGGATGCACGTCAAGGGGTATATAGTAATCTGAGGTGAACTCTAAGAGATCGCTCTCGGTAAGGTGGGAGGTGAAGTCAGACAATTGTTTAACCATGGTGTTGTTATTTGTTACGCGTGCGCACGCGCGGCTACCTTTGACGTATGTTTGTTTCTGAATTGCAACTGCAAGTGTTCTTGAACAATGGCGGATTGTGTTTTCTTTTTACTATGGGAAGGAATGGTGAAAATGAAGCGATAGGTTATATAACCTCCCTCACCCACGCGATGAGTGACACGTGGACCCCACCAACCCTAAATATGTGGTTGAGATGGCTTGATGGGACACGGGTGCAGTAACTTTCCCCCGACTTACGAGACACCCATTTTTTTATTTTATTTTATTTATCCAATGTCTCGATACAAAGTACCGGTTGGTATATTTTTATAGCTTCTTGGCTACGCTTCGCAGTTTTTTGATGACTACGGTTATTAGTCTAGCATCCGCAGTTAGTTACTACGCATACTAGACTGGGGGGACATGATGACGTATAGTCTATATCCGGGTCACGAACCCGATTAAAGTCCAACACTAACTTAGCCCGGTACGAACTGGGCTCCGCTGATTAGATGTTTGGGCTCATGAAAGCTCAAACCCAAATCTATTTACGGAATAGATATCGGATATCTCCTAAATATGGAGATAATCATTCCCAACCGATTTAGGCGGGATACGCCGAAGGTTGAGGAACACGGAACCAACAAGGATTCCGTGTGTATATAAAGGGAATCCCATCCCTCGTTTAAGGTACGATCTACAAACCCTAACTCTCCTTAAACCCTAAACCGATTACTTACTCTCACGCCGGAGGACAATCGTGGGAGACAATCCCACGGTAAGCCTAACGGTGTTTTCTGTCTCTTAGTGTGCAGGTCTCAAGCAACGATTCTCAATTGGTACGAGAGCCGGAGCTGAACGCCCAAACTTTGTATCAACACTTCAAAAACATTCTGTGAACCAAACGCCCCCTAAAAGTGTATTTACTTTTTGATGGTGATGTGGACCCATTGAACATTTTTTGCATGTTCCTTTCCTACTCCTACCCATCATCAACAAGTGCCATTAACACCATGAATTCACCCTCCTCTTCAAACGATACCTCTTCATCATCTCAATCAAAAGGTTAAGCAACAAGGATTTTGTTTCTAACCTGAGTAGATTTCGAAGAGGTTGAAGGTTGTGGTTTAAAAGAAGGAGGTACTTCAAAAAGAGCAAGTTTTGCTTTAGCCTTTTTGTACTTAGCCATTCAATCTTTCTGAATCTTTGGTTTAGTTTGATTACTCTGAGAGGGTTGGCCAGAGTTAATCATTTTGGGCTGAACACAATTTTGATTATATGATGGATATGATGGTGAGGAAGTTTTTGCAAAACAGCCTTTTTGCCATGGTTTGCAACATTTGAAATAGTCATTTGAAAAGGTTTTTGTTCCATTGAACTTTGCAAAAAAATTCTATTAACCTTTTTGAGTTAGCTAATAAAGCTCGTTCACAGAATTCCCTATCGAGGTCATCGATGTCAAAATGGCTGCAATGCTCTCGCTTTTCCTAATGTTTGCCATGTTGGCAGAAAGATCTACACTAAATGATAAGTTATTTGAATTCCCTTTAGTTTTTAGCCTTTTGATGTCCTGTTTGCAACAAAATGCGTAGCACATTCTTCTACTTCCACTGTTCGACACAATCACTCTTTTTCAACGAACAGGTTCCCAGAAGGATCCTTTCGTGGTTACATGCAACCAAGTGGTTGGTGCTAAAGCTGGAGACGATTGCACCTCTATCCGCAATTCATTCAAGTTGGGTCTGGAGTCTCTTTTAGCAATTAACCCAAACATCAACTGTCTTGCAATCTTCGTGGGTCAATGGGTGTGTGTTCATGGAAGTGTAAGCAAGTGATTACCCCAAAACTGTTGGTTTTTACCATATGCACGAGGGATACTTGAATAAATTATGAGCTGCCTTGATATTTTTTTTGAACCTAGAGCTGCCTTCATATTGGCTCCAGTTTAGAGCAAAATTCTCTGTAAAAGATTGTACTCACTATTGCGAAGTTAAATAGAGGATTCATGATCACTGTTTCATCATTGATATATAAATTTGTATGCAAAGAAAAACATGAAAGAAAACATAAACTCCAAATTATAAATTTGATGGTAAAGGAAGTGACGGGTGCAAGTGCTAACAGTACCTTTGTGCTGTCTTGACTTGTACCACATACAGGCACCTACCAACAAGTGGAATATTTGACAATATACGACACACCCCTCAAGTTACAGATTCTTACATATTAAACTCACAAAAGCTTTTTACATTGTACACATGTTCACAATTGTCTTCTGCCCAACTCTTTTGTGCACCGATTAATTTTCTTAGGCATGGAATGATACAAAATGGACTCAACAGACCGGTTGTAAGAACCTTTTTTGTTATTTAAACCGAGTCCACGCCTTCAACTTGTTGTCGGGCCAGGTATCTTTCTCTTCTCTCTTTCTACAAGAAGTAAATACAGGAAAAGGAAACGTTAGAAGGCGTCAACATACTTGAAAATATAAAATACAAATTTAGACATTTATCTTGAGAACTCACCCATTCATCTATAACAAGGCCTTCACCAACAATTTTTGTCCCAATCTCCTCTGGAGGTTTCTTGCGGGATTCAAGCGCAGCCTCTGCCTCGGCTAATCGCAGCTTCAGTTTTTCAAGGGCCTTCAAACATGCAAGAATTGGTTTCAACAACAAAGAAGGACACGAGAGACGGAATGGATTTCCATTTTCATTTTCTATGTCATCTAAATGAGAGACACAATTGAACCATTTCTTTGTTACAAGCATGCCCTAAGAGTATATGATGGATAGTAAAGGTGGGTCGGTTAACACGTTCAGGTTCATACGTGTCATTTCTTAACGGTTTGCATGTCCGAGCGGGCAAGGTCTGGATAGGCTAACACACGAGCACTTGGTGTACATCTTTAATTGTTTTATTAACTAATTAATTCTTTGATTGTGGTTTGCTAAAACAATATCATTAGGGCAATATTCTTACACCAAATAAAAATTAAGAGACCGTATGCATTAGAATTGAGTTTAGGCAAAGTATAGCCCATTTGAGCCAGTCCCCTCTTAGTAACCTTCTTTGATTTGAGACAGTTGACCCGTGTGAAATGTAACACATTCCCAATCAAACCATTCAAATGCAAATGGGTCAGTTGGGCCAACAGCCAGTGGTTCAAAATTAAAACAATTGCCTTAGCATTAGTATTAATAATAATAAATATATCTGTCTGTTAACCAGATATCCAGGATACCCTTTTGAATTGGCACATGTGAAAACTTTTTCCAACTCTCACATATCAGACAAGCAAGTAGGTTAAAATACAGTGCCAAGGAACATTCAGTTATTCCAGTACTATGACTTCTCGTCTCAAGTTCAATTTCGATATCTAAATAACATCAATAATATGCAAAATCAAATCTTGAAGAGTAGAATAAGTGTCTTATGAGGTGTCTTTATGTTATAAGGACTTGGGACAACTAAGATATATTAGCTTAAAACTTGACCATAAAGTCTGGCTGATCTAAACATTCCACAAATATAGCAATTGAACTTGTGTACATGACAAAGGGTGTAAAAAAGGCACTATGCATCCTTGTTGCTAGTACGAGGGACATTCAGTCATTGCAGTACTATGACTTCTCGTCTCCAGTTCAATTTCTAATAATATGCAAATCTAATCATGAAAATAAGTATCTTATGTGGTGCTTTATGTTATAAAGACTTGGGATGACTAGGAGATATTAGCTTAGAGCTTGACCATGAAGTCTGGCTGATCTGAACATTCCACAAATATAGCAATTGCACTTTTGTACGTGACAAAGGGTGTAAAAAAGGTGCTCTGCATCCTTGTTACTTGTACGGAAATAAGAGAATGCTTCGTGACTTTAAGAGTAAAATTACATGGATAGTCCCTTCAAAATAGTTGTTACACAGTCCCTAAAATTGTAGTGACCATCCGTGTTACAACGGTTAATAGATACTTTTAACGGACCAATCATTTAAGAAGTTTAAGGGACTGTCGGCTTATTAAAAAATCGTTAAGAGGCCAAAACCGGTATAAACAACAGGGACCCTCAGTGTAATCTATTCCAATTTTAACTTACCGGGCTAGGACGTTCCACATCTAGAAAAACAACTTGCAATATCTGCTCCACTGCCACTTGATCTTTCTGTTCGTCAAACTGAATCAGACAGAATGAATTAATAAGCAAACATTTGGAGTAGATCAAAATGCATGAAAGCTAAAGTAAACCATAAGAAACAAATGTTTCTATTAGTGGCTGTGAGCCTGTGATTTGTGTATTACACAGCAAAACACAGATTCAACACATTACTCCGCCCACACTTTTTGTTGTTAATTGTGATGGATTAATGTATATTCAGTTAATAACTATCACAAGTGAATATTATAATTTGATAAAATAAAATAATAGCGCCAAGTGCAAATTAATAATTAGTTCTTTAGAAAACTTCTGCTACTCTGACTAATGTAGTAACTTGAATTTCAAGCACAACGAGTCATTAATCGTACAAAGAAAGCACATAAATTTGTTAAGCAAAAACAGTATGATACAGTTAAAGAGAATATCAATGAAGAAAGTGTAGAACTCACTAGCTCAGGTACGTAATCCATCATCCCTTTCACTTTCAGACTCATGATTTTGAATTTCACCTTCCTCTTTTGCTCCATTGGTTTTTCATTGTTCTCTGGAGGCTCCACAAACTTGAAAACTATGACAACCAATAACAGACAAATGAATCTCCTAAGCAATAATGATAGTAAAAGAAGATAAATTCACAAAAGTACAATCTACCAGATAGCATAGAAGTTACCAAATTGTCAAAATGCTTAATACTTGAAAAAGTAGATAAAGATAACAAAATATATTACCAGTTGCGATTATAGTCTCGCCAGGAGCAAGAATAGCACCAGGAGGACGCATGAAGCAACTTTTGGGAGCAGTTGTTTGAAACTTCAGCAATATAAGAAAACAATATTTAAAATGGATTTCAGTAACAAAAGAAATTTTATGTGCCAAAAAACTTGTACAACAATTACAAGATATATAATACTATTAGCAACCCTAGCCAAAATTATGATCATACCTTAAAAGCTACGTGAGACTTGCTGGTGTTCTTGATCTTAATAGCACTCTGGACTTGCTTACCAGGTTCATCTAGAATGATAAAAATAAAAACAAAAATGACATGTTATTAACCATATATATAAGAAGAGAAAGTAGCATGCTCAAGTCATACTGACAATTCTAATAAAGTCCGAAAGAAGCATTCCAAATATTTATGACAAGAAAGTACAAATAACTTGAATAACATAGCCTAAAAAAGCATTAGTTACTGAGCAACAAAATTTTATCCCACTACTAGAACTTACTACATATTGGTACACGTACTTTAGCATAAGCAATACCCTTTGTCAAAACTACACACTGCTAATTTAGTTATCTTTTGTACATAAAATCAGCTATTTATTAAAGCTTTGCCAGGGTAAATTCCCCTTGGTAAATTCCCCTTGAACCGAAATAAAAATAAAAAAATCCAGTCATCTCTGTCTTGTTATTCACTTCTTTCTTTTTCACTCTTCAATTTCAATTTCCCATCATGAGTAGTGTTCTTTAAATTAGTGTTTTTTACCTAAGCTTCATAGTTGAGTGCCTTACTTTTGTTCCTGGTTATATGAAACATACCTAAGCTTAAGGAGATGCACAGGTTCAGCTGTGGAAACTAGGTAACAATATCACAGTTGGCGTCCTATAATCATTACTCAGCTTGTAATTTCAACATGCCCCTACAAACTAGGAGTCCAACAGTGTGTAGCTTTTAGAGGCAGATTTACTGAAAAATTTTCATAGCATCATTTTGCAGTATAGTTTGAAGCACAATAAGTCCCGGTGGACAACAGTTTACGGTATTGTTAGAGCTCGTCGCTTGAGTCTATAGGCTACCTCTTCTATCTGCTTTTCTACAAGGTTGACTTTCTTCTTCCTTCAGACCGGGCCAAGCCTTTAGGTTGTTTAAGTAGGTTTGGGCTAGGTCGTTGCGCTCCTGCCACCTCTTGGCAAAGTAGGCTGCTGGGAAAGCCCCCTCCTGTCGCAACGGTGTGAGGCGTCAGAGGCTGTTGCCCCGTGGCCAACTCGGAGGGGCTGAAGTTCGACGCAGAGCTTTTTGGTTGTTAAGTTATAGCAGCCTTATCCTTAGTCTAACAAACATAAAAGTCCAGCAAGAATATGAAAGCCTTGTAAACTTTCACCTCCATGAACCCCTATTTCTATTTCCTCATTTCATAATATATCACATCAACAAAGTTCATAATATAAACCTTTGAATCTAATAGTCTATATTATATGAAACATTCTCATCATTAATGTTTGGATTAGCGTATTTTGCCAGTTTATTGGCTTACTTGAATTTGGATAAGCTCATAAGCTCATTTTTTTTCGACTTATGAGCGTATCAACTTGCTCTTATGGACTTATTTAAGTCAATAAGTCCATAACCTCAACTTCATCAGCACAAAAAACAATGAAAAATGAACTTGTGAGAGTTTCGAAATTCAAATAAGCCCATAAGCTAGCAAAATAAGCTAATCCAAACACAACATTAAATCCGCCTTTTCCTAATAGACTAATTTCCCTCGATTTCGCTAATTTCAAGTCACAAGCATGTAAGCCAAGACTAGTAAATCAACAAACCCTAAAAAGAAAAAAGAAAAAAATCACTGGTTTAATTTAAAAACAGATCTAATCAACTAAACTATAAACAGATCAAATAAAGTAACACCAACAAAAATAAAGAAAGCATAATAAGAGTCCGTACAAGGGAAATAAAGCTTATTTCGTGGATCAAGTCTCAAACGACGTCGTGTCGGCAACAAAGATCTAGCAACAGAAGACACGGAGCTAGTACCAGTATTCATACTGTTATTAATATTATTATGATTACTGTTATGAGATCCTTCAATTTGGTAAGAAGCTGAAGATGAAGAAGTTGTGTGAGTGGTTGAATTGTTGTTGTTACGAAATGGTAGCTTAAATAATCCCCAAACTTTGCCGGAACCACCGGTGGAGTTTGAGGAATTTTCTGATTCGTCAACGATGGCCATAAGGGAGGTCAATTCGGATGGATATATGAAACCGTGTTTTTCTTATTCTTTTTCTTCTCTTCTTTATATACTACAGTAATAATCACTTCTCTCTCACATAGTGACACACATACTTGGAATTTTATTTTTATTTTCGGTTTTATCAGAGTTTGGTTTTGGATCCCTTTAGTTTGTGCTACTTTCAATTTTCGGAGTTTAAAATACTTCATCTCACTCATTTTATTTTGATATTGGTAATTGATTGTGTTTATATTGTGGGAACAATATGGGCCGAGACTATTTGTAGATTCGGATTTAGTTGAAATCTAACCTACATGATATTCATGGATCGTTGTCGAACTGTGAGTTTTCTGCATGGTTGAATTTTAATCTTTAGACTTGCGATGCATAGCACTGCATTAGTGTGTTCTGCGTTTTACCTTAATTATTTCAAAACGCTATCCATAAAAGATAGTGATAAAAGGGTTTTTCAAGTATTACAAGTGACACATAACAAGGTGGATGTAGTCAAAAGAATGTGTTCCTCGTCTGAAGAGTTAATAACTTAGTGGCCACTTAATGAGATGATTGGATATTTGCAAGGCCTTGCCCAGTGATGAGAACTGACTTTGTGACAGTTTATCATTAGTGATCATTTCATTTCAAGATCGAGAAAAACATTGACACAAAGAAGATTTAATCCATGTCTTTGTCAACAGGTATCGAATAAAGGGATAACTGACTTATCAACCATAAGATCGTTAAAGTAATGATGTTCCTTTTCACAAGAAACAAACACTCATATGATTGCTGAATGCAAGTAGTAGAAACGTTGATAGACGGATGCTTGTCGGTATTAATTATTAAGAAGTTATATGCCTATCCAAGTGGGAGTTTGTTAGTTTATGTGTACTATTTAACATAATAATTAACATTGCCATTAAAATATGAGATCATATGGTCATACACGTATAACACGAGAATATATATATATATATATATATATATATATATATATATATATATATAAATATATATATATATAGGTAATATAAGAAAAACTAAAATAAGAAGAATAAAAATGAATTCTAGCCACACATTTCAAATAGTGATTTGAGAATTTTTAAAGATTCATCCATTTTGGTAGATGCATCTGAAATGAGTGGTTGTAGTTTCTTCTTATCTTTCTTATTTTAATTTTTCTTCTTATTTGATCCTAACTCTCTCTCTCTCTCTCTCTATATATATATATATATATATATATATATATATATATATATATATATATATATATATATATATATATATATATATATATATATATATATATATATATATATATATATATATATATATATATATAGAGGGTTAATGTGAGATCAAACTTAAAGTTGTAAAAATAAGATCAAGTCTAAAAAACCACTAAAATATTTATAAATAACAATTTTAGCAATAATAAACAAAAATAATAATATTTTAGTACAAATTAACATTTTAGCAACTAATAACCAAATGATACATGAGTTTAGATTAGTGATACACCTGATACACATTACACTAATAAATATTCCAAAACATGATACACATACAAAAACCTGAAACACATTACACTTTTAATCAAAGTGTATCACCTAGGTTTCGTAAATTTTAACAAGAAATCTATCGAAACTTTAACAATTGTAGTTGTAGTTAATGAAACTTTTATTTTTTTAGTAAGGAGAATGTCACTTGTCAAATTTTAGTTGGATCTCATTTTAACAACTTTAAGTTTGATCTTATTTTATCTAGATTCTATATGAATATATATATATATATATATATATATATATATATATATATATATATATATATATATATATATATATATATATAGGGGAGAGTTAATGTACGATCAAACTTAATGTTGTAAAAATATGATCAAGTCTAAAAAATCACCAAAACAATTATAAATAACAATTTTAACAATAATACAAAAAAAATATTTTAATACAAATTAACATTTTAGCAACTAATAACCAAATGATACATGAGTTTGGATTAGTGATACACCTGATACACATTACACTAATAAATATTCCAAAACCTGATACACATTACACTTCTAATCAAAGTGTATCACCTAGGTTTCATAAATTATAAAAAGAAATCTATCGAAACTTTAACAATTTTAGTTGTAGCTAATAAAAAAACAATTTATGTTGTAAGAAGGGTGTCACTTGTCAAATTTTAGTTCGATCTCATTTTAACAACTTTAAGTTTGATCTTATTTGATATAGATTCTATATGAATATATATATATATATATATATATATATATATATATATATATATATGTATGTATATATATATATGTATGTATATATATATATATATATATATATATATATATATATATATATATATATATATATATATATATATATATATATATAGATATAGATATATATATATATATACATATATATATATATATATATACATATGATACACATAAAAAACTGATACATACACTTCTAATCAAAGTGTATCACCTAGGTTTCGTAAATTTTAAAAAGAAATCTATCAAAACTTTAACAATTTTAGTTGTAGCTAATAAAAAAAACTATTTCTTGTAAGGAGGGTGTCACTTGTCAAATTTTAGTTGGATCTCATTTTAACAACTTTAAGGTTGATCTTATTTGATCTAGATTCTATATATCTAGATTCTCTATATATATATATATATATATATATATATATATATATATATATATATATATATATATATATATCAACCTTAAAGTTGATATATATATATATATATATATATATATATATATATATATATATATAGATATATATATATATAAGAATCTAGATATATAGAATCTAGATCAAATAAGATCAACCTTAAAGTTGTTAAAATGAGATCCAACTAAAATTTGACAAGTGACACCCTCCTTACAAGAAATAGTTTTTTTTATTAGCTACAACTAAAATTGTTAAAGTTTTGATAGATTTTTTAAAATTTACTTAAACCTAGGTGATACACTTTGATTAGAAGTGTAATGTGTATCGTTTTTATATGTGTATCAGTAAGAATATTTATTAGAGTCATATGTATCAGGTGTATCACTAATCCAAACTGATGTATCATTTGGTTATTAATTGCTACAATGTTAATTTGTATTAAAATATTATTTTTATGTGTATTATTGCTAAAATAGTTATTTATAAATGTTTTAGTGGTTTTTAGACGATCTTATTTTTACAACTTTAAGTTTGATCTCACGTTAACTCTCCCCTATATATATATATATATATATATATATATATATATATATATATATATATAAATATATATATATATACAATATTAAAGAGGAATTAATGTGCTAATTACTAATTGGCTTAATTAAGTTTAATAATAATTAATTATTTTAGACTAATAGACTTGGGTCAAAGTCCACTGCAGTCCATCAGATGGACTAGGCATCCACCAGGGCGAATTCCCCATGAGAATTTTGTGGGTTTAGAGGGTTTAAGGGATAAGGATGGTTGATATCTTTTATTCGAATAAAAGATATATTTTCCTAATTGATAAGAGTAACTTATTTGATAAGTACCATATCTTTTGAAGATATCCTTTCCTTATTGAATAAGGACTTGGAAGGCTATAATTACAAGACGTTTTCCAACCATTTGTTTAAGCCTAATGAAGCCCTAATTTCGTTCTCTTTCTCCCCCTCCTTCTCATGGCCTTCATCCAACCACCGTCGTCGTCCATCACACTCGACATAAACACATTGTGTGTTTGTGTGTTACTCAATTCGGTCTTACATGTTACGTGACGAGATCATAATTACTTTATTCGATCTAGTAGATTAGATCAAACTTCTTTAAGGATTATATTCATTTTAACTAAGGCTAGCATGCGAAGTAAGTTGTTGGAGTGTTAGTGTATGACTAACTACGTTGCCAGATCATACTCTTTGATCAGTGTTTGTGGAGAGTGGACCGAACATCATTATTAGATAGTGATCGATGAGGGTTTATGACTAACGTTCGTCTGTTCAAGGTTCTTATAAAATATGGAGATTTGGATGGAGTTGTTTTCGGATTGTTGTTTTACTAAAAGGTACACAAGCTCTTATTTATCTTATGCATGATTAATTAAATGAGTTGTATTTGGATCTTGTGGCTAGAAAAGCTTTTGTATAAACTGTAGTTTTAATTGAGTCTTCCGATGTAAAACCCTAAAATCTAAAACTTCTGAAATGACCATTTTACCCCTCTAATATAAACTTATAAAATGCGAATAATATGTCGAGCTCATTAATTATAATTTTAACCTAGCTTATAAATATTATCAAACTTAAATCCACACTGTCATTAAGTGATAACACTCAAACTTACATACGATTTGAGACTTCATGAAACGGGATTACAAACATGTACAAGTAAATAAAATCGACTTATCTATGAGCTATAGATCACACGCCTCTTTAATGCTTGGGCCAAAAATTTGTATAAAACATTTAAGTCATTATAACTTCAAATGTATGCTATCCATAATTGAATTTGGAAAGTCAAAGATTGTTGTGATTTCCCCCTAATGATCGGCCCTCCCATTAATCACCATATCCCTGATTCTTTGGGCTGTTACACGCTCCATCCAAGTCTTTATGTGTTGCTATTTTCCTGTTATATTGCATTCCAAATAAAAAGAGACAAAACCCTAACTCTCTCTTCACAAAATATACGGCAACCACACCTCTTCCTTCACCCTCCTTTTTCTTTTCTGTCGACGCCCACAAAGCCAAGGTAAGGCTTTCGAAATCGTTTTCAAGGCTTAATATTCGTGACATTTACAACCTCTGATTTGGGTTTTTTTTTGTGGTTACTTGTTGGTGGCTGCTGGTTGTGGAGTTGTAGCACAAAGAGAGTGACTTCATTGGTTCATCTTGGCCTCGTTCCTTCTCCTTTTCCTTACACGCTACTAGGTATCACCCACACCCTCATTTTCTGTTTTTGGTCGTGGGTTACTCCCATGTTACGCATGGTTTCCTTCACTTATTCATGTCGCGTAAAACGGTTAAAGAAAAGCTAAGAAACAACCTAACATATGTCGCTAAATAAGCCATGAGAAAACTTTGTTTATGTCATCTTATGCGCCCTATTCTTTTCTGGCTGTGTTTGTATATTCTGGTCGTGGGTTAGGGGAAGCCTACACTCACCTTTTTATTCTTGAAGCATGCTACCTAAGATGTTAAAATGACTAAGACTAATCGGTTATATAAGTCACATGAAATCATGGCATAACACCCTATATATGTCGAATAGAAGAGTACTTGGTGTTGGTCTTCAAATCTGATTTTAAACCGCATAACGTACATGTTTCTTTTGTTGATATCAAAGCTAAAATGATTGAAAACGTAACTAGAATGCATGATCTTAAGTTAAGGCTCGTTTATACATATATATGTACGATTTATGTAAATTAAAGGTTAGGGTTGTATTAAATGAAACTTGAAGGTTGATATGCTAATATGATAACTAAATGGATTAAATGAGTAAAATCTATATTTACACTTTTAACCCTATAATTTGCATTATTGACATTTTAGACCCTAAACTTTTGTAACTTGTCATAAATGATCCTTAAATCATTATAACACTCATTTTCATTATTTAACTTGAGATAAGTAACTAAACTTACTAAATATGGAAACCTGCTATTTCTGGAAAGTTACTAAAAATAGAAAGTACTTAAAATGGAAAGATTACTAAAACTGGGAACCTGCTAAAAATGGAAAGCCGTCTTAAACAAGTAATCTGATTCTTATAGAACGTTATCTAATTCATATAGGTTCCGGGCGACGGGATTGATCTTCCTTCTTGATTTTACTTTCATTGTGATTTGCTCAGAATAAGGTACATATATTCTGACCTTACCTCTTAAGGTTTCTCATGATTCGTATACATCTTTTGATACTAGCTTGAACTGTTATGCTTTACTCTAAGCCTCCTTATTAGGGTTTCCCTATGACTTTGCTATGCTCCCTTCGATATGAAACTTCAATATGAAACTTTGATATGAACTTCGATATGAAAATTTGATATGAACTTCGATATGAACCTTTGATATGAACTTTGATATGAACTTTGATATGAACCCTTATGATATGATATGATTATGCTTTGACCCTTCAGTTTGATACCCGAGCCAAATATGTGTTCCTAGTCATGAAGGTAACATGACCGTGTCATTGATGCACCAATGGCATGACTCCAGTGTGTACGAGTGATGTTGCACACCGTCCCCATTATGTTATATGATTATGAGCTCACTATATGTATATGATTTGGCCACTATGTTTCCGGGGGGCGTATGGATGCATCCTAGATATGATATGATATGATATGCTATGATATGATATGATTTGATATGATATGATTTATATGGTGAATGATGTCGTGTGCAATACGCGTCTTCACATTCCGGGAGCTGATCACTCCACTATTACTTGAGGTCTCCCCTCCTACTATATATGGTATTCCGAGGTCACCCCTCCGGATACAACTGTCATGATATGATATGTGTATGATATGATATGGGCTCGTGGTAGATGACTGACCTTCCGTTTCTCTTTTTTTTCGTTATCCTTTGTTATGTCTTATGATATTTTCCCATTGCACCTTATGATTATGTTATCCTCATTACTTATCCTTCGATTATTTCGTTTTGTTATATATATCTGTTCACTGGGCTTTTTAAGCTCAGCCGCGTTTTCTTTCCATGCGGCAGGTAATTAAGCTAGAAGCTGGGATCTTAGCTAAGGGTTCGAGTGATGAGCGGTTATGTGGATTTATGGCTCTAGTCATCTTAGTTTCTGCTTGATTGTTGACATTATTTAGACTCGGATTATGCTTATTTATGTCTTGGAATTATTCCTTTTACTTTCGATGAACTTATGTAACGTTTAAGCCGTGTTGGTTGGATATTCCTTTGGTTATTTATTTAAGACTTCCGCTGCTTTAATATGTTCAATATGTATGCTTTGATATGACATCATTTTATAATACTTCTACCCTTATCGGGTTGGGGTGTTACAATTATGGTATCAGAGCCCAGGTTTACGACTTGTAGTCAGGACCTGTGACATATGGACCCTAAGCGTTGACCCGTAGAACTTAAGTTTTGACTGGTGAGGTTTGGGTAGATTTTAGGTTTCATTGCCATCACTTCCGTTCATGATCTTCATCTTATTTCCTAACCTTTGCTAATCGTTTAATGATCGTTCAGATGGTGAATACCCGAAGAAACGGCGACGATAACGGGGATGGTCATCCCAACTTTGAAGCTTTGATTGCACGTGCTCTGGCTACTGCTATGCTCGAGATCGTCGCTACCATCACTCAAAATGTCCGAAATGGCGCTATCTCCTCCGGCGTAAATGATGGTGGGGGTGCCAACCCACCTACACCCATTCATGTTTGGATCGAGCGCTTCAACAAACTTAAGCCAATCCCTTTTTGCTCGGCAGCTTCACCTAATGATGCAGAGGACTGGATCACGCACATGGAGAAGCTTTTCAATGTGCTGGGTTGTGGTGACGAGGTGAAAACCAGACTAGCGACCTTCAAACTCGAGGGTGATGCCCTCAGCTGGTGGAAGGCCTATCTCTTGTCCAAAGAAGAGAACTTTCTAGATACTTGTGCTTGGAATACTTTTAGGGATATCTTCTATAAGCAGTATTTTCCTGAGTCAGAACAGCAGCGATATGAAAGAGAGTACAACGCCATACGTCAGCTGAATAGGGAAAATTCCCATGAATACATGCAACGGTTTATGAGGTTGGCTGGGTTCGTAGGTGATATTGCTGTAGATGCACGTCGTCAGGCTCGAAAGTTCAAATGGGGGTTGAAGAAATGGGTGTTGGACAGGGTGATTAATAACGAGTACACTGAGGTAGCTGCAGTTGCGGATGATGCCCGTAACATTGAGTTGCTACATGAGGATCATGGCTTCAACAAGAGGAACAGGGATGGTGATCGTATTTATCCTCGGGGTCGACAGGACCATACTCAGGAGTTTAGGGGTCGACACGACCATGGACGTCAGGACACTCGGGCACAGGGTTCACAGAGGTATGACAGATCAGGAAACGACCGTCAGGGTCGTGATGGCGGGGGTCAGCGTCAGGTTCGGGATCAATCTTATCGTGGTGGTCAGCAGGACCGTTCTTCTGGTTCTTCATATCATAGGAGGCCCGCTGAGATTTTGCCTCCTCCTCCACTCTGCAACACTTGTGGAAAGCCCCACCCGGGCGTTTGCTTCAAGGCCACAGGTGGATGCTATGCATGCGGGTCTACTGCCCATAGGGTTAAGGACTGCCCTCAAGCAAAGCCGATTGCACCGGGAAACACGGCCAAACCAGCTCCGACCAAGGGCCGTGTGTATTCTGTTACCCGGGACCAAGCGGCGAACTCTTCAGGTACCATTACCGGCATTCTTTATATTGGTGATATTACTGCCTTTACTTTATTTGATACCGATGCTACGCATTCTATGATATCTACTTCGTTAGTAAGGAAATTAAATATGACACCCACACCTTTGTTAGACCGAATCTCTATTTCCACCCCTATGAAAACCCATGTGCTTATTGACCGTGAATACTTGAATTGTCCCCTATGTTTCGATGATGGTATTCGTTCGGCTAATCTCCTTCCTCTAGATATGTTTGATTTCGATATTATTCTGGGTATGTTTTGGTTGGCCTTGCATAGGGCTACCATTGACTGTTATGCTCGAAATGTTAACTTTGGTAATATTCTCCAACCTGATTTCGTTTATCATGGTGCTCAACCGCTCAAGTAAGCTAAGATCATCTCGGCTATGAAAGCCCGCACTCTCATTTCGCATGGTTGCCTTGGTTTTCTGGCATCCATTAAGGATACTTCTCTTGAAATTCCGACTATCGAAAGTCTTTCTGTTGTACGCGAATTTTCTGATGTTTTTCCCGATGAACTTCCTGGCATTCCTACGGCTAGGGAAGTTGAATTTGGCATCGATTTGATTCCTGGTGCCGAACCTATATCTAAAGCTCCTTACCGCATGACACCGATCGAATTGAAAGAATTGAAGGAACAGTTGCAAGAACTGTTGGAGAACGGCTTTATTAGGCCCAGTGTTTCACCTTGGGGCGCACCGGTGTTATTTGTTAAGAAGAAGGATAAGAGTATGAGGTTGTGTATTGATTACCGCGAGCTGAACCGTATCACTATCCGTAACCGTTATCCTCTTCCGCGCATCAACGACTTGTTTGATCAGTTGCAAGGTGCAAAATTTTTCTCTAAGATTGATCTGAGGTCTGGTTATCATCAATTATGTGTGAAGGAGCAAGATGTTCCTAAGACCGCGTTACGTACTCGTTATGGCCATTATGAGTTCCTGGTTATGCCTTTTGGTTTGACTAATGCACCTGCAGTTTTCATGGATCTTATGAATCGTGTTTTCCACGAGTACCTCGATAAATTTGTAATCGTCTTCATCGATGACATCCTCATGTATTCTAAGAGTGAGGCTGAGCATGAGACACCTTCGATTGTATTGGAGACTCTTCGACAGTAGAAGTTGTATGCAAAATTCTCTAAGTGTGAATTGGTGAGCCAAGTTGCTTTCCTTGGTCACGTTGTGTCTGCTGATGGTATCAAGATGGACACATCTAAGGTTGAGGCTATCACAAAATGGCCGAGACCTACTACTGTGACGGAGGTTAGAAGTTTTCTGGGGCTTGCTGGTTATTACCGTTGTTTTGTTGAGGGTTTCTCTCGATTGGCGTTACCTTTGACGCAATTGATGAGGAAAGGAGAAAAGTTTGAATGGACGGATTAGCGTGAACAGAGTTTTGAGGAGTTGAAACGGAGATTGGTTACTGCGCCTATTTTGACACTTCCATCGGGTTCTGGAGGTTTTCAGATTTACAGCGACGCATCGAAGAAAGGTTTGGGTTGTGTATTGATGCAGCATGGTAAGGTGATTGCCTATGCTTCGAGGCAATTGAAATCATATGAAGAAAATTATCCCACGCATGATTTGGAGTTGGCTGCAGTGGTTTTTGCCTTAAATATTTGGAGGCATTACTTGTACGGTGAATCGTGTGATATCTTTACTGACCACAAAAGTTTAAAGTATATATTCACACAAAAGGAGCTCAATATGAGGCAACGGAGGTGGTTAGAGCTTCTTAAGGATTATGACACGAACATCCAGTATCATCCGGGTAAGGCTAATGTAGTTGCTGATGCGCTGAGCCGAAAGTCGGGTATGATTGCTAGTTTGGAGATTGAACCCAGGGTTCTTCACGATCTTGAGCTTATGGATGTGGAATTATGTTTCCGGGGTTATGATGGTTATTGGGCTAGCTTGAAGGTAGAGTCCAACCTTATGTTACAGATTAAGGAAGCTCAGAAGGATGATGGTGAGCTTTGGTCTGTGGTTCAGAATATCGAGGCGTAAGCAGGAGTTCAGTGTTGATGGTTTCGGGCGTATGGTATGAGGGTCGACTTTGTGTTCCTAATGATCCAGCTTTGCGTGAGGCTATTTTGTCTGAGGCTCATAGTTCCCCTTTCACTATCCATCCTGGTTCTACCAAGATGTATCGGGATCTTAAGCAGCATTTCTGGTGGAATGGTATGAAACAAGATGTGGCTTCGTTTGTGGCTAAGTGTATGACCTGTTAGCAGGTTAAGATTGAGCATCAGAGGGCTAGTGGTTTGTTGTAGCCGTTAGATATTCCTACATGGAAGTGGGAAGAAATCTCCATGGATTTTGTCACGGGTTTGCCTCCTACTCGAAAAAGACATGATGCGATTTGGGTGGTTGTTGATCGACTAACCAAATCCGCTCATTTCTTACCTATCCGGAAAGATTATCGTGTTAGTAGATTGGCGGAGATTTTTCAGCAAGAGATTGTTAGATTGCATGGTACTCCTACTGCTATTATTTCTGATAGAGATCCACGCTTCACGTCACATTTTTGGAAGAGTCTGCAAAAAGCTTGGGGTACGCGTCTTAAGTTCGTACCGCTTTTCACCCTCAAACTGATGGTCAGACGGAGAGGACCATTCAGACTCTTGAGGACATGTTGAGGGCTTGTGCATTGGAATGGACTGGGAAATGGGATGAGTATTTGTGCTTGGTGGAGTTTGCCTACAACAATAGTTGGCACGCTAGCATCAAGGGAGCACCGTATGAGTTGTTATATGGGAGGAAATGTAGAGCACCTATTTGCTGGGATGAGGTAGGTGAACGTTTGATTGAAGGCCTGGAAATCATCGAGATTACTAATGAGAAGGTGGCAGTTGCTAGGGAAAGATTGAAGGAGGCTCGTTCACGGCAAAAGAGTTATGCTGATAAGCATAGCCGCGACTTGGAGTTTCGTGCTGGTGACCGCGTTTTTCTGAAAGTTTCACCGTTCCGTGGTGTTAAGCGTTTTGGAATCAAGGGCAAGCTCAGCCCTCGATTCATCAGACCTTTCGAGATTCTGGATCGTGTTGGGGAGGTTTCCTACCGTTTAGCTCTACCTCCTCAATTATCTCATGTTCATGATGTGTTCCATGTATCTCTGCTGCGGGGATACAACTATCATCCGTTATACGTGCTTTCCTATCCTTTGGATCAGATTCAGCCAGATATGTCCTTACCGGAAGAACCCGAAGCTATCTTAGATCGACGAGATCGAGTCATGAGAAACAAAGTAATTCCGTTTGTTAAGATTCTTTGGAAGAATCACCCAGAGCGTGAAGCTACCTGGGAGACCGAGGAATCGATGCGAGCTAGTTATCCACATTTCTTTTCATAATCTGGTATGTCTTCGTTGTTGCTTCGTTTCCTTTCAATTTTCGAGGACGAAAATTTTTTTTAGAGGGGAAGAGTTGTAAAACCCTAAAATCTAAAACTTCTGAAATGACCATTTTACCCCTCTAATATAAACTTATAAAATGCGAATAATATGTCGAGCTCATTAATTATAATTTTAACCTAGCTTATAAATATTATCAAACTTAAATCCATACTGTCATTAAGTGATAACACTCAAACTTACATACGATTTGAGACTTCATGAAACGGGATTACAAACATGTACAAGTAAATAAAATCGACTTACCTATGAGCTATAGATCACACGCCTCTTTAATGCTTGGGCCAAAAATTTGTATAAAACATTTAAGTCATTATAACTTCTAATGTATGCTATCCATAATTGAATTTGGAAAGTCAAAGATTGTTGTGATTTCCCCCTAATGATCGGCCCTCCCATTAATCACCATATCCATGATTCTTTGGGCTGTTACACGCTCCATCCAAGTCTTTATGTGTTGCTATTTTCCTGTTATATTGCATTCCAAATAAAAAGAGACAAAACCCCAACTCTCTCTTCACAAAATATACGGCAACCACACCTCTTCCTTCACCCTCCTTTTTCTTTTCTGTCGACGCCCACAAAGCCAAGGTAAGGCTTTCGAAATCGTTTTCAAGGCTTAATATTCATGACATTTACAACCTCTGATTTGGGTTTTTTTTTGTGGTTACTTGTTGGTGGCTGCTGGTTGTGGAGTTGTAGCACAAAGAGAGTGACTTCATTGGTTCATCTTGGCCTCGTTCCTTCTCCTTTTCCTTACACGCTACTAGGTATCACCCACACCCTCATTTTCTGTTTCTGGTCGTGGGTTACTCCCATGTTACGCATGGTTTCCTTCACTTATTCATGTCGCGTAAAACGGTTAAAGAAAAGCTAAGAAACAACCTAACATATGTCGCTAAATAAGCCATGAGAAAACTTTGTTTATGTCATCTTATGCGCCCTATTCTTTTCTGGTTGTGTTTGTATATTCTGGTCGTGGGTTAGGGGAAGCCTACACTCACCTTTTTATTCTTGAAGCATGCTACCTAAGATGTTAAAATGACTAAGACTAATCGGTTATATAAGTCACATGAAATCATGGCATAACACCCTATATATGTCGAATAGAAGAGTACTTGGTGTTGGTCTTCGAATCTGATTTTAAACCGCATAACGTACATGTTTCTTTTGTTGATATCAAAGCTAAAATGATTGAAAACGTAACTAGAATGCATGATCTTAAGTTAAGGCTCGTTTATACATATATATGTACGATTTATGTAAATTAAAGGTTAGGGTTGTATTAAATGAAACTTGAAGGTTGATATGCTAATATGATAACTAAATGGATTAAATGAGTAAAATCTATATTTACACTTTTAACCCTATAATTTGCATTATTGACATTTTAGACCTTAAACTTTTGTAACTTGTCATAAATGATCCTTAAATCATTATAACACTCATTTTCATTATTTAACTTGAGATAAGTAACTAAACTTACTAAATATGGAAACCTGCTATTTATGGAAAGTTACTAAAAATAGAAAGTACTTAAAATGGAAAGATTACTAAAAGTGGGAACCTGCTAAAAATGGAAAGCCGTCTTAAACAAGTAATCTGATTCTTATAGAACGTTATCTAACTCATATAGGTTCCGGGCGACGGGATTGATCTTCCTTCTTGATTTTACTTTCATTGTGATTTGCTCAGAATAAGGTACAGATATTCTGACCTTACCTCTTAAGGTTTCTCATGATTCGTATACATCTTTTGATACTAGCTTGAACTGTTATGCTTTACTCTAAGCCTCCTTATTAGGGTTTCCCTATGACTTTGCTATGCTCCATTCGATATGAAACTTCAATATGAAACTTTGATATGAACTTCGATATGAAACTTTGATATGAACTTCGATATGAACCTTTGATATGAACTTTGATATGAACTTTGATATGAACTTTGATATGAACCCTTATGATATGATATGATTATGCTTTGACCCTTCAGTTTGATACCCGAGCCAAATATGTGTTCCTAGTCATGAAGGTAACATGACCGTGTCATTGATGCACCAATGGCATGACTCCAGTGTGTACGAGTGATGTTGCACACCGTCCCCATTATGTTATATGATTATGAGCTCACTATATGTATATGATTTGGCCACTATGTTTCCGGGGGGCGTATGGATGCATCCTAGATATGATATGATATGATATGATTTGATATGATATGATTTATATGGTGAATGATGTCGTGTGCAATACGCGTCTTCACATTCCGGGAGCTGATCACTCCACTATTACTTGAGGTCTCCCCTCCTACTATATATGGTATTCCGAGGTCACCCCTCCGGATACAACTGTCATGATATGATATGTGTATGATATGATATGGGCTCGTGGTAGATGACTGACCTTCCGTTTCTCTTTTTTTTCGTTATCCTTTGTTATGTCTTATGATATTTTCCCATTGCACCTTATGATTATGTTATCCTCATTACTTATCCTTCGATTATTTCGTTTTGTTATATATATCTGTTCACTGGGCTTTTTAAGCTCATCCGCGTTTTCTTTCCATGCGGCAGGTAATTAAGCTAGAAGCTGTGATCTTAGCTAAGGGTTTGAGTGATGAGCGGTTATGTGGATTTATGGCTCTAGTCATCTTAGTTTCTGCTTGATTGTTGACATTATTTAGACTCGGATTATGCTTATTTATGTCTTGGAATTATTCCTTTTACTTTCGATGAACTTATGTAACGTTTAAGCCGTGTTGGCTGGATATTCCTTTGGTTATTTATTTAAGACTTCCGCTGCTTTATTATGTTCATCATGTATGCTTTGATATGACACCATTTTATAATACTTCTACCCTTATCGGGTTAGGGTGTTACATCCGATGTGCAATTGATATGATCTATTGTTTGTATAATTGTCAGATAATTTTAAAATTACCGTCTCTGTGCACTTGCATTTTCCTACAATAATGCATAGATTAATCATAGGCTTGATAAAGTATTAAACCTCCACTACTTTTTCATAAGCACCTAGAATCTAATATCAAAGAGGTCTCTATAAAGGGTTGTAACGTAAAGCTTCGGGTAATGAAATAAGGTTAAGGGATATGAGAATTTTTAAGGGTGGCAAGCTAATTATCTAAACAATTACATTTTGCATGTTGCTAAGTCAAATACTCTAAAACATATACTAAACAAACAATGACTCTTTTCTTTTGCTTTTTTGAATCTTTCTTGACTTAAACAATAGCAGGATAGCAATCCGTATATTCTTTTATCTCTTATTCTTTTTTTTACATACACTTTTACTCTACGATCTTTTGGGTTGCTAGAACATAACAATGCATAACTTGATAACTTGAACACAAACGTAAATGATAGATGACCCAACTTAGGAGGATCGATACACATGGAGTACTATTTTTAGATTCATAACTTGGGGGTATTGATTTTTCTTTCTTCCTCAATTCTCCATAATTATAATACTACCACGAGTCTTAATTGTCACAAAATTGTATTTACAACTTGACTTAGCAACATGTATTTAGTTTAAATAACTAACTAGGGTTTAAACATATAAAACAATAGGTGTGTGCTAAGGCAATTTGGTTGTAACAATATTTTTAGTAGGTGTAAACAAAAGAAAATATAGCTTATAGGGGTGTACTACAGGCATCTTGCACTAAAAATGAGTGCAATAAAAGGGTAGGGGCAATTACATAATCGATAAAGTTAAGTAATCTATAACATATGCAGGCTAAAAATGGGGTTAATCCTAATGTCTCTTATCAGTTAGGAAATTATAATCACACGAATATGATCTCACCAGCGGTCTTGGGATGTATCAACTAAATCAAGTTTTAGAATATATACAATAATGGTACACTCAACAAAAACATAGATTAATTCTATTAAACAAAAGGCTAATGTTCCTTTCTTTTTTATGTGATATTTGAGTAGTAAGGTTTTTGTGCGAGCTTATAAATCCTATCCGTGTGATGCTTGAAATGTAATACCCCCAATTTCTTGATACGCAGCGAAATTCAAACTGGGTGTTACTTCATGGCACAACAATTATAATAATAGAAAATGAACTCTAATGGAGTCGTTTTAAAACATTTATCATTCGAATTATATAAATATCAGATTTTACAAAAATGAAGTCCCAGTAGTTTCACGGTTTTCAAATTACATTAAATGAGTTTTCGAATGATAATAAAATTTATAGCCTTCTTGAGTATCCATTATCCTCCATGCCAGCATCATTCATTATGGACCTGAGATACATGCTTAAAACAGTCAACACAAAGGTTGTTAAATTCATAGAGTTTATAGTTAAGTAGTTGAAAACAATTATTCGTAGTGTGAGCTATAGACTCACACTTATAGTTGAAAACAAAACAGTTATTATTGCACTAAGCTCATGACTACAAATGTGTTAACACCATATGGGCTTCATGCGCACATGACTACAAATGTGTTAATCACAAAAGGACTTCATGACATCTTAGGTAAGAATAAGTTATTATTGCATTAAGCTCATGACAACCAAAACGTTAACAGTGTATCAATAGAATTGATATAATAGTAATAGTGCCCTAGTAGGTAATTTGCCGTTATACCTAGAGTTCTCAAATAGAGTGCGTTTGTTTGCCAGGTCTTGGTCAAACAAATGGGATTCGTCAATCCCGATAGATCTACCCACATTAGTCGCGTTCACTCGCTCGTGATTAATGGTTCATGATATAGGGACTTCGAACATGGCAATCGGTTACTTAGTGCCAATAAAACATTTAGATATGGCATACAGTTTCAAAGAAATGTGTTCAGTTTAAAAATATCATGTATCCCCCCCAAGGGTTTGTAAAATAATTAAGTAATAGAATGTGGGGCTATGAACTCACCGTGAGTTAATAACGTTTAGTGCTTAACGAATTCGATGGATAAGCCGGGAAACCTCTACGCGCAACCTAAAATAGAATGTTGCGACTTAGGTTTGGAATAATGTCTAGGAAAACGTAAATGAACCTATATACGTCATTATATTGATCATGATGTAGTACTTAGTGGGTTAGTGTATGTTTGTTGAAATGGTTTATGAAACAATTATAGTTTTTATATATCTCGTACTACCATTCGGGCCATCATAATTCAGAGGTCATGTAGTAAACGTTCGAGGAGCCAGGATAATTTAATTCGTAAATCCAGCAAACTCATCGACGGTTTACTTTAATAAACCCACACATGAAGTTCCCTAGTGTTGAAGCACTTGATATAGAAAATATATGTTTTGATCGTTTTTCAAAAATTACCATTTCGATGGTTGAATAAACTTAGAAAAAGACATTTTGAATGAAGATTGTTATTTCAATTAAGTATATCATGTTTAGCAAGTATATGACAATGTTTGTAAAGTCTCATAGTTTGTTGATGGAATAGATCCAAATTGTTTTATTTTGTTAAGACTAAAACTTTAGTTAATGGTTTTGGCTTAGAAAGGTTTGGGGTCTTTAGTCGTGGCCTTGCCGTGGCTTTGGTTTTGATTACTATATCTTAGAGATCTTAACCCTGGTCTTAGCCGCATTTGTGATCTCATTCTAGGCCTTTAGGCCATTTGGTTTTTCTTAGTCGTGACAAAATACATGGTCGTTTAGGCATATAAAGGGGCTGTTAATATTTTGAAGAAAAATATCATTCGTTATGCATTTTCAGGACTCGAGCTTCTTTGGGTAATGAAGGAAAACGTCATTCCGTACAACTTTCGTGCTTTAAATTTTTGATGAAATGGACCAGAAGGGCCTCTTTCGAAAGGGTCAGCTGCTTAACAACTTCGTTTTGGCAGTTTCGGCGTTTTGGTTTTGCTAACTTCTTTTTGCTGTATCTTTTGACTCGTGTACTCGTTTTGGGTGATTCAAATTGATATATTTTTCTTGTAAAATCCTTTTTAACAGTAATTAAGTGTCTAATATCATGGTTATACTATTTTGGTCGTATTTCTCAACATATGTCACTAGTTTTCTTGTTTACCTATTTTAAGTTAACATATAGTTCTCATAACTTGTTTTAAAGATTTTTATAAATCATGATCATAACATAAAGACCATATATAGCATAAATGAAGTATGAGAAACATGCTAATGATGTTGAGCAAGAGAGTATGTTAGGGTTTCTTACAACTTTTGTCTTTCTAAAGAAAGGAAGTTAAGAACAAGGATTAGGGCTTTGATTGAACTAGGATCTCTAGCTTCCAACTTCTTCAAGCTAGTAGTTGAGAAGGCAATTGAAGTCTCTACTAGAACACTTCTTGTGGATGGAAACCAAAGGATAAAAGAAACAAGGACTTTGGATCAATCAAAGCTTAACAAGAGCTTTGGAATTGATATGGAACATGAACTCTTGAATGATACTTGAAAGGAACTAGCAAAATGAAGGTGTGTTTGGTGTTTGTGATGTTATGAAAGACCAAGAGAGGAGGAGGGGGTATTTATAGGTCCTTGAGGAGGTTAGTTACACTAAGGTATGGTCTAGAATGAACCACATGATGCATACTTGGTTGATTTTTAGCCTTAAGTCTTTCTATGGCTCTTAATATGACACATGATGCTCTAAATGTTCCATGGTTCTCACCAAGCCACCAAGGCCATCGTGATACACCATATACACGTTCAATATAAGTGGGAGGGACTAGGTGGATGAATCTTGGCTTTATATAAGTTACGGAGTGAGTTTTGGTCCCGTTAATTGCTAACTGTAAGTCGTAAAGTCACGAATTAAAACTGGGTATCCTAAAAATATGAAAATTGTAGAAATGATTGAACTTTTCAGTATACTCATTATTAACTTATAAAAATGAGTGATAAGTTTAATGGATTGCGAAAATGCTATTAACGTTGGAAACGTAGGTTTAAAATGCGTAAAACGTAAAATGTACGAAGTATACGTAGAAATGAGAAAAGTAAAATATGACTTTTCTAATATGATTATAATGAACCTAAAAGGTTTATAATGTCTAGATTGGGCTCAGTCTAGTATTGGTTGGTGTTTTGTGTTCTTTAAACCTAAAACCGTAAGCTTAAAACGCGCAAATCGCGTAAAACGTAAAATCAGAAAATGTAAAATTCTAAAACTCTTGAGATCGTCGTAAGATGTGAAAACACATATTTCTATTGTTTGCAATGTCGTGTGGACATATCGGGATGCATAAATGTCGTTTAAACCTAAAACCAAATCTCAAACACGGTTTTGTGAAATTGGTTCTAAACGTACGTCATCAGGACGACTCGTCGAGTATCAATTATCTTGTCATGATAGTAAAATAAAAAAAAATTATAGGATAAATAGTAAAAGTGAATAGTAAAAATTCGAGAATGGATAGAAATCCTGAAAATGTGAATTGTTACAGTCTTACCACCTTAACGGGAATTCCGTCCCAGAATTCATTGTGTATTATCTAGTGGTGAGAAGTCTAGGAAAGTTTTGGGTAGTTTCAGGATAAAGGATGTATCGTATAGTATCTGTTAGGTCACCATAAGTTAACACAAGGATCAATATGTAAGAAATAGAGGTAAAGATGATCGGTTGAACACTCACAAACACACACTTATGAATATGAAGAAATGTTATGCGTAGGATATATTTCAAAGTGAACAACCAACCTTCAAGTGAAGGTTTACAAGATTATTTATAGGGTAAGGGAGCTAGGGCAACATGTCTAGTCCCTTCCTTTCTTATTGGGCTTTGGCATAGGCTCATGGGCTTTCTACATAATCCTAGCCTTTAATAACTAACATAAAAGCCTAGTTTAAGCAACCTATTACATATTAAATACTAACACTTGAAATACAAGTTAGGAGTGATTCCAACAATCTCCCCCTATGTGTTAGTTATTAAATGATGACTCCAGCAATCTTGGATAAGTTGTTGGTGTTGATGTAATAGCAGTTGCTTTGACGTCTTCTGACATTCCTCTTTCTTGTGAGAAGAAGTGCCTTGATTCCAACAATCTCCCCAGTGTGAGGATCTTGTTTCTTTGAAGTTTTCAGCTTTGACGTCTTCGTTATCTTTGTTCTTTGTTCTAGTGTGGATATGGTGATGTTATGTTGTTGTCTGCATCAGGTCCGCTTCGTTGCTCAGGCGTCTCAACGTCTTTCTCCAACATACTCACATGCTCTTTGACGTTGGATTTCAGTTTTGATGTAGTTCTCTTAGTCTTTAAAGTTTGTAGATTCTTCGGCTTTGAAGAAGAATCATTCTGACTTTTGTGTTGCCTTTCGGGAGAACTTCAATTTGTGTTGTTGTTGGTATGAGCATGTGGATAATCAGCACGATCATCTCCCAGGAGCATCCATAAGAAGAAAACATAAGAATTGGTTAGTGAAAAACACCAATCGATCACTGTGGTCGTTTCTTAGAGAATTGACCACTACGATTGTTCTTCTGATGAATGTCTTGATTCCATTCACCTTGGTCGGGCGAATCAGCCGTCCAAATCCCGTGAGGGATTGTTGGCATTACATTGAACAAGTTCAAGTAATGACCCACATCTTCAGGACTCGATTCTTGAAAGGAATCTCCTTAGCGGGATTTCCAGCACTTACAAGTTCGAACTTCTAGCATGTTAACAACATAGTGTGAAAACACATCTCTGATTCTCGTAAAGGCTGTTCCTGAACTGGAGTCCCTCAAGTAGGATAACACGATGTACCGAAGTACATCTACAGTTCAGGTGAGTCGCTGAGGTACACCGAAGCATCACCTCACGACTGTAGACCGTTTGAGACAACACTAAGCGTAACCCACAAGGGGCTACCGAAGTGACCTGCTGTCAGGGCTGTTTGATGTTGCCTTGGCAGGAGTTTCTGTTAAATCACTAAGGATCACAGTTGGACCCCTCATAAATGTTCTCAACAGATTGCTAAGATCTATGTAGGACTCTAGAGTTGTATCACCTGCGTCCTTAAATGTTGAACGACAAGTGATGAAATGTCAAGTGTTCCTAAGAGATCTTTTGATGAATCTCGTGGCTCTAGACTCAATAGTGCACTTTGGTTTTCCTGAGCGGAGACTAGGGAGAGGGTCTCCTTCTTCAATACCTATAAGCTCTAGGAGAAAGTCGATAGTTTACCTAGGGTTTCCTGTGAGAATGAAACAAGCTTCTGTTGAGGGAAACTTGATGGCCATGAGGGAGGTCAATTCAGATGGATATATGAAACCGTGTTTTTCTTATTCTTTTTCTTCTCTTCTTCTTTATATAATAATCACTTCTCTCTCACATAGTGACACACATACTTGGAAATTTTATTTTTTATTTTTCCTTTTCGGTTATCAGAGTTTGGTTTTGGATCCCTTTACTTTGTGCTACTTTCAATTATCGGAATTTAAAATAATTCATCTCACTCATTTTATTTTGATATTCATAATCGATTGTGTTTATATTGTGGGAACAATATGGGCCGAGACTATTTGTAGATTCGGATTTAGTTGAAATCTAACCTACATGATATTCATGGATCATTGTCGAACTGTGAGTTTTCTGCGTGGTTGAATCTTAATCTTTAGACTTGCGATGCATAGCACTGCATTAGTGTGTTCTCCGTTTTACCTTAATTATTTCAAAAAGCTATCCATAAAAGGTAGTGATAAAAGGGTTTTTCAAGTATTACAAGTGACACATAACAAGGTGGATGTAGTTAAAAGAATTTGTTCCTCGTTTGAAGAGTTAATAACTTAGTGGCCACTTGATGAGATGATTGGATATTTGCAAGGCCTTGCCCAGTGATGAGAACTGACTTTGTGACAGTTTATCATTAGTGATCATTTCATTTCAAAATCGAGAAAAACATTGACACAAGCAAGATTTAATCCATGTCCTTGTCAACAGGTACTGAATAAAGGGATAACTGACTTATCAATCATAAGATCGTTAAATTAATAATGTTCGTTTTCACAAGAAACAAACACTCATATGATTGGTGGATGCAAGTAGTAGAAACGTTGCTAGACAGATGCTTGTCTGTATTAATTATTAAGAAGTTATATGCCTACCCAAGTGGGAGTTTGTTCGTTTATGTGTACTATTTAAAATAATAATTAGCACTGCCATTAAAATATGAGACCATATGGTCATACACATATAATACGAGACTTCATATATATATATATATATATATATATATATATATATATCTACATTATATATAACAGGAGGCATGACACGTAGATTATTCTACATATGTCCACCTCATTGCCATGTAATTGTTTTTAGTGCCATGTCATCATAAATTGTCCACCTAAGCAATAATTTTCGAAATTTAATTACCTAAGCAATAAATTTCCGAAATTTGATTATAAAAAATGATACATGCATGATTCGAACCTGGGTCTGTTAGTCCACAAACAAACATGATAACCACTACACGAACTCATTTTTTGGATTATATCTTGCAACCCAAAATATATAAATGCAACCAATTATTGACATGTGATAAGTATGAGAATCCTTAGATAACCCTAATCAAACATATAAACACACGTGAAAAAAATACGGTTCATTCATCTATCTCTACAACTTAGGTAACCCTAATCAAATATGTCAATTCATGGAAGATTAATCTAAAACCCTCTATCGTTTATGAATTTGAAGTTGGTTAAAGACACCGAGATAAATTCTGGTATTGATTTTATCGTTTTCATCTTTATGTTATTTTTTTAATTTGTATATTGTTCTAGATTTATTTTTTTGTTGATTATTTCATTATATTTTGTTGCGCATCTTCAATTGTAGTGATAATAATAAATATATCTTTGACATATTTTTTATTTTTAATTCAGGAAAGTTTGAAAAAATATGTAGATAATACAGTAGCTGCTATTGTGTTTTGATTAAAATCATGTGTTCGAGATTCCTTATAAAGCTGCCTATTGTGTTTTTTTTATTAAAATCCTTAGCTAACAGCTTTATACAAATTTGTGTTATGGGATGTTATGATTTGTGTTTCTAATGTGAGCATGTGATAGTAAATAGTAATCGTTCGTGTTGGTTTGATGATATAGAGTATAGAGTGGCTGGTGAACAACTCCTCATAGGAAATCTGAAAAGCGGCCCGATTTTGATGAAATTGTGAAAACGTGTGGAGGAAGAAGCCATCAAGATATGCAGAATACCCACAAGATATGCTGAGCGTGTGAATATTCGGATTCATTTTAGTTCATTACTCGCCGTGAAATTTAATAAATACCTACGTCCACGTCTTCAGATGCTAATATTTCATTCAATCTGTAATTTTCTTTTAGATTGTGCTTTCTAAACACCCCTTGATAGATTTTATTCCTTTGTGCAGGTGTTGGTAGTAAGAAATGACCTAGAGATGGGGAAAAGGAAGATTTCTTCCCAGTGTAGGTAGCTATAATTTGACTCATGTAACATATTAAACACAATAATACTTGAAATGCATCCATATTGAATGCCAGTTTTGAGTGTGCCATTTTATACAGGCGTGTAAGTAACTTATAGAATGTAAAGTAGAAAATTAAGTATAAATTACTTAGGAATTTCATTTAGCATTATGTTATTTCATATTATATCTGTATGATTTTCTCACAAGGACATAATTCTGTACTTTCCAGCTTCGCTATTTGGGTCTCTAAAAAGTTTTCTGACCGAGCATCTAAAGCTTTAAACAGGTACTTCTTTAAACCATTTCAACTTTTAGTGAGATTATTATTAATTATGCACTTCATTATCTTAGTTTTCATTACACTTATTTGTAATGTTTTGTGCATAATTATGCAGGTAGGAAATGTGCAGGCAATATACCTTGGACTACCGTTAGGAATCAAATATGCATCAGACAAAACTATGCGTGATGTGAGGCCTTTTCTTTTTCTAATAAACTAAATGGCCTATTAGTAATGAATAATTGTTATAGTGGTAATTGCATTTCTTGCTGATATTTTTATAGGTTTATAAGTAACAAGAGTAAGAGGAAGCCATGCTAGGCAGAAAATGGAAGTATTACAGGCTATTGGACGCTGATGATGATGAGGAGAATGTGGGGTTTGGTTCTGTTGCTCCTCTATTTAAAACAATTTATACAAAAGAGTAAAAACCCAAAATATGAAAATGATGAGGTATAGTGCTTAAATACTGGTATCCTTATTAGTATTTTGATTTACTTTTTATTGTAAGAACTTGGTACCAGTGAACGTTGGATGGTCGTATTTCTTGATTCTTTTCCTTATATTTGGAATGATAGTTAATGGTAACTCAGGGATCAAATATTTATTCATCTTTTATCCTTATTTTAGTGTAAAGAAGAAAGACTGTGTGACAAGAAAAGGACGATGGGAGTTGGAGCGTCATATTGGGTAAAAAATGATTCAAGGACAACAAAGGTGTGCCTGCAACAAAGGTGCTCATTTTCGCAGAACTTCAAAACAACCAATTACATACGACCTTCTAAAGTACTTTTGTTATTAAGGTCACCATTTGTTTGAACTGAACAAGCCACATCAGGTTAACCACCTAACTTATATTGCTTTTATATAAAAATTTTGCAAACAATTGATATACAAATTATGGTTTATAATAAAAAGGATCCAGTAAGGAAAAAAGTTAAGGGGGTGTTTTGATTAGGTTATTTTACCGGCTTACGGGCACATTTGTATTTGGAAAAGCTCATGAGGTCACTTCTTTTTGTTTATGAGGGTATTAGGTTGAGCTTTTGTACTTGAATAAGTACATAAGCTAAATTTGATAAGCTCTTTCATAACCAAAAAAGGTGATTTTATGAGCTTTTACTAATTCAAATAAGAGAGTAAGCTAGTAACAAATCAAGTTCGAGCGTAGCCTAGCATGCTCAACTTATGGACTTGGCTTGTGGTCAACCCAATAGCAAATAATAGAGTAAGATGGTTATGATTCTTTTTTACCTTATAGAGGCCAAGTTTGTTTATAATCGACTAAGGATCAAATTGCTAGCTTAAGGTCCATGCATCATTGCTGTATATTTAATGTTTAGTTAGTAACTGGTAATAACATCTTTACGGTTTAAATCAGCATCTTGGAAATCGACCATGTTACCTTCTTATTTTACAGATTCGGGGAAAAAAATTGGGAAGTAAACCTGCTGTAGAGTTGCTAGAAAAACTAAAACCTCCTTTCTGGTTCTCTGCCCACCTACATTGCAAGTTTTCTGCTTTAGTTCAACAAGAGGATGGAGGTCAAGTTACCAAAATTTTTGACTCGATAAGTGTATGCTAAGGCGGAATTTTTTACAGGTACAGTTTCACGTCTTTTTTGTTGTCTACTGATTATTTTCTTCTTGACATAACATTTCACCATAGTCCAGTCCTTTTTGTGAGATTCTCACCTGGAGGTGAATCATACGCATCTGGTTCCGAATGTAAGAATATGGTAAACGGTGACGGGTCCCCTTAGTTCAAAAGACAACACCAACACCATTGTAAATTGCCCAACAACAGATATCAGGAAAAGCGCCATGCCATCCGCCATTCAATCATGCTGCAAAGCTAATCTTGCTATTATGCGCTTGCTGGTGTTGAGTACACGTATGGTGACATGTGTCATTGTGTGTTGATGTGTATGTGGTACATTCCTGCTTCTCCTAATTGAGCCATAAGTTTTGTTTTTATATTTATTTTTTGGTAGCATGATGCAGGTAGATCTATATATATTCTGCTTTAGCTATTCCCAGTTTTACCTTCCCCACCTGCAAACTCTATTTGGAAAACTCTGTAAGAGTTTATGTGGTTTGACTTTTTTTGATAGTTGATTGACATGGATACCTAATAGTTTAAGTTCTGCACTTAAACATGTGTTATCTTAATTAACAGACATTATGTTGGTGAGGACATGAAAGGCATTTATATTTTTTCTTACAAAAGCTTTTCACACTGATGTGGTGATTTCTTATCCATTTTGGTACTTAAGTAATTAACTCAAATTTATTAGAAAGCAATACTATGAAAGGCCATCTTTATTGATATGCCACAAGCTTGGAGAAAAAGTCATATACCTACTAAAACTAAGTTGGGCAATTCGAAAGATAACCTCGCCTTTTCCTGCTATGTATCATACTTTTAAGTTTTGTATTTGATCAACTTATGTAACTGATGCTTTTATAAGTTATCAAAATATACGTTGCGTGAATAATGATACATTTGTCTTATAATGCATCCAAAACATAGCTATTTTGATTGTCTATTAATGCATCAGAAACAGTGTTTTGATTGGTTTTTTTATCAGGTTTTGATAGGTTTATGATGCAGCAGAAACATGGCTGTTTGGACAAAATGTTTATATGATGATTTTTTCAGTGTTTGGATAGCAGAAATATGGGTGTTGGACATGTGTGGTTTCAGTAAGTCAATGGTTATTTCTTTCATGCAATCTGGTCCCATCTCAAAGAAAAAGTCTTCAAAAGAAAGTGTAGTCTGTGGATTGGTATCTAGGGATATTGCATAATACGAGGCAATCTTGACCAATGAAAGAAGCAAACATGATTCATTTTCTGTAAGTTATTCATCTAGGGCTCCCCTCATGATTAAAGATGTCCCCTCAAGAGATGAAAGTTGATTCTCTCTGGTAATACTTAAGAGCATGAGCGGGGATGGGCCGCAAGCTAAAACACTTACAAAATGTAAAGTGTCCAGTAAACTGCCAAATGGAACCCATAGCCGTGGTCCTAAACGAAATACAAACATTAAGATTAGCATTAGAAAAAGAAAGATTGTAGATGGAAGCGGTGGTTTTGGTGAGATAGTATTAGAAGATGAAGATACATTTGCGAACTTCTTGAGTAAACATGGAAGCGGTGGTTTTGGTGAGATAGTATTAGAAGATGAAGAGATATTTGCGAGAATGTTAAATATATCTCGACAATGTGGACTTTTGTACCTGTTTTCAAATTTAAATTTAATAACATTGGGAAGAAGCTTGCATTGCCATCTAGATAAAGACTAAAAGGTTGATGTTTGTTAGATTGAACATATACATTTGAATATTTGATACCTTTTATAAGGATTGATTGATCTTAGTTCATGAAGTTACAATATTTTAATTAAAATAAAATTTGGATGTTAATGCTGGAAACAGCGTAATTTGTTTTAATTTAGCTCCTACATTGTATCCTCATGTAGATGTGTGTGGATTTCAGAATTTTTTCTGTGCGAATATACATGAAATTGTCACTATTTGTTATCAGTGATTTAATTCGTATAGAATTTCAATTCCTTCAGAGTTAAATATCTGATTCGCGTGTAGCCAGGGATGAATTTTTTTTTCTTCTTCATTTTAGAAGAACCAATCGGTTACCAATCTACAGTTAGACTGCTGCTAATCTTATTCATAAAAAAATGATTATTAAAGGTTTCATTAAGGCATAAAAAAGGTTGCTTTTTTCTAATTATTTCCTTTTAGTAACAACACTCAAAAGGCGCACATTACTTCTCTGAAATAGTAGCAATTACAATTTTTTGGTGCTTATACAAACGAACACTCAGATTCAGAAGGGTATTCATGGGCTACTTTGTTTTGTTACCTTACTCTTTATTAGAAGGGTATTTACCCACCTTCTTTAGCAATAGTAAAGTATGTCAACGATAATTATAAGTCATGCCCACCATCAAAATTATAATCACAAGTCATGCTTGCGTCCTTAAAAATAATTTCCCGTTAGCTGACACCGTCAAAATTAATAAAAATTAACTTTTTCTTAAAATTTTTCAAACGTAAACTAATACCATAACAAAATAAAATGAAATCAAAAGTTTTCAATCGTAAAATCATAAAAATATAAAATGAAATCCCCATCCTTACAAATAATTTTTCGTTAACTGACACCATCAAAATTACAATTACAATTCATGACCACGTCATTAAAAATAGTTTTTCGTTAACTGACATCATCAAAACTAAAATTACACGCGGGCTTCGACATCTAGTACATATATATATATATATATATATGGTATATCTAATAGCGATTACAATATTAAAGAGGAATTAATGTGCTAATTACTAATTGGCTTAATTAAGTTTACTAATAATTAATTATTTTGGACCAATAGACTTGGGTCAAAGCCCACTGCAGTCCATCAGATGGACATGGCGTCCACCAGGCCGAATTCCCCATGGAAATTTCGTGGGTTTGGAGGGTTTACGTGATAAGGATGGTTGATATCTTTTATTTGAATAAAAGATATATTTTTTCTAATTGATAAGAGTAACTTATTTGAAAGAATCATATATTTTGAAGATATAATTTCCTTATTGAATAAGGACTAGGAAGGCTATAATTACAAGACATTTTTCCACCATTTGTTCAAGCCTAATGAAGCCCGAATTTCGTTCTCTTTCTCCCCCTCCTTCTCATGGCCTTCGTCCAACCACCACCGTCGTCCATCACACTCGTGTGTATGTGTGTTACTCGATTCGGTCTTACATGTTACGTGACGAGATCATAATTACTTGATTAGATCTAGTAATTATCATAGTAAAGTGTTTTGATTAGATCAAAATTCTTTAAGGATTATATTCGTTTTAACTAGGGCTAGTGTTAGGATTTAGAAAATCCATGTTAAAGTATTGGTCACCCTAACTATTATCTAGCATAAGTTAGCTCGTAGACTCAACGTTATTTAATAAGTTTACAGTAGTATAAGTAACACCGTGGAAGAAGGACGGGTCTTTACCCACTGTATGCCTAATCCACAGCCCGAAGGAGGGCATAGAATATTGTATAAATAGCCCTCTCCTTACAAGGGAGAGGGTTGAATGTTCACAAGTAATCTAAGCTTGCCATTTTGTTTCTCTCTCTAAAACATCCCATTCTCTCTTTCTCTCTCCACACATAAATGATTCTTTGTCTAATCTATTGTGGTGTTATGATAACCAATATCGTACAATTGGTATCAGAGCTTATGGTTTGATTAGCTAGGTTGTATGTGCGTTTATCTTGGTGGTTTTAGATTAAAAGGTTGGTTTTGGAATCGTAAGTGACTTTCTTTGATTCTCATGTTTGTGATGTTAAAGTAAGTGTTTTTAGGATAGTTATAACCTTCTAGGATCAAGTTATGCAAAAGAAACCAAGCAAAAACGTTCAAAAGGGTGAATTTTAGGTGGTTTTAGGTGAAAAAGAAGCTTTGTTCTTGACTGGGATTTGACACACGATAAGGACCAAATAAAGTGTGTATCAAAATGTAAGGTAATGCTGGAAAGATGTTTGTAAAATGTGAGAAAAAATTGTAGCCAATGGATTTTTTTAAATAGTCAGAACATACCAAGTCACAAACCACCAAGGATCTGTGTAGGGATTCGTCGTTCTATTCGGATCCGTGGGTCTTGTATAAGTAAAAAATCAACCCATTTTGTATGGTCATTCACTTTTAGTTGGGAATATTTTCTATCTAGAATGCATGCATAAGAGCTGACGTAAATGGTGTTTGATGCTTGCCTAAAGTGTTAAACACTCCACGCCTAAAAATTACTAATGATGGTTTTTAATTTTTACGCAAAAACACATTTGCTACTTTCCTCTTTGGTCTTGGGTTATTGCAAGAATGGTTAATTCAGTTTTTCATGCAAGATCAAGTTTCAATCATTTTCTTAAGAGCAAGATTCTCGCTAGTTGAAAAAGAAATCAAATAAAACATTTTGTTTAAATGAAAGTAAATAAAACTTTGTTAAAGTTTATAAAATGATGTATTGTTTATAAAATGATGCAAGTATTTTATGCATTGTGTATGATAAAACTTTCGTTGATCATTATACAAGTTTTATGGATTTATATAAATACCTTAAGTAATTATTGACGAATGATAACTTATGTCTAAAACTTATTTACTTGAGCTTTTACTTAATAAGTTTTTATATTAGTCATTAGCAAAACGTAGATAAATCGTTAAATAAAAATAAAATTTTTATGCATTTATTTGTATTAACAAGGTCAATACAAATGAAACCGATGAAACCACTATTCCCCCCTCATATAGATTTTTGAGTAAACTGAAAAATACATCCGCGTGGTTTGTCATTTTTGACACTAAACATTCATGTTAAAATATTTCGGTAAGAATCATCCCCCCGTTAGTAAAAGTTAAACACAATACATCCCTAGAAACTAACGATGTAAGTTTTTTATTTGTTATCAACTAAAAGTCAAACATACCTCTTGATAAAATCACTTTCAAGCACCCTTATATTCATTTCATTTTCTTCCTCTCACCATCTTCACTACCCATCATCATCATCTTCTGCTCACTACCTCCACCTCCATAAAATATCTAAACCACTCACCATAAAATCACTTCCAACTACTATAAAATAATTTCCAACTATCATAAAATACCTAAACTCGTCACAAAATACTAATAGCTATCACTATAAAATCACTCTCAACCATCAAAACATACGAAAACCAACAACCATCTTTTTCCCATCATTTCTACCATCATCATCATCCACATTTACTAACACAATCCTTCGGATATATGCTGTCTGACTCTATGACCACCACCACTTACTACCTCAACCACCCCCAATACGGCCATCATGTTAGTTGGTGGAGGCGGAGGTGACGGATGGTGGTGGTGATGGAGGTGGCAAATGGTGGTGGAGGTAGCAAGTGGCGATGGTCACAAATCCAACCGATGAGAAAAGAATGGTGGTGGTGGAGGTATATTGTTGTTGATCCCAATTCACCTTATGAATATAGATCTTGAATAGCTTTGTCTAAGAAACTTTTTGAATCTATAAGTATTACGCGGAATATAACACTTGTAGAATAAGAAGAACACAATGAATTCACGACCAAAAGCTTCAATATTATTAGATTAATAATACGAGTGATCATAATATCACTAGGGTTTATAACCTTGAAGCCGCCTTAAAACTTATTAAAACTAATGACCTAATGCCTCCTTTTATATGATACGGAGTCCTACTACAATCATTTCTTAAACAATCGTATCTTTTCAATAATTATCTAATACTACATAATAGGAAACGCAACATTCTATAAATACAAATTAGACTAATACTACAGCAGCAGATACACAAAACTAGCAGTAGTTTCTTCAAGCCCAGCATCAGTTACCACTTAGTGTATTCTCACGATTCTGTATAGCACCACGCAGCAGTAGATTAATAAACTAGCAGCAGTAGATTAATAAACTAGCAGCAGTTTCACTAGCATCAGCATTAGTTGACACTTAGAGCAATTCACCAGGAACTCCAGAAGCATATGACTTTCCCAAAAGCAGTAGTTTCCATAAAACCCAATAATCCTCCCCTAAACTTGATATTTGCTCCTTAAATCATCAAGTTTCCTTTAAGCATGAACAACCACCAAGAGGATGCTTCTAAACACACTACTTCTTCTTTTTAGGATCCATAATCTTCTCATATTTTCTGATCAACTTGTAAGCTTGATCATCAGATAGGAAATGCCTTTGAGTTCTAATCATGTTGGGTGTTAGCATATGTCTAATAACATCTCTATTTGCTATGAGTTGAGGATAATCCTTCTCCATCAGCATGTATACCACCACTCCATGAGCAAATACAGCATACACCCCACAATCCTGATAGAAATCCCATCTCTGAACAGTGTTGTTTCTCAACCTTTGCCATTCTTGATCTTCATGAGCTGGTTCAAACATGACCTTCAGATAGTTCCAAATGACTGCATCATAGGATTCCTTAGGACAAGGACTGTGCTTCTCCTTAAATATCCTCCAGATGTCTATAAAAATCCTGCCTATCCAAATGCTCAACAAATTGACCGAATCTAATGAACCTTTGAACCTGCCCATTTGCTCTTTTGATATCCCAGAATGTCTCACTCCCCAATTTAATACCTAAAACAACATCAACCACAGGATGTTTAACCTCCAAAGGAGTTTCATTTGCAGCTTTAGGTCCAGCTTACTTGATCAAGGAACAATTTGAATATAGATCTTGCACTCTTTCCTGCCTTGTGGGTCAATCTGCTCATCTTCCTGCTCATCTACTTTTTCACTAACATTTGGTCCTTCTTGCTTAGTGTCAGACTGCTCATAAGCTTTGGACTTGTCAGATTTCCTCTTTTTTCTCCCTATTGACTTCTTCCTGTTTCCAGACCTCTTAACACCAATAGTATAAGTCTTCTGCTGAACCTCTTCCTTCACTTTTTCTTTCTCCTCTTGGTTCTTTTACACCTGAGGTTGCACTTCCTCTACCAATTTGTCTTTCAAAGGTTCTTCAGAATCCATGGGAATGAAGTTAGACATATCTAATTCTTTTCTTGCAGCTTCATACTTCTTTTCAATTTCAGTAACTTCCACCCCTTCATGTTTCTTAAGTATTGACATTGAAAGTATCTTCTTTGTTTTACAGTTGGTGGCTTAAGTAACTTCTTCTTCTTTCTTTCATCAACATATAGTTTTCTCCTCTTTTCTATGAAGTTTCTCAGCCACTGAGTCCTTTCCTCAATTGTATATTTATCCACATTTTCTTCCTTGAGGATTCTGTTGAACTCACAATCTGCATCTCCCTTAACTCTTTCCTCATCCCATTTTGCTAGTAGCTCCAAATATTTCTCTCATTTTCAGCAGCAATCTTTTGTCTCTTCAGAACTTCTGCATTATTTGGAGCATACTATTCTTGGAGTCTAGCAGCTACCATTCTATCATGTTCAGCTAACTTCTCTTTTGGCCAGAACTCCATTGGAATATCATCATAAGGATCAGGATCTTCATATACTCCTTTTCCTTTTCCTTCATATTTGTGTTGAGAAGCAGTTGACTTTGAAGATGAGATAGGTTCTTTGAAGACTATACCATTGGTTGGTTCTTTGGTGCTTGTGGGATAGGTTGAGTAAGAATTAGTGTAGGCACAACTGGTGTGACAGTTGGAGTTAGTATAGATGTTGGTGTCACTGGTGTAGCAATAGATTCTATAACCACAGGCTTTGATTTCTTCAACTCTATCATAGCCTTTGCCATTATAGTATCATCATCTGTGACATCAGTTGGAGTTGCAGTATCTTCAATTACCTTAGCAGTAGTTTCAGAAGTAGATACATTAGGAGACTCCTTAATACCAGCAGCAGATTCAATTATACTAGCAGCAGGTTCCTGAACTCCAGAAGTAGATTCCTCCCCTGCAGCAGTACTTTTCTCTGTATCCTTCCCAGTTTCCACTACTTGATCCTGCTCCTTTTCTACACTTTCATCTATATGCATATCATTTACCCTAGTGTTCTCACCATCAAAACCAGCATCCATGTCATAATCAACCCCTGCATCCACATTATTCTGAGCCTCCCCTGAATTCTGTACATCATTCCTCCCTTGTTTGGGAGCATCCTCCTCTAAATCAGAATCCTCAGAGGAGTCCACCCTGAATGCAGTTCCAGCCTGAACCAACCTCTTTTATTTAACTATTCTTGACCTCTGAATACCCTCCAAATGCCTAACCCTTTGCTTTAACATCTTGATCTCTGTACCTTGGGAAGCTGTAAGTTGTTGGAGGCCAAGAAAATCTTGTGATAGTTTGGTACATAAACCCATCAATTCTTTAAGTAGTTCATCACTACCCTCACCACTTTGGCTTGTGTTACCTAGCCCGAGAGATGGATCACAGGATTTGTCATGGTGTACATCATCATCCATCAATTCCTCAAGATGTCTATCCTTATCACTTCGGGATGTTTAACCTTCCCTGAGAGGTTAATCATAGGATGTAAACTCAGTCTCAAACCTGGTTTAAGCATCTGAGCCCCCCAAATTATCCATTTGGATGGGGTTTCCTTCACTAGCATTAGGTTCCTGAGAATATACTGTAGAAGTTGCCTTGGCTTGGGTCTTATCTATGTTACCACTGTCCTGCTCTGGTGCTAAGCTAGAAGCAATAGTGGCAGCCCTTGCCAACATGTCGCCTCCACTACGTGTGACAGCCTCATCTGCAACCATACTAGTGCCAGCCTGAGGTAGCTTAGCACCTTTTTGTGTTTTCCTACGGTTATAGGTTTTTCTTGTGTCAGTTGAGGAAGACAATGGTGGATGTGGGTTGGGTTACAACTGGGATTGTTGCACCTTCATCCTGAGTTTGGTTAAGGTTCACCATGTTTTCAATGAGTGGTGTAACCTTACCTGAAAATCCAAGTCCATCCTTTTTCATAAAGGTAAAAACTTTCTTTGTAAGCTTAGGTATATCCCACGTGCCTTTATAAATCCTTTTTCTTTGAAATTGTTCATCAATAAAAAGTTGCACAAACCTGGGATACTGTCACAATTCTCAAATTTTGGTCATTTCTCAAAACAATTCACGTTTCACAATTTCATCATTTATCGTAAACTAGCGTGTTTGCTTATGGTTTGCAATTCTATGTTCCAAATTCGCGTAACCTTTATGGTTTAGCGGCGAATTCATGATCATATCATCACGAACATTTCATGTGGACTAAGTTTAGTCTACATTTCATTAACATCATTTGCATCATGTTAATCCATTCATGACATTTCATTTCACATTTAACGCGTAATTTTTATATTAAATAAACGTTATCGTGTGAGTTATTATTTTGAATATTTAATCCGTTACTTCCAAAAATGATCCCGAGATATTTTTATACCTACATTTAGTTATAAAAACTATATTTTTAGTTTACCTAGTGTTTTAAATTTATTTGGTATATAAATCGTTAAAGTTATATTATTACGACGTTTTTCTTAAAAAACTATACGATAATTATTTTATCACTCAAATTTTACAAGGAATGTATTTTTATAATTTTTATAATATCATTATACTCTACTTTGATCTATTAAAAATTTACTTGTACCTAAAAACTACCATTTACCTTAACTTGAATCTATTTCACTTACACTTTTCTTACAAATTATACAAATATACATTTACACATTATATATAAAAAAAAAAATAATATTGATGAAACACAACCCCAAAAATCCGGCCCTTAGGGGAGGGATTTCATTTAATGTAGTTGGTAAAAGACTTGTTTAATGTATGTATAAAACTACACTCCAAGACTTCCTTCATTCATTTCCTTCAATCCAATAATTCACACTCTATCAAAACAATATTTCTTCTCTTGTTTTCTACCTTAGAACCGGCCTAGCATAAAGATCAAGAAGAGATTCAAAAGTTTTCAAAGCTCAAGTATTTACAATCTAGATAATACTCTTATTAAGGTTTTGAAATAAAAACCTAGGGTGTTTAGGCTAACCTTGTTCTTTGCACCTCATCATAATAGCTTGTAAGCATGTTTCTATCATTTTTCATCTTTTCTTATCATTACATATGTATTTTATCATTTTCATAGCAAGCATGCAAGGCTTATGTTGATTATACCATTTTTACATGATTTTAGAGTTATATATATATAAGGTCATCCTATGATTATCCCCTTGATATATGTTGGTCTTGATGATGTCTAGGAACCCATGACACCCTAAGAAGGTGTATGGTAGGATTAGATTAGTTTTGGAGTTGATTTGAAGGGATTGGAATAGGTTTAGTACGAGAAAAACTATTTTCGATAAGTATATTATAGTGTTCTGTCCTTGTTTTATTTTTCTGGAAAATCCGACAGTAGGCACGAAATTTTGGCCTTGATATTTAGAAAATATACTTTAAAACGAATCCGTGGCCGCTTGAACGGTTAAAACGGAGTTATAACGAAGAAGTTATGAATTTTCCAAGTTTGACGACGATATATATATTTTTCTGAAATTTCAGAATACTATTTTTATTTGATGGAGTCAAAAACGAGTCCTAAGCTTTACAAATTATTTCGACTTATCAAAAATATATTAGTATACTTTGATACGAAGCTAAGGACGTATTATACGTAGAAAACGGATTTGAAACGACTAAGATATGCACGTTTTCATAAAATTGCCGTAACTATTATTTTGAGAAAAACTATATTATTTTTACGAGACAAGTGTTACGGTAACTAAAACGACCATGTTGAGGGCTGTTTTTAATGAGGATGTGGAACTTTTGGAACGAAATGTCTTCTAATAAAATCAAGATCACCAAGCATATTTTTCAAAACGATCAACCGTTTGTATAGCGGAGTTGTAATAAATTATTTATGGATGTTTAAACTTGGCCGAAACTCATTTTTAACCAACATTTTAGCTAAAATCACCATCTTTAACCTTTATTATCTTTATGTTCGAGACCTCTATGACGAAAACTCCTGAACTAAAACTTCTAGATTTTGATACAAACTTTCCATAACCGTCGAGTTCGTTTCCTAACGTTCGACGTACACCATTTTACGACTAGTTTTCGAAGCCATTTTTGTTAATTTCATGAAATTTCCAACGACATTATTTTACGGCGAAAAGTTAAAATTTCACTATAAATCACTATGAAACTATTGTAGGATGACATTTTGACGTAAATACTTGTAAAGTGATTTTAAGAATGGTCAAGACGTCAAAAGTGTATTTTTTTCGACGAAGAGTATTATTTTTTCAAAATTCACAAGTGGTATAAATAACATACGAAATGCATGCATAACATTACATCATAACTCATTGAGTATCATATCATTCATTTTAGGTCGCGGATAGTTTCCGAGCCTCATTTTCTTGCACTTCATTTTGTTAGCATATCAATCACACCAGGTGTGTTCGTAGCCCCACTTTCTATTACGTATTTGTCTTACAAACTCTTTGGGGAGATACATGCTCAACTACTTACTTTCACTATCACAAATATTCTAAACTTTGACATATTACTGTGAGTTTCATAGCCCCTACTTTTATTCATTTTCAATCACTTTTTGGGGAGATACATGCTCAAACTATTTTCATTTACTTTCACAAGTACTCTAAACTTTTACATACTATTGTGAGTTCATACCCGCTTTTACTCATTTAAATTCCTATAAACTATTTGGGGCGAGATATATGCTTATTTATCAAACATTTAAACTCTTTTGCCAAACAACATTACTTATACTCTAGACTTGGTGTGTGTATTGACTAGACTTAAACAAACATCCCAGCATTTATATGTTGGAAGGCCATTAATTTGGATCTGACCCAACGTGCGTCGTTGGAGGAACATCCCAACATTTATATGTTGGAAGGCCATTTATATGGATACAGCCCAACGTGAGCGTTGGAGGAACATCCCAACATTTATATGTTGGAAGGCCATTTATATGGATACAGCCCAACGTGGGCGTTGGAGGAACATCCCAACACGAGTTGTTGGAAGACCCTTGTGGTGACATTTATACTTTTAACTACTATGATACATGCATATATGATTGACATACTATTTTTAGCAGTGGGTTGTAAACACACAGGTTGCAATTTTTGTATGGGCGGGACTTGGAACTGAGTGGATTTACGATGCCTTTGCTTTGCGAACTATTCTATTTGACCAAAAACTTTGCCTTTGTTACATAAACACTCTTTTAAGGCTTTACTTGTTAACCAAACTCTATGAACTCACCAACCTTTGTGTTGACACTTTTTAGCATGTTTTATCTCAGGTATTTAAGGCATTCACTTCATGGCATGCATATGGGCACATCATAGAGTCGTGGTGACGACGCGTCTCACATGGGATTTATACACTTTAAAAACATCGTTTGGCTTGTATCAAACCTATTTCCGCATAAATTGATTTTCATTTGGGACCTACATTTTGTAAACTCTGATTATTTTACTTAATCAAACGATGTATTTTCAAAGCGACACTTTAGGTCGTTCGATATAACTGTAACTTTGATGCTATGACAGTCCTCCCCAAAGTATTCCATTCCGCTGCAAAACACGTAATTTGGGGGTGTGACAGATTGGTATCCGAGCATCGGTTATAGAGAACTAGGTTGCATCATTGACCCTAGACTATAACCACATCATCATAGCATCTCATCATATCATTATAAGTGTACATTCTTTATACATGCGGACTTATGACTTAACACCAAACATCATATGAGTCGATTAGGTCAAGCATTGCATAGTTACTCCTAAATTATACATAGCCTGATCACCTATGTCTAATTCAGGAAGAATCATGCAATGAAGGGAGTAGTAGTCTCATATGTGTAAGCAATTCCGTAATTAAGCCAAATTTTCAAAAGATTTTCTTCAAACCACTTGTTTCCAGTTTGATCCGAGTGACAGTTCTTGTTTGATGAGTTGCAAAGATCGAGCTAGAAACAAGTCGTTACCTAAACCGATTTAGCCTAATCGTATGACAGTTCTTGTTTGATGAGTTGTGGGATTAAGTAAAAATCGGTTACCAAAAAGTCTTTTAAAAATTTTGCTTGAGAATGGGAAAGCTTGTCTCATCGAGCCTAATCATAAGAAAGCATGTATTTAGGATGGAATTGCTCACGATATACGGAGCGTATCTTGTGGGACGAGTAACTCATATGCATGAGCATTGACATAATCATTTAGACCATACACGAGCATAAACTTTTAGAACTCTTGTCGAGGTTCGAACCATAGTATCATCGATTGAATCACGAGGACGTGATTCCTCTGACATGGGAAGAATGTCACAATTCTCAATTTTTGGTCATTTCTCAAAACAATTCACGTTTCACAATTTCATCATTTATCGTAAACTAGCTTTGCGTGTTCCAAATTCGCGTAACCTTTATGGTTTAGCGGCGAATTCATGATCATATCATCACGAACATTTCATGTGGACTAAGTTTAGTCTACATTTCATTAACATCATTTGCATCATGTTAATCCATTCATGACATTTCATTTCACATTTAACGCGTAATTTTTATATTAAATAAACGTTATCGTGTGAGTTATTATTTTGAATATTTAATCCGTTACTTCCAAAAATGATCCCGACATATTTTTAAACTTACATTTAGTTTATAAAAACTATATTTTTTAGTTTACCTAGTGTTTTAAATTTATTTGGTGTATAAATCGTTAAAGTTATATTATTACGACGTTTTTCTTAAAAAAACTATACGATAATTATTTTATCACTCAAATTTTACAAGGAATGTATTTTTATAATTTTTATAATATCATTATACTCTACTTTGATCTATTAAAAATTTACTTGTACCTAAAAACTACCATTTACCTTAACTTGAATATATTTCACTTACACTTTTCTTACAAATTATACAAATATACATTTACACTTATATGAAAAAAAAAAAAAAAAAAAAAAAAATAATATTGATGAAACACAACCCCAAAAATCCGGCCCTTAGGGGAGGGATTTCATTTAATGTAGTTGGTAAAAGACTTGTTTAATGTATGTATAAAACTACACTCCAAGACTTCCTTCATTCATTTCCTTCAATCCAATAATTCACACTCTATCAAAACAATATTTCTTCTCTTGTTTTCTACCTTAGAACCGGCCTAGCATAAAGATCAAGAAGAGATTCAAAAGTTTTCAAAGCTCAAGTATTTACAATCTAGATAATACTCTTATTAAGGTTTTGAAATAAAAACCTAGGGTGTTTAGGCTAACCTTGTTCTTTGCACCTCATCATAATAGCTTGTAAGCATGTTTCTATCATTTTTCATCTTTTCTTATCATTACATATGTATTTTATCATTTTCATAGCAAGCATGCAAGGCTTATGTTGATTATACCATTTTTACATGATTTTAGAGTTATATATATATAAGGTCATCCTATGATTATCCCCTTGATATATGTTGGTCTTGATGATGTCTAGGAACCCATGACACCCTAAGAAGGTGTATGGTAGGATTAGATTAGTTTTGGAGTTGATTTGAAGGGATTGGAATAGGTTTAGTACGAGAAAAACTATTTTCGATAAGTATATTATAGTGTTCTGTCCTTGTTTTATTTTTCTGGAAAATCCGACAGTAGGCACGAAATTTTGGCCTTGATATTTAGAAAATATACTTTAAAACGAATCCATGGCCGCTTGAACGGATTAAAACGGAGTTATAACGAAGAAGTTATGAATTTTCCAAGTTTGACGACGATATATATATTTTTCTGAAATTTCAGCATACTATTTTTATTTTGTACGAGTCAAAACGAGTCCTAAGCTTTACAAATTATTTCGACTTATCAAAAATATATTAGTATACTTTGATACGAAGCTAAGGGCGTATAATAATGAAAACGGATTTGAAACGACTAAGATATGCACGTTTTCATAAAATTGCCGTAACTATTATTTTAGAAAAACTATATTATTTTTACGAGACAAGTGTTACGGTAACTAAAACGACCATGTTGAGGGCTGTTTTTAACAAGGATGTGGAACTTTTTGGAACGAAATGTCTTCTAATAAAATCAAGATCACCAAGCAAATTTTTCAAAACGATCAACCGTTTGTATAGCGGAGTTGTAATAAATTATTTATGGATGTTTAAACTTGGCCGAAACTCATTTTTAACCAACATTTTAGCTAAAATCACCATCTTTAACCTTTATTATCTTTATGTTCGAGACCTCTATGACGAAAACTCCTGAACTAAAACTTCTAGATTTTGATACAAACTTTCCATAACCGTCGAGTTCGTTTCCTAACGTTCGACGTACACCATTTTACGACTAGTTTTCGAAGCCATTTTTGTTAATTTCATGAAATTTCCAACGACATTATTTTACGGCGAAAAGTTAAAATTTCACTATAAATCACTACGAAACTATTGTAGGATGACATTTTGACGTAAATACTTGTAAAGTGATTTTAAGAATGGTCAAGACGTCAAAAGTGTATTTTTTCGACGAAGAGTATTATTTTTCAAAATTCACAAGTGGTATAAATAACATTCGAAATGCATGCATAACATTACATCATAACTCATTGAGTATCATATCATTCATTTTAGGTCGCGGATAGTTTCTGAGCCTCATTTTCTTGCACTTCATTTTGTTAGCATATCAATCACACAGGTGAGTTCGTTAGCCCCACTTTCTATTACGTATTTGTCTTACAAACTCTTTGGGGAGATACATGCTCAACTACTTACTTTCACTATCACAAATATTCTAAACTTTGACATATTACTTTGAGTTTCATAGCCCCTACTTTTATTCATTTTCAATCACTTTTGGGAGATACATGCTCAAACTATTTTCATTTACTTTCACAAGTACTCTAAACTTTTACATACTATTGTGAGTTCATACCCGCTTTTACTCATTTAAATTCCTATAAACTATTTGGGGCTGAGATATATGCTTATTTATCCAAACATTTAAACTCTTTTGCCAAACAACATTACTTATACTCTAGACTTGGTGTGTGTATTGACTAGACTTAAACAAACATCCCAGCATTTATATGTTGGAAGGCCATTAATTTGGATCTGACCCAACGTGCGTCGTTGGAGGAACATCCCAACATTTATATGTTGGAAGGCCATTAATTTGGATACAGCCCAACGTGCGGCGTTGGAGGAACATCCCAACATTTATATGTTGGAAGGCCATTTATATGGATACTGACCCAACGTGGCGTTGGAGGAACATCCCAACACGAGTTGTTGGAAGACCCTTGTGGTGACATTTATACTTTTTGCTACTATGATACATGCATATATGATTGACATACTATTTTTAGCAGTGGGTTGTAAACACACAGGTTGCAAGTTTTGTATGGGCGGGACTTGGAACTGAGTGGATTTACGATGCCTTTGCTTTGTGAACTATTCTATTTGACCAAAAACTTTGCCTTTGTTACATAAACACTCTTTTAAGGCTTTACTTGTTAACCAAACTCTATGAACTCACCAACCTTTGTGTTGACACTTTTAGCATGTTTTATCTCAGGTATTTAAGGCATTCACTTCATGGCATGCATATGGGCACATCATAGAGTCGTGGTGACGACGCGTCTCACATGGGATTTATACACTTTAAAACATCGTTTGGCTTGTATCAAACCTATTTCCGCATACATTGATTTTTCATTTGGGACCTACATTTTGTAAACTCTGATTATTTTACTTAATCAAACGATGTATTTTCTAAACGACACTTTAGGTCGTTCGATATAACTGTAACTTTGATGCTATGACAGTCCTCCCCAAGGTATTCCATTCCGCTGCAAAACACGTAATTTGGGGGTGTGACAGATACAAAAAGTATTTACTTGAATCTCCACAGTTCTTTATCATACCATCCATAATCATTTTAGAAAAATTGAAGGACTGACCCTGAGTTAAGCACACAATAGCAGAAGCTATACTAGTGCTAAACTCATTCCAGCCTGTAGTTTTTGGACTTACGCAATGGAGGATGGTATGAATCAAAAATTTCCACTGAGGGGAGAAAAGCCTTTTGTAAAACTTTAATCTATTTGATTGCTTTTCTCCCCTTTAATCTTTTCTAAACCTTCGAAAATTTGAGGAGTAGGGAGACAATTAATCCTTTCACCATCTGCTAATTCCAAAGAATTTCTAATAGAAGATTCAGTTATGATTATCTTCTGTTTATCCACAAAAGCTCGAATCTGTACTTCCCCATTAATTGTTCTTGACTTAGCAGTAGTCCAGAGCTGATTAATTATGGAAAGATATATAGTAGGGGCTACTGTTAATGCATACCTTATAGGGCAAGCATTAAGAAAATCAATGATTTCAGCAAACCCTTCAAATTCTGGAATGGGTTTTTCCAATAAGGCAATCAAATTGTGATTATCAGCAAAGTCTCTGTTCAACATCGTGAATTAGGGTTTCGAAAATTAGGGATTTGTAAGAGAGATGTTAATTGGAGTGTTAAGGTTGTTAATTGAGATCGTGTTGGGCGCAAAAATATGATTGAATGAGTCAATTAGGTATTTATACACCAAATAATACAATTTCGTCCCTGTACTTTCAAATGAAGCAACATTTGCCAAGTAGTAGATTCATTGGCTCAGCAGTACTTTCTTTTTGCCTAGCAGCACTTTGTTTGTGAGTAGCAATATACACTCCAAATTTGCATCCAATCTTTCAACCTTGTTACTGAATCCTGCAAAAGGTTAATCCAAGACCACAAAAACACAAACAAAACCAGTTTGCAAGAATCACAACATGATTTATATTGAACCATTGGAAATACGACTAATAGTAGATTCCAGAGGTACTTTAAGATAACCATCAACACTTTTTAAAACACTTGGCAGCACTTTTTATTTAAATAACAGTACAAATCCATACAAAACTTTACAAAAACAAGTTAAGATCAGACATTTAGAGATTAAGCATTCCAATACTAGTAGTTAAATATTGAAACCTCCCCACATCAAAAGCTTTTGTAAATGGATTTTGACCATTTGAATTAATTTCTTTTCATTACAATCTCTAATAAAGTGATGTCTAATCTCAATGTGCTTTGTTTTAGAATACAAAACAGGATTTTTGATGATGCAGATTGTACTGTTATTGTCAATGAATATTTTTGTATGCAAAAAGTTGTACCCATAGTCCAGCAGTTGGTTTTGCATCCAAAGAACTTGACCACAGCAACTAGCAGCAGCTACATATTCTGCTTCAGTTGTGGAGTTTGCTACCACAATATGCTTCTTGCACTATCATGAGATAAGTCTACAACCCAAAAATTGACATCCTCCTGTAGTAGACTTTCTATCCAAGCTAGCTCCTGCATAATCACTATCTATGTATGCTATCAAGTCAAAAGGTGAATCTTTAGGATACCAAAGACCTAGTTTAGGTTGGCCCTTCAAGTATCTGAAGATCCTCTTCACAGCATAGAGATGTGAAGCTCTAGGTGTGATTTGAAATCTTGCACACACACAGACAGGAAACATGATATCTGGCCTTGATGAAGTGAGGTACATGAGAGATCCAATCATGGATCTGTAGAGATGAACATCCACAACTTCACTTCCATCATTAGGGAGCAATGGTTTCAGTGTTTCCATAGGTGTGCTAGCTGTCTTAACATCCTTAAACCCAAACTTATTCAGAATCTCAGCCATATACTTCTCTTGGCTGATAAAAATACCCTCCTTCTTCTGCTTCACTTGCAGTCCCAAAAAGAAGGTAAGCTCCCCCATAGAGCTCATGTGAAACTTATCATGCATAAGATTCTCAAACTGTACACATAGCTCCTTGTTTGTAGATCCAAAGATGGTGTCATCAACATATATTTACACCAACAGAATGTCACCTTTTGATCTGAGTATGAACAATGTTTTGTCAATGGAACCCCTGTGAAACCCATTGTCCATTATAAGTGGACAGTGTTGCATACCATGCCCTTGGAGCTGGGTGTAACCCATACACAACCTTCTCAACTTTATACACTTTGTTTGGGAAATCAGGATCTTCAAACCCAGGAGGCTGACATACATATACCTCCTCTTCTATTTTCCCATACAAGAAGGAACTTTTAACATCCATCTGATACATTAGAAAATCCTTGTATGAAGCATATGCTAAGAATAGTCTGATGGCTTCAATCCTTGCAACTGGAGCAAACACTTCATCATAGTCAAGACCTTATGCTTGTGTGTATCCTTGTGCCACTAATCTTGCCTTGTTTCACACTACTATCCCCCTTTCATCTTTCTTGTTTCTAAACACCCACTTTGTACCAATAGTAGATTTTCCATTGGGCAGATCAACCAAGGTCCACATCTCTTGCAATTTGAACTGCAGCAATTCCTCCTTCATAGCTTCAACCCAACTCTCTTTATTCAAAGCTTGATGTACCTTCTTGGGCTCAATTTGGGATAGGAAACAGGCAAACAAACAATTTTGGAGATCTTTATGGCTGTTTCTTTTATGAAGGGATCTGGCAAAGAACCCTTGATCAGTTAAGTCTTTCAAACCCTTTGACTTTGTTCTGGTTTGAACAACAGATTGTAATTCTCCAATTATATTCTCCTTTGGATGATCTTTGTGAATTCTGGTAGTTACAATTGGGCTGACTGGAATGACTTCTTCAAGATTGGATATATCAGCCTCCTTACCATCCAGCACATCATCATCTGTATTAGCATACATTTCCTCCAAATTAGGGTTGTTGTGATTATTATGGTAAACAATGGAAATGTCCTCAGAAACATGGACATATGGCCTAGCAGTAGGTACAGGGTAACTACTGCTAGTGTTATCTGTACCCATCCATTCTGCTGTTGTATCAACATTTGGGATAGCAGTAGATTTGGGGAAACTACTGCTAGTGTTAAAGTCATCATCATTAACTTCAGAAGTAGGAACACTAGGCATAGCAGCAGATTCAGGGGAACTACTGCTAGGTTTGCAAGTGTTATTTTCTGACACAGAATCATCCAAGTGAGGTTTATCACCTCTAATATCACCACCAGTGATCTCTTCATTTGCAGCACCTTTGTTCCTTGGTTCTTCAGAAAGCACTTCTTCACTGGAAGGTGGCTCTTTGTCATCTTGTGAGCTCTTCATTATTGAGGAGAGGGGAGTATCACCAGTCATAATTGGCATGAGAATGTAGTCTGCAATAGATTCTTTCTCCACTCATGCAGCTGATTTTTCTTTAGTACATGCACATTTGTTAGACTGGTTCCCTGCAGTAACTGGCTCATAATTCATTGATTTGGTTAGTACATCAATATTAAACATCCAATCAGGACATTTTCCTACAACATTAGGCTTAAGCTCATCAAAGTTGATGTGTAGGTTCTCCTCAACATGTCTAGTTCTACTGTTAAATACTCTAAAGGCCTTGCTATTTAAAGAGTACTCAACAAAGAAGCCATCATCAGCTTTCTCGTCAAACTTGCCCAGATGATCTATGGTATTCAGGATAGTTACAAGACACCCAAATGGTTTCAAAAAGTCTAGGGTAGGAGATCTACCATGAAACAACTCATAGGGAGTCTTGTTGTGAGGCTTTACTACCAAAACTCTATTCAGCACATAATAAGCAGTATTTACTGCTTTAGCCCAAAAGGTTGTTGGTAATTTGGAATCTGCAAGCATAGTCCTAGCAGCCTCTATAAGTGTCCTATTCCTCCTCTCTGCAACACCATTTTGCTAAGGGGTTCTAGCTATACTAAACTGTCTTTGAATACCCTTCATTTCACAGAACTGGTTCATTTCCTGATTCTTAAACTCAGTTCCACTATCACAGTTTATTACTTTAACTTTTAGATCAGATAGGTTTTCTACTTTAGTTATAAAAGCCTTAAGGATTCCACTAGTCTCATCCTTCTTTGCCAAAAAGAAAACCCATGTAAATCTACTATAGTCATATGTGACAACTAGGCAATACATTTTCTTCATCAAACTCTTAACAAAGATAGGGACAAAGAGGTCCATATGAAGAATCTGCAATGGTTTGCTGATGGAGCTCACAGTTTTGGACTTGCAAGAATGTAGGATCATTATTTATGTTTTTTGATGATTCGGGTGGTCTAGGATGATGGTAGAACATGAAAGCCATTTTAGAGAGAGAAAGAGTAGAGAGGGTGTTTTCTAGAGAGAGAAAGTAAAAGGAAAAAGAAAGGTTAGATTAAAAAGCACCAACCCTTCCCTTAGTGGGAAGGGGTATTTATACAAGCTACATAACGCCACCTACGGGCTGTGGATCAGGAATACGGTGGAGAAAGACCCGTCCGTCCTCCACGGTGTTGCTAAATTAACTAACTAACTAATAAATAATTTAATATCTACGAGCTAAGATATACTAGACTATAATTGGGGTGACCAACTCTTCAACATGGATTTTATAAATCCCAACAATATCCCCCTAAGGGAGGTCACCCCATGAAATACATTTTGCATCCTAACATTCTATCTTTATCTTCATGCTCGAGCTCGTAGACTTTAATTTTTCAATTTCTGCAATCTTTGTGCTTTAGCAGTGATTCTTCAAAGTCCGCATACTTGTACTTTCAGTGGAGGTCTTTAACTGATCCACGACTTGATGATCTTTGAGCTTTATTTGAGATCATCGGCCACAGTAAATCTCTAAATCATCCTTTGTTGTATTGCCTTCATGTGATGTTGTGACTTTTGGACCGACATGCTCACACTTTCTGGATTATGACATCTTTTCATTAGAGTAGTGGAAGCATTGTTGTATGTCTTTGATTGTCATGATTTTATTCAATTAAGAGTGTGTGCTGTGAGCATGCGGTTATGAATTGACTTCTCAATATCGATCACCTGCAACCGTCAAATGTTCCGGCAAACAACAGTTAGCAATAAAACACACGAAATTATCTTTGTTCACTTTCGTTGAATAGGGTTGCAAGAACCACGGTTCCCCGTTGATCATTATAAATAATGCCTGTGATCGGGTAGAATTTCGAAGAATCTCCTTGACAGGGTTTCGCACCTTGATCTAGCCGTTCTCAAATCGGAGCATCCCAAAGTAGACAACACGGAGTGAGTGAACCAACGAATTGAGATTCACTGATTGATGAGAAATTGATTTGAAAACAATCGCGTATTACTTAAAAGAAAGAGTTTTGCAATACGATAAAGGTTTTATGAGAAAGATCAAGTTTCAATCATAAATACTTTTTGTATTTGAAAAATGAATACACAGTCAATGTGCTAGAGAAAAGAATAGTATTGCACATCGAATGGTTTTTCAAAAGTATTCGTCAATTCATTTCCTGGACCAAGGTTGATTCAAGAGTGAATCGCCCCATTGTTTCTATCCAGTCGTCACAAGCTTGATCTTTTGAAAGATCTCACATGTCACCCACCAGATCTTGTTTGATGTTGGATCTAGAAGGATTTCCATCTTCATCGTGAATATTTTTACATATCACTCAGATGTTCTGGCAATATCACAAGGATAATGTGTAGGACACTCAATATATATTCTTACTTTCCACATTGTGTGAAATAGCAAGTCTTCATTAATTGTGTGTCCTAATGAGATTTCTTATGGATGATCTCTTGGCTCTAGACTCGATTCTGCATTTTTGTTTCCTATTTGGAGACTAGGGAGAGGGTCTCCTTTTCAATATCAACAATCTCTAAGAGAAAGTCGATAGATTATGTGGGTTCCTCGTGAGAATGAAACAAGTCCTTTCAAGAGAACTTGAGTGGCTTGGGAAGTTTAGTGCAGTGCGTCACTGGGTCCATGACGTCTTGTCTTCAATACCGGCATTACCTTAGTAACCACCAGTAGCATATGTATTGATTCCGGTTTCTGCCCTAAGGTTGAATTATTGGAGGGCTATTTCTTTTCACCCTTTTCACTTTTCATTTATGTTTCATTCTTCAACCCCTTTAGTGCTTACCAAGACTTCATTTCTAGAACCTTGTTGGGTTTATTCCAGTTCTAGCTCTTTCTCAGTTGGCACTCTTCCTTTATTCTCACTTTTCTCCTTTTTTCATCACACCTAAGGACTTCTACACTATCTATTGAATTGTCCCTGGGTAGATCCCTCCGGTTCTGGCGGGATCGTGGGAACGAATACCTAACATTACCATCCTTATAACTCGAATACATAAAGTAAAATGGTCGGTCTTGTGGTATAGTTCATTCCTTCTTGAAACCAATTAAAAAATCATTTGGAAAATCAATCAAGGTACTGGTGACAAATTATCAAAGTATTTTGTACCTTAATTGTTTTTGATCATTTAGAAATGCTCCCCCTCAACATGTGCAATATGATTTTGAAATTGTTTACCACATGGAGGAAAGAGGACTTTGAAGTATTTTCTTGATCCCAATTTCCATGGAAAAAGCCTTTTGATTTTTTGGTAAATGACCCCCCTCAATATGTGCGTTGTATATTAGAAATCATTTAGCACATAGAGGAAGGAGGTCTTTGAAGTTCTTCCACGATCACATTTGCCACAGAGAAACCATTTCAAAATCAATCAAGGTACTTAGGATATTGAATCCTTTGTACCTTGATAATTTAATATCTTTTGAAATGCTCCATCTCAATATGTGCATCAATTAATGAAAACGTTTAGCACATATGGGAGAGCAGCCTGCACTTTGAATCAAAACGATCACCTTTTATCAGATTTCATATTTAAATCACAAATTCTCCCTCGATCAAAAATATCAAACCCTATGAGATTTTGGATCCTAAGTGATTTAAATAGTTTTTGAAAACATGGGAGAAAATGCTCTTCTTAATCTTGCCACCTTAAATGCTCTTCTGGTTTTTGGATAAATGCTCCCCCTCAACATGTGCATCGTGTGTTTGAAATTGTTTGGCACATGGAGGAAGGATTGTTTTTAGTTTGAAACAATCACCATTTAAACAGATTTGATATTTAAATCACGATCTCTCCCTCGATCAAAAATTTCAAACCTTTTGAGATTTGTGATCCCAATTGATTTAAATCATTTAGAAAATTCTGGGGAAAGACGTGGCTTGATTTTGAAATTAACTGATAAGGACCAATTTATTGACATTAAAGATTGTTAGTGTCAAGTATGATAATTTTAAGAGGTCTTTAAGTAAAATAAAAATTTTCATTTTGAAAGATCTTTGAGTTTAACGTAAAATCATAACCAGACACATAACATTAAATCTTTAGATCACCACTTCATTACGTACAAACAGAATGGACACAAATTACTCTAACGAGTCCATTTGAAGAAATATTGTTTGAAAATATTATACTTTTCACTCTGCCCCTCAATCGATGATACAAGTCATAGATTGAGTGATAAAATTTATGAAAAATTAAGTCTGATTGATTTTCAAAACTTTGAGTTTGATTTATTTTCAAACAATATTTTTCTACCATGAGAAATACAACCATGGTGTCATCCACTACTTGTCCTGCACAAAGATACGTTAGGTGGTGGAAAAACACAAGTTGCTTTAGTTGTTGCTGTAAAGATGGAAGAAACCATCTGCTGATGCAGTGAGATCTTTGAAGTTGTATATATCATGCAAAAAGATCTGATTAAGTTTCGTTTCTTGTTTTTCGACCCAAGATATGGTTGTCCTTTCCTTTTCTTCTTATGTGGAAGCAGAGGCGGGAACATTCTCATAAATCATGTTATCTGCATACGTTAGTCACCACAGATAGACAGATATATGGTGGTCGACAACACCCAAACAGCAATCGACTAATAAAAGTCAATCCAACATAGAAAATCATTCAAACAGATCGTATAAAGGCATGAGGATTATGTTTCTCCCATCAAACTCAAATCATCTAATCCTAACAATCATATCCTAAGCTCCTAGCCATTCAAAGTTGGCAAACACCTTTTTCAGTTAAGTATATAGGATGATTATATAAGCCCGTTAGATGATATAAATTTGAAAACATTCTCCCCCTCAATCAATGACTCATTTTATAAAAAGTTTAAAAACGCTGAAGTCATTGATTGAGTTTTGAAATTTATGAAAACTCCAAGTCTGATTGATTTTTCAAACAACTTATTTTCCACCATTTTTGAAACACAACAAATATTTTTCTGAAGAATTTTAGAAAGAAAACATTTGTGTAGGAACAGCCGTCCTTTTGTCAACGTGCTTTCCTTATTTTGTTTTGGGATAAGTGCATGGAATTTATGAAAATCGATTAAGCGTAGCACTTTCCCTTTTTGAAATACGGGTTGCATATCTGAAATAATTGCAAACCATTGTTTAAGAGCGGATTACAGTATGAAATAACTGTAAGCCATAGTTTGAGACATGTTTTGAAAATATTTACACCTTTTGCTCAAAATTCATCTAAAGTCCCGTGCCATTATTGAATGACATTCCTAAGACCGTAGATGTTATCGATACCAGAAGACATGTCTTGAGAAAACAATATTTTTGGTATTTTTCAAATTTTCTGATTCTTATGGATTTTTGTTGGTTTTATATTTTCTATTTTCTTTTTGTTGGTTTTATATTTTGTATTTTGATTTTTGAAAAATATTTACAAAGAAGATGATATAGTTTATGAAGATGATGATACGAGTAACGAGATAAGGATATCGTTCAGCACGTTGTAGAAGATAGAAATCGTCATCACTTAAACTTTCACCACCAAAGATTTCGAGGCTCTTGAATCGTCGTCAGAACTTGAGCCTTCTGAAAGTGAGACTTTGGTAGCTTCCCCCTAAACCGAAAATCTTCTTGTTGAGCAGATTCAAAGCTTTCTTTCAAGCTTGCCTTAGCCGGGTGAACAGAGGAGCACACCATATCATTGATTTTTCTGCTCCTTTTAAGAATGATCATCGTGATTCTCCATTTGGGGTATCATCAAATAGAACGGAAATGTATTGTCCCACGCTTGAATAACTCTTCTCATATTTCTTTCCTCTGAAGTCTGAAGCCATGCATACCAAAAGGTGTCAAGAGAGCACTTCCCCCAAGTAGTTGAAGTGATGCAGTCAGTCTCATTGAATAAAGCTCAAGAACCCGAAGTATACGTATTCCCCAAGAAAGAATAGCCGATGACATCGAAGTAGCATATTGAGTCAGTTATCATCTCTGCGGATATCAACTCCAGAATAAATGATTAAGTCCGATCACGTGAATCTGCTGAACATCCCCGATATACACATTTCTCTCCCCTTATGATAGTGTATGAAGCTCAAGGACCCGAAGTACCCAAATGCCCAAAGAAGAATAACCGATAAAATTGAAGTAGCAGGTTGAATCACTGATTATCTTTGCGGATGTCAACTCCGGAATGTGTGATTAAGCTCTATTAGGTGAATCTGTTGTGTGACCCTAATGTACACATTTCTCTCCTCTGATGATTGCAATATCATCAAAATCATCAGACACTTTTGTACCTCTTTTATCATCAGAAACTGTCTCTTACATCTCTTCCCCCACGTAGTTGGAATAAGAACACGTGAGTCAAACACTGAGTTTCTCTGCGGTTATGACATTTGTCTTCCCGGAATAACTTCAATCAAGTAGAAGTATTAAGTTCATCACGTGTACTCGATGTGCTTTAAAAGCCATGAATCAAACACTGAGTTTCTCTGCGGTTTTGACATTTGTCTTCCTGGAATAACTTCAATCAGTTAAAAGTGTTAAGTTCATCATGTGTACTCGTTGTGCTTTTAGATGTGTGTCTCCTTCCCCCTTTCTGGTTTTGATACTTCAAAATCAACAACACATTGTAAGCCCATGTACTAGAAATATTTTGAGAAGAACACTTGAAATTTGTGAGAATCAACTTGCCGAAGAACAGCGTGAGCAAATCTAATTAGGGATTAAATCTGGCTTTTCACTCTTGTAACATATTGGATTTCACAAACACACTAGATCATAACCACAAGTAGGCGTATAATATGGTTTTAGAGAGAGAAAGTTATAGGTTGGGAACTTTAGTGAGAGAAAGAAAAATCTTATTATGAGCTCCAACTCTCTACCTTGGGAGGTAGAGAGTATTTATAGTTCTTACATAAATTGCCACCTACGGGATGTGGATCAGGCTTACAGTGGGTAAAGACCCGTCCGTCCTGCACGGTATTACTTAACTAAATACTACTTAACATTAAATAATCTACGACTACGAGCTTTCTAACGATTACATATACTTGAGGTGACCGACTCTTTAATAACTGGATTTACTAAATCCCAACAATCTCCCCCTAAGGGAGGTCACCTCAAGATCACCTCAAAATTACATTGAATACAAACAGGTATTACATTTTAAATGGTTCTTGCATTCTTGATGTAGTTCTTTGCTCAGGAGCTCGTAGTCATTGATTCTTCATAATTGCATGATTGGTTAAACCAAGTGGAGGTCTTTTATTGATCCACGTGATAATGAGTTTTGAGCGACTTTGAGATCATCGGCTATCATAAATCTCGACTCATCCTTTGTGGTGTTGGTATTATGTGATGTTGTGACTTTTGGACCGACATGCTCACATTCTGGATCATGATTTCTTATCATCAGAGTAGTGGAAGCTTTTGTTGATTCATGATATTGGCAGCAGCGTAGCAGAAGCATAGAGTGAAAATATCAGAGTCATTGATACACTTAATCATGATTTCTTTAGAAATGAATGTGGTGTGTGAGCATGTGGCTATGGATTGACCGCTTCATTCGATCAGGTTGCAAACGTCGGGCGTACCTGCATACAACAGTTAGCAATAAAGCACACGAAAGTGACTTTGATCACTTTCATTGAATTGAGGTACACGGCCCACGGTTCCCTGTTGATCAGTACAAGTACTGCCTGTGATCGAGGTAAAATTCGAAGAATTTCCTTGCAGGGTTTTGCTGCTCTAGCTGTTCTCAAACGGAATGTCTCAAAGAAGACAACACGGAGTGAGTGAACCCGCGAATTGATATTCAGCGATTGATAAAAGAGATTTGAAAAACAATCGAGTATTGCTCAATAGAAATTGTTTTTGCAATACAACGAAGGTTTTAATGAAAATTAATTATCAATCATAAACACCTTTTAATTTGAAATATCTGTACACAGTCGATGTGCTAAAGTAAAGAGTTTTTAACCACAACTACCGGTTTTTCAAAGGTATTCGTCAATCCATAACCTGAACCAGGATTGATTCAAAAGATTGAATCGCCCCATTGTTTCTGTTCAGTTGTCACATGATTGATCTATTGAATAGATCTCAAATGCCACCCACCAGGAGCTTGTTTGATGTTGGCTCCAGAAGGCTTTCCATCTTCATTGTGAAAATGTTTGCATATCACTTAGATGTTTTGGCAATACCACAAGGATAATGCGTAGGACTCATAAGATATAATCTCTCTTTCCACATTGTGTGAAACAAAGAGTCTTCATTGAAAGTGTCCTAATGAGATTTATAGATGATCTCGTGGCTCTAGACTCAATTGTGCATATTTGGTTCCTATGTCGGAGACTAGGGAGAGGGTCTCCTTATTCAATATCAACAATCTCAAAGAGAAAGTTGATAGATAATGTTTGTTCCCCGTGAGAATGAAACAAGTCCTTTTAAGAGGAACTTGAGTGGTTTGGGAAGTTGTAGTGCGGTGCGTCACTGGGTCCATGACGTCTTGTCTTCAATACCAGTGTTACCTTAGTAATCACCAGTAGCATATGAATTGAACCCGGTATCTGCCCTAAGGTTGAACTGTTGGAGGGCTATTTCTTTTCACCCTTTTCACATTCAATCCTTTTTCATTCTTCAACCCCTTCAGTGCTTACCGAGACTTCATAACTAGAACCTTGTTGGGTTTATTCGAGTACTAGCTCTGTCTCAGTCCGCACTCTTCCCATATCTCACTTTTCTCCTTTTTTCATCATACCTAAGGACTCTACACTATCTAGTGGATTGTCCCTGGGTAGATCCCTCCGGTTCTGGCGGATCATGGGAACAAATACCTAACCTTATCGTCCTTATATCACCATACATAAAGTAAAGTTGGTCGGTCTATTTGGTATTGTTCATCTGCCATTGGAACCAATTGAAAACCATTTGAAAATCAATCCAGATACTTGTGATATATTATCAAAGCATTTTGTACCTGAATTGTTTTTGATATTTTAGAACAAGAGCTCCCCCTCAACATGTGCATCAAGCATCATTTTGAAATAGAAATAATTTTCATCTTTGAGGGGTTGGCTTGCATCTAAGAGTAGTTATATAAAGAATGTGGTTTTCAAAATAGTTGCTCCCCCTCAATATGTGCATAGATATTTGAAGATGTTTTGCACATATTAGGAAAAGACTGCACATTGAAATAAATTGATCACGTTTCAAATCTTTCTGGTTTAAGATAGATGCTCCCCCTCAACATGTGCATGGAAAATTTGAAATCGTTTGGCACATGTGGGAATGAGAGCTTGTACATCCTTATAAAACCATTTACCGAATTATCAGTTTAAATCCAATTTAAATCACACATTCTCCCCCGATCACAATTATCAAATCATTTGAGATTTGTGATCTCTGTAGATTTAAATTGATTTTGAAAGCTTTTAAGGATAATTGTGACTTGAAGATGAAAACGTTTTAACTGATAAGAATCGGATTTTGAGACTTTAAACTCCATTGATTAAACATGCATGAATATCTTTTGAAAACAATTGTATGACAAATATCCTTTTGATTTAATTGAAATTATTCTCCCCCTCAATCAATGACATAAGTTGTTGATTGAGAGATAGATGTTTTGACAAAAGTTAAGTCCATATGATTTTCAAAGATAGAGTCCGAGTTATTTAACAAAGCAATTAGTTTTCATTAGATGGTAAGGAATTGTTAAAAGAATCGGAGCATGAGATTTGAAAACCAAGATAAAGCATGGCTCTGTTCTTTCATTGAAGAGCGGGTTATTGCCTGAAATGACAATAAACCATTGTTTCACTTTCTCCCAAAAATATTTTTTGATTTTTTGAATTTTTTTATTATTTTTTTTATTATTTTTAAAACATTCGAACAACATCTAAAGTCCCGTGTCATTCTTTGAATGACAGCACAAAGATCGTAGATATTATCGAATCGAGGAAAACATGAAAAAAAGACAATATTTTTGAAATTTTTCAAGATTTTCAATTTTTTTTTGGATTTTTGAAAGTTTTATATTTTTCTATTTTATTATTATTATTTTTTTAAAGGTTTTGTAATTTTGTATTTTGTTTTTCGAATAGATATATACAAGAGATAGATGAAGGAAAACCTTTTACTCCTCTTCTTCCTCTTGAAGACGTTTGAGTGTTTCCGGTTGTAGGCTCTTAAGACCAATTCGTGGAAGGATAAACTCAAAACGTTCTCTAGGAAGAGCTTTGGTGAAGATGTCTGCTAACTGGTATTCAGTCCTCACAAAATAAAGTTCCACCACACCGTTTTCAACTTGCTCCCTGATGAAATGATGTCGAATGTCGATGTGTTTAGCTCTTGAGTGTTGAACGTTGTTGCATGAGAGAGCAATATCACTTTTATTATCATCTGAGAGGGATTTTGTTGAATTCAAAGCCATAGTCAGATAATTGGGATCTCATCCAAAGGATTTGAGCACAACAAGATGACATGGCAATGTATTCAACCTCTGTAGAGAAAATAGAAGTACTCATTTGCTTCTTTGAAGACCAACTCACAAGCTTATCACTCAAAAACTGAGCACCTCGGGCGTGCTTCGATGAGTATCTTGACATCCTGCATGATCGGCATCTGCATAGGCTGTTAGTGACATACCGGTGTCCTTCGGGTACCAAAGTCCCATATTGATGGTTCCTTGGAGGTATCGAAAGACCCGTTTAACCGCTTCAAGGTGCTTTTTGGTAGGCTTAGCCTGATATCTAGCACACATGCACACATCGAACAGAATGTCTGGTCTACTGGCGGTGAGGTACATCAGGGATCTTATCATACTATGATATTTCATTTGGTCTACCATGATCCCTGAGTGGTCCTCATCCAGTTTAGTACGTTCTATCATGGGAGTGTCAACAGGGTCATTAGAATCAAATCCAAATTTCTTTAAAATCTCATTTGCTTATTTAGATTGATTTATAAAAATGCCTCCGGGACTTTGTGAAATTTGTAATCCCAAGAAAAATGACATTTGTCCCATCATTGACATTTGAAATTTGGAACCCATTTCATTAGAAAAACGGTCACACTCATTGGGGTCAGTCGAGGCAAAGATAATATCAACAACATATATTTGAACGTGAATTAAATGTTTACCTGGCTTTCTGGTGAACAATGTCGGATCAACCGCTCCTTTGCTGAATCCAGTTGATAGAAGAAACTTTGATAGCGTATCATACCATGCCCTTGGAGCTTGCTTCAAACCGTAAAGAGCCTTCTTCAAGCGATAGACATGTCTAGGATGCTCTGGATTGACAAAGCCGGGTTGGCGGCGTATACGACTTCTTTCAGATCTCCGTTAAGAAAAGCGTCTTTACATCCATCGATAGACTACCATGTTCTTACTTGCGGCATTAGCCAAAAAGATTACGATTGCCTCGATGCGAGCAGCGAGGAGCAAATGATTCTTCAAAGTCAATACCCTCTTCTTGACGGTATCCTTTTACAACCAATCGAGCGTTGTTGTTTAAAACATCACCATGCTCATCAAGTTTTATTTTGAAGATCCACTTTAGAGCAATGATCATGGCACAGTCAGGAGCAGGTACTAATTCCCATACGTCTAGTCGATCAAACTCATGAATTTCTTCTTGCATGGCATTGAACCGGCTGTCTTCATTCATAGCAGTTTTGACGTCTTTTGGTTCGATCTTAGATAGTACGGAGTTAAAGAAGCACCATAAGGCATCAGTTGCAAGTTGTTTCGACAAGTGGATACGAGAGCGAGAAGGGTTTCCAATGATGTTGTCCAATGGGAGATCATGTGTCCACTTTCTAAGGTGTTCATGTGGTTGTTGTTGAGGCGGCGTAGCGAGTCGATGTCTCCGATGAAGATGGTTACGATGAAGATTCAGGAGCAAATATGTTTTTGAATGGAGCATCTTCGGGAGTAGCAAAGGGATTAACTTCATCATTGATGCTAGAAACAATTCCATGATGTACATTCGATGATTGATGATTTGTTGATGAGACAGTGATCTGCAGCGGCTTCTTGACTTAATGATATTGAAACGAAGGGTTGACTTCATTGACAAGGATAGGGCACCTCGATGATGGAATTGACATTTCATTAGCATTTGGCTCATAGTGTTCATCAAACATTGGATCAAACAATTTCTTTAAATCATCTTCAAAAGGAGGTACATAAGGAGTTCTTTGGTGAGGATTTGAGATGAGAGTAGAACTGATAGGATTACTTGATGAAAATTGAGTTGCGGGTCAGGCTGGTTTGTCCGGAGCCATTTGACCGTCAGCTCATCGAGCGTAGCGTGAATTGTTTCCATGATATTTCAGGTTCTCTTGTTGTAGATTCGGTAACCCTTTTTGTTTGGTGCATAACCAACAAAAACTCCAATATCTGCCTTTGCTCTTAATTTACCTAAATCTTGACCGTCATTCGTTGGATAGCACAAAGCACCAAACACACGAAGGTAGGAGAGATCAAGTTTTCGTTTGTGAACAAGTTCATATGGAGTTTTTCCATGAGAGGTATGAATAAGGGAGCGATTTTGGGTATATAGCGGTGGCAATGGCTTCACCCATAGAAACATTGGAACCTTTGAATAAATTAGCATTGTTCTTGCGGCTTCCACAAGAGTTCGATTTAGTCTTTCAACTACACCGTTCTGTTGAGGAGTTCGTGGAACACTTCTTTGATTATTGATTCCAACACTTTCATTAAAGCTGAATTAAGTCTTTGTTAACAAACTCATTGCCATTGTCGATTCGAACAATTATTGTATTGTTGAGTCAAACTTGAAGCTATTTGATTAGTTTGATGATGACATCAGGAGTTTCATCCTTTGTCCTCAAAAACTTTACCCAAGTAAATCGAGAGTAGTCATCAACAACAACTAAAATGTATTTCTTCCCATTAATTGTTTGTACCCTCATTGGTCCGCACAAATCCATATGACGGGTATGAAGGACTTCCATTACTGAGTTTGTGGGTTTCGGTTTATGGGCATATTTCATGCTTTTTCCCAATTGGCATGCTGAACAAAGATGATCTTTTCATACTTTAATCTGGGTAATCCTCTTACTAAGTCCTTTCTGGAAAGATTGTTTATGGTACCAAAGTTCAAGTGATTGAGAAGACGGTGCCATAGCCATGACTTAGTTTTGGAAGCCTTTGACAGCAAGCAGATGGGTGAAGATTTCATCATATCTTCGATAAAGATGGTGTATAGGTTTGAACCACGAGTTCCTCTTAATAGTTCCACACCATCGAGTTCTCTAACGAAACAAGTATGTTTTCTAAATGCCACTTCTAGATCGGAATCACAGAATTGACCAACAGAAAACAAGTTATGACCAAGACCTTCAACATAATATACCATGGAGATTACACTTTTGCCAACTACATAATCACCATAACCCATAATTGTTCCAAAATGGTCGTTCCCGAATCTAACAGTCCCGAAGAATTTACTCACGAAGTTCATGAGCCGCGACCGGTCTCGGTCATATGCTTGGAACGGCTGAGTCCAAGTACCACGACGATTTGAACGATCTGCAGTTGAACACAAACAAGAATGGATAACTGGATAATTGGGATCCCCATGCAAGAATGGGTCCACTTGGTTAGTGCTGGTGATTGGAACACCCACATCAGAGGTAGAAACAATGGACTCATTAGAAATAGATGCTGTGCTAGTGTCCGTATTTGACCTATTCAAAGTATGTTCGCTTCTTAATGGAATAGTTCTACCAGTAGGCATCCATTTTCTAGTGGGCATTGATTTAGCAACTTTAGGGCAAAGCTCATTAATCTTACGGCCAGTAGGTATCCATTGATAACCTATATTACCAAATTTCCTTCCTGTGGGCTTCCACTGTTTCGAACTTTCTCGCCTTTGCCTTTTAGCCTTCTTAGCTTGAATTTTAACATTAACAGTTTTATCGGGGCATTTGACAGCATTAGACAAAACATTCTCACCACATTCATGATTAGTAACGAAAAAAGCAGTCATCATTACATGGTTTTGCGAATAGTAGCGAATTGAATTAATTACTGATGCGCTTATAGCTAATACTAGAATCAACACGATTCATTTTATTCAACTCAAACTTAATATTCCTAGGGTGATCTTCTACTCTCTTCCAATGCACATTTTAGCTTGCGAGGTCCTATCTTGCTTGGTATTGCCTGGAGGCTTTGACCGCTTGCTTTTATGTCACTGATTACTCTGTAGGGAATTATAGGAACATTAGTTGGTTGATCTACTTTTTGCATTCATGAACTAGACGTGCAGGGATCTGAACTACTTGAAGGCACATTAGTGTTCACTTTCTTAAAACCGGGCATAGAATGGTTTGTATGCTTGGCACTAGGCATAGAACACGGCATCACAGCTTTACCTTTCGCACCTAAGGATTTAGGACATGTTGCAATTAAACATTCTAGTAGCTCTTGAGATCATTTGGCACGAATGCAAGCAAACCTAATTTCTCTATCAAGAGGTTTATTAATGAAATCCTCTTCCACAATCTCACGGAGACATTCTAGGCTATCCTTAAGGTGAGCACAATAGTTATGAAACACAAGTTCATTATTCCTAAGATGAGGAGGAATATATTTAATAGTCACAGTATATTTGCAGCCTGAGGATGACTTAGATGCAACATTCTCATTAAAAACAAGTGACAGCTTCCCTTTTTCCTGACTCCTCAGATTCTTAATTTCTTTTTGTAAAGATGTTATTTTTTCGTTGTTTTTGTCACGAGTGACTTTCATTGAGTCATATAACTCTTTAAAGTGTCGTTTAACCTTTTCATTTTCTTCTAGAAAACTCTCGTTTTCCTTTTGTAAAGCATTAACCAAGTTTTGAAGATGAAAAGTTTGAGAACCTTGAGAATCTAAAGGAGGAGGCATTTGGGAGCCGGTCACATTGTTCTTTTCACCCTTTAATTGAGAGATTTGGGCTTTCAACTTTCTCGTGTTACAATGAGCTCGAATATGTTCATCACGTTTGCTAATTTCAGCGCATCAAATTCGGGAGTATCCAAGGATGTCTTGATATTTGAGGTTTTAACATTTTCTTTCGGATGTTGATATTTTAATTGCAAAGCAAGATGCTTAACTTCTAATTTAGAAAACTGTCTCACCAGGTTAACATGATCATCCTGTTCAACTTTATCACACAGTTTAGAGTTAGTTTTTCAAGCTCAATGACACGATCTTGGGAGACTTTTAGAGCAACAGATAATTCATGAAATTGAGAAGCATTAATGGAACAATTTGTAGCAATGTAAAACACATCTTGAGTAATACATTCAGAAATAAGATTCTCATTCAAGGTATGCAAGTTTTCCTCTCAATCTCATTATATTTTAATTCTCGCTCATAGTCACTAACCTCAACTATCATAGCATCAAATTCCTTTTCCATTTCTTTAATATCTGAATCCATCCCCTTTTTAAGACTCTCAAATTGACCTTTTAGTTGTTTAAAGAAAGGCATGACCTCAGTTAAATAGCATTCTTTAGTTTGCTCAAAACCCCTTTCCCCTTCAGTTATCCCAGTGGGTGTGATCCTTTTCTTACAAGTTTTCTCAAAATCAACAAACAGTTGAAAAATAACATATTGAGTGATTAAGGTCTTGCTTTTAGTGGCAATAGTTCTAGGAACTAAATGCATTGGTGTATTCGGAGGATACACAGTCGCTGAAGGCATTTTCCTAAGGTGAGGGTTTGTTACAACAAGATTCTCTGCCTTTTGCTTATCTGAATCCTTTTTCGAGAACACTTGTTGGGTGTTAACAACGTTTGAGGCTTAAACTTGTTTGAAATCCAGTTTTCCTTTTGTAATCATGGGGTTTGATCGTTATGTTATTCTCTTTACATTCAGGATCTTCTAGCTTCTTATTCATTTTCTCCCTAGATGCATCATCTAATTTTCTATCTTCCTCCGTGCACTCAACGCAACTAGGTTTTTGTCTAGGTTTAAGAATCTCATTACCATCATAGATTACATTATGAGCAGCTCTAGCCTTTTTAACAACCTCAGGATTAGGTTCCACAACAAGGGGAATGCTATGCTTATCGCTTAAAACTCTATGCTTAGTGATCAAGTGAGCAGTTTGAATGATATTCCCTTGTACGTACAACTTATTTTCGAGCTTGTTTTTCAAAGTTTTTAGATTGGAAAAATCATTCAAAAGTTTTGATTCCTTAGCATTGAATTCTTGCTAAAGCATTTTAACACTTTCTTGAAGTTCTTGTTTTTGCTTAGCAGTTTTAGAAAGCTTTTCTTGTAAGGAGTTTAACTCTTGTTTTAAGACTTCTTCTCTAAAGTTACTTTTTCTTATAACTGTACGCATTTGGTCATCTTGTTCATAAATAGCAACTTGTTCTTTATAGGCACTTAGTTCAGAGGTAACAGAATCATCAGGGGAACATGCAGTGTATTCATTAAAAACATAGTCATCATTGACTGCAGAAGATGCATTACTGGGTACATTCTCACTTTCACTTTGCTTCACATATTGATCATATGGAACAATATTACTATTACCCATATCTTCAATATCTGATTCATAAGTTTCAAGAGACTGTACTTTATTATACATCTTTTGCCCATCAACATCATCATATAGTTTTAATACCTCAAAAATGATTTTGTCTTTGGATGGACCGGCATGTTGTGGTGGAGAGACCTTTGGAGAGACCATAGGTGAGATTCTAGCCATGAAGATTGTTTGGGTAGTAGGTTCATCATCGACATCAGAGTCAAATGCATCACGGTCGGATACTTGAAATGCATTTTGATGATTATGACCTATCTCTGAATTGGTGCTCATCAACATCGCATCATAGGTTGGCATTTCCTCAGCAGGAACAACAACTCCTCTTCATCCAAAGCGCTCCATTATCACGAGCTTGCACAAGCATCATCTTGTCTCTGAAGTATTCTACATTCTGTGGACGTTTTGGAGATGTGCAGTTCCTAGCAATATGTCCCTCACCACCACAGTTGTAGCATTTGATTGGCTTTGCTTGACCTTGATTTGGATTCCTTCCACGATTCTGGTTTGCTACATAACCTCCACCTACTCCACCTCTTCCCTGTTCATATTTCCTTCCATGAGCTGGTTGCACCATAATTTTTCCATCTCTGACAGCCACATGATTGTGAAGGTTAGATGCAGTTCTGATCTCATTGTTAGTGTGAAGACTGTTGGTATATGGACCGAGAGTCAAGTTTTGTTTAGCCATAAGGGCCAGTTGATTAATGAAGTGTCCACGGTATGCATCGGCATCGGCTTGTTTGAACCTTGCATCGGGAATGAGTTTGTGATTACCATTACCCATGGGTATGACTTGAGATGCTTTGGTAGTAATACCAACATTGGTGTAGAAGGCGGTTGAGTCATTTGACGAACTGGTTTCTCCCTGCTTAGATTTGAACTGCTCAAGAATCCTTTTTCAAACATAGCATGTCTCTCATTCGAAGAAGGAGGCATATAGTTGCTCATAATTTGTGTCCTTCAATCCTTTGGTTAGCTTCACAGAGGTGACAAACTTGTGCCATTCGGGATTCATGTTGTTCACAAACTTTGAGTTCAGCTAAATGTTTGGCATAGTCATTCTGATATTCCTCATATCATTTACAAGCTTGTGGAATCTCACGTAGTATTCATAGATACTCTCATCTGGTTTCATCTTGAAGTGCTCAAACTCATCATACAGTTGTGATTCTCCTTCTTCCTTGGTTAATTGAACACGAGAGAAGCATCTTGACATTATCCCAAACTGCCTTGGCCGGTGTTGTGATTGATCGCTTGTAGATGTCTTTTGGAAGACCACGTAGTATGATGTTGGAGGCCCCGATATCAGCATCGAATCTCTTTTCTCCTTATCATTGAGCTCATCATACGTCTTTGGTGCATCCAATCCAAGATCATGGTTCCATCTGCAGTAGTATCAATTATGTCTCGTGTAGTCTCAATCGATACGGTCCTTCATCAATGGATTTGAGAATGTTGACCCCATTTTCCTTTCCAAGACAATACAATCTGATTCGTTGAGCCCAAGAGTCGTAGTCAGTTCTGTCAAGCATGGGTGGGCGAGTATCGAACCGCTTGAACATCCTCAGCAACAGTGGAGATGATTGTAGGTACGTTGGTAGACATGTTAACAGATTACACGGGATTTTATAACTCAATGATTAAACCGGGAAATAGATTCTTACACGGGATTTTACTAAATCAAGAGATAACCGTATTACAAATAAAATTCAACCAAGTCGCTAAGAAACCTTGAACCAAGTCGCTAAGCACCAAGTTGCTAAGTATTATGAAATCAAGTCGCTATAATACCAAGTCGCTAAGACACAGTCAAGTTGCTAAAGAACAACTCGCCAAGATCCAAGTCGCTGAGAATTATGTCAACAAGTCGCTAAGCACCAAGTAAGCTAAGTCGTCAAGTAAGCTATATAGCAACTCGCTAAGGTCCAAGTCGCTAACACCAAGTCGCTATGAAACTTAAGTACAAGTCGCTAACAAAATTGAAAGCAAGTCGCTACCTTCACCAAGTCGCTACCCGTAGTGGAGAATCCACTAAGTATACTGTTTGACGGCTTGTCTCAAAAGACAAGTTGCTAGGACCAAGTCGCTACCAAAAAGCACTAAAACTCGCTACTTTTTACTGAAGCGAGTCGCTAAGATGAAATTCACTACGAGGACCAAGTCGCTACCAAGAAAAACTTCAAAAACACACTTTTCAATCCAAAACAAGCTCAACCACAGTGATTCAATCTTACCAAATCAAAACCCAAGAACTTACAATGATTCTAAACACAAAAGTACACCCAAAATTCAAACTTTATCACTAGAAATGATCCAAATGATGCAAAAACCACTAAACTGTTTCAAACTCAAAAACCACCTAAAACCACTAGAAATCCAAGGATATGTAAGAGAGATGATCAAACCATGGCTCTTGATACCATTTGTAACATATTGGATTTCACAAACACACTAGATCATAACCACAAGTAGGCGTATAATATGGTTTTAGAGAGAGAAAGTTAAAGGTTGGGAACTTTAGTGAGAGAAAGAAAAATCTTATTATGAGGTCCAACTCTCTACCTTGGGAGGTAGAGTGTATTTATAGTTCTTACATAAATCGCCACCTACGGGCCGTGGATCAGGCATACAGTGGGTAAAGACCCGTCCGTCCTCCACGGTGTTACTTAACTAAATACTACTTAACATTAAATAATCTACGACTATGAGCTTTCTAACGATTACATATACTTGAGGTGACCGACTCTTTAATAACTGGATTTACTAAATCCCAACAACTCTCCCCCAATTAGTGCTCTCCCCTAAACTGACAATATTTTCAATGAATGCCTGGAATAAGAAGAAGTCTTTTGATAGTTAAATGCAACTTGTCTTCAGTCTTCTAACACGAATCAAAAAATGTTGAACAGACTGTTGACTCGACCTTCTTCAAGATTGTCCGTTTGGGGAACAGAATGTCAACATCTTCACCTCACCAAATGCATTCCAATTAACTTACATATTTCAAATCCCCTTAACTTAAATCCCTCACATAAAAAAAGAACAGAAAGATGTTCATCAAGGAAATCAGCCCCGTAAGAACAGAAAGATGTTCAGAATCATCATGATGATGTGTACGTGAAGCATTAACTGGAAGCACTTAATCATTAATCATATCAACCCGTGAGAAGATGTCAACCAACGGCTCTTAGAGGAAACTCCATGTGAAGGTGACCCGATAAGAAGAAGCTCGATTCTTACATGAGTTTGGAGCCGTATGACCATTTATTCTCAGATGTCAATCAACATGCAGTATTTTCACACTTATCCCCCTCAAGAATTGCATACGAAGTTGCCATTCTTGATTAAATAAGTGAAATCATCACAATGTAGTTTATTCACCCTTCTCCCCTGCAAAAGTTGCAAATGATGTCGCCATTGCCAATTTTGATTGAGCAAGTGAAATAAGAATACAATCAATGGTAAATAGACCCACTTGATGACTGAGCGTGCATGGAAAAAGCATGAAGCTTGTCGATGAGAACGTTCATAAATAAGAAGATTTCTCTTCTTACGAAGATAAAGCGCACTGATGCATACACTTTTCTTTTCTTTAAGGAACGAGGTTTGAACTGAAGTATTCAAACGTCATAAGCAAGAAGATTTCTCTTCTTCTGAAGATAAAGCGTACTGAAGCATACACTTTTCTTTTCTTTGAGGAACGAGGTTTGAACTGAAGTATTCAAACTTCATCTCTCTCTTTTCTACATCTTTTGGCTAATCTTGTTACCAACTCCATTATCATTCAATCGGCTCTTTGTCATGACAGCTAATGGAGAAAACCCAATATGATGAATCTGACACTGAAGTAAAATTACCCAAACTTGTGACTTAAACATGCACAAATGTGTGACTAAGAGCGGTGCAGAGAGTTCATGCAACTTTGAATCCCTAAGTACTCTATACTCATTACCCAACCAACCATCAAGTATAAGACGTACATCACCTCTTGAAAAATCCACAACTTCGTGTGACACTGAGCACTACAATGTAACTGTAAGCTCCCGAAAAATTTCATTGTAATTAACACCTTAATAAGAAATAAAGCACGACTTAGATCATCATGAAATTTTCCACTTATCATATTTGCATATCATTTGGCATATGCATGATCAACGCGACTTGAGCGTTCAAAAATACACCGTTGTGATCAGAACAAGATTCCCCACGATCCCGATATTCTTAAATATTTAATATATATATATATATATATATATATATATATATATATATATATATATATATATATATATATATAAATAAAATTTTATAAAAATATAAAATAAATAAAAATAAAAATAAATAAATTACCACATAAGCCCAACACCCAATCCTATTGGGCCTTGCCTAATATCCGAGCCCAACTCGCTACAATTACTTTTGGGCCTTCGTTTATTATTCCAAACCATACACGAGCCCAAGCCCATTTTTCTTACTCTTTAGGCCTCGCTACCTCAAGCCGAACACACCTAAAAATGAAATTGCCAAAAACTTGTCAAGTGTATATATTTCTTCTTCTCTTTGGTAATCGGTCGTACAAAAGAAACAATACAACAACTTTAACCAAGATCAAGACCAAATGCATCCCTCCCCCTTAGTCCCTAACAAGTTGCGTGTGTATGTGTGTAAAACAAGGGACAAAGCACCATGCTTTAGCCACCCTAATCCCATTTTTATAATCCCCTAAATCCTTGACCACCCTTTGACTTAATAACCCATTGGATATTATGTTTCTTACTAAAATTTAGATGGGACTTGGCATTAGGCATGCCTTGAATCTCGCTGCCCTCCCCCTCACGTTTCACAAACAAACATACACTAAAACCATATTAAAATCATAAGACCATACCTAGTCTTCTTTATAAAACACCCCTCATGACATTTTGCCAAACACACAACTCACTCAAACTCTCAACTCATTCAAATACTCACACACTACAAATTCAACCATTGTGGAAATTTAGTTCGTGAGCTTTAGGAAGGAAGAAAGGCAATGGGTAACAAATCAAGGGTCATATAAAATCATGTAAGGTTATAAGGAGAACAAGGGTCTTGCTATAGCTCTCATTCGTTCATCTTGTGCTCTCATCTCCACTCTACTCGAGTGTTGTAAGTTTTCTTGAAACCATGTTTGAATTCTTTTACCTTTGTCACTTTAATTCATGTATATCACATGTTAAGAGTTAAAAACACACCTTAAGCACTAAAAATTCCTTATATGTCTCGTATACCCACAACTCGACACTCAATCTTACACTAATACAACACACGAAGATCTAATGGGCATGAAACTTAGTAAAAACAATTTATAAACTCTTCTAAAAACTTCCCCATGCCTCGTCCACTTTGAATAACCAAACGAAAACCAAATGGGCCTTAGGGCCCAATACGCGAGAAGCAAGCCCGTTAGTGTTTTGACCCGGCCCATTAGAAGGAAAATAAGCTAAAATGACTAAAATATAAGCTAGTAATAAGCTTATGAAGAATTTGAAAAGTTTTTGTAAGATTAAATGATGTTTCGGACAAAATATGCAAACCGTATGGTTTTTGGGTAGACAATGTAACAATTCCGAAAGAACAAGGTTAAGTTTTTACGTAAATTATCCGCATGGGAAAGTCTAGGGTAGATTCTGTCAAGATTCAAAAGTTAAAGGGGAGAAAGTGGTAATGCACGTGATTGCATGGAAAGTCCAGGGGGCAGAAATGCAAATAAGCCAAACTAATTATAAAAGTAAAAATAAACTTTTGGGCTAAAAATGTAAACTTGGAAACTTTGAAGTTTAAAGTGTAAAAACCGAAATTGGATTGTTTTTTTCAAAATTGTTTTGTTAAAGGGTCAAAACTATCATTTCTGGAAAGTTGAAACATAAGTATTTTCAGGGTATAAATTGTCAATTTCTCAAAGTTGAGGGACTAAACTTATATATTTTGAAACTTGAGGGTAAAAAGTGTAAATTCAGAGAAAAGTTTAGAAAACTTATAAATTTATCACGACTTCATAAAAATGAGTATTTTGATCATTTGAAGTGTTTGAAAAGTATTTTTACTTCGAATATCGTTTAACTTATATATATATATATATATATATATATATATATATATATATATATATATATATATATATATATATATATATATATATATATATATATATAATTATAAAATTATAATTATATAAAACCGTAATTCGGTAAATAAGGCACCTGGGATGTAAAGAAACTAAAACACTCAATAATATCATCTTTTCCACAATATCACAACGGGGAACATTTCACTTATGCGTAAGTGAGGATCTTTGATAAATATCAAACTAAGACAATGTAGCACGTAAATTAACTTAAAACCTTAAGCACGCACAACACCCTGTTGAATTGGATAATTCAATTATCTATTGAATAAGTATATTCAATGCTCTATATTTTGGTCGCGAACCAAAGGTTTATCATATTCTGAGACTCGCCATCTCATCATTTTTAGGTTTCGGTTTGGAACCTCCGCTACATTGTGCTTGACCTATTTGTGCTTGTTCATTATCATCAAGGTGAGTTCATAGCCTCGCTTTTACTTTTATTTGCAAAACCCGCGAGGGAGATACATTCTCTAAACTAGAACAAAAGGTTTTTCATAAATGTTCGCTTCTTGATTATTGGAATTGCCTAAGTATTTAGCTATAAGTCCCCTGTGTTATGAACCATTAGTCACCGCGAGTTAACACGAATATCGTGAATAGTACTATGGGGAGTAACAACCCCGTGTTGGTTATAGGAAATAACCGGGGCGTACCATATTGCATTAGGTAATTGGCTATTACCTCCTTTGGGGCAAACATACGTACATAAGTAATTTGGTGTATGCAGTTGAGTCTTGGTTACATGAGCTTAGCGCATAATAATCTGTGATTTTCTTTATGATATTGTTAGTTTACAATTATCATGCTCATATTATTATGTTCAACTATTATTTAAACCTATGGATTTCACTCAACATTATTGCTGACCTTTTTAAGCATGTTATCTCAAGTAATCAATGAAGATTATGTTCGAGGCACGGAGTGGGCATATCGAGACCTTTCCTTGTGGTACAACATAAAGTTGTCATTTCTTTCAAACTCATGCTCTATATTTTGGGAAAACATTTGAACAATTTGAAATATTTTGTAACAATAACGAGTTTTCGATTAATGATAACTATTTTTTTCAAAACGCCTCTTTCAAGTCGTTTTCTGTGATTATTGACTATGATCTCCATTCGAGTAACACCCCGATTAGTCTTCCGCTGTCATTATGATCACGGGGGGTGTTACAGATTGGCATCAATGCCAAGGTTATAGAGAACCAAAGAGTTTTTCTAAAAACATTTGGACTATAACCGCACTTTTAAAATGGGATTATTTTACACCACTACCCTATGCCCTCCGTGACCGCTCCATGAATTAGGATTAATGCATCACTAGATCATAAGTAAATTGCATTCATTTTAGTTAGGCATGAAGATTTTCTTGGCAGATGTGCGCAACTAACTAAAATCTTGTTGATCATTTTATTTGGCATTTTACTTACATTACTATTTTATGGGTTATTACAATACCATGTCTGCATCCCACCCGGTTGTTCTGTCCTCAGATACTGAGATGGAAGATACTATGTCCTCTACGACTGTCACTATGCCGGTTCACCCCAGTCCAGCTCTACCAGCTACTGCATCAGACGAGACCAAACCTTTTGAGGAAGGAGAGGTTGCCCGAACTCCTACCATTCCAGTTATGTGTAACATATTGGTTTTCATATACACACAATCATAACACAAGGATTCGAATGAGGTTTGAGCTAGAGTGAGAAAGTGGAGAGAAATGGGAACTTCTAGTAAGAGAAAGTAAATGATATATTATGAAGCTCCAACCCTTTGCCTTGGGAGGCAAAGGGTATTTATAGTGTCTTACAATAAACGCCACCTACGGGCTGTGGATCAGGCATACAGTAGGTAAAGACCCGTCCGTCTTCCACGTTGTTACTTATCTAACTACTAACTATTACTAAAGGACTACGACTACGAGCATTCTAACGAATACTTTTACTTGAGGTGACCGAGTCTTTAACTACCAGATTTTCTAAATCCTAACAATCTCCCTTAAGGGAGGTCACCTCAACTACAAACAGATATTACATTTTGGTGTTCTTGAATTCTTGATTAAGTTCTTTGCTCTATAGCTCGTAGCCTTTGATGCTTCATATTCTGCATGTGTTGTATTTCAAGTGGAGGTATTAAACTGATCCACGTGTTGGTGATTCTTTGAGCCAGCTTTGAGATCATCAGCCACAACAAATCTTAGACTCATCCTTTTTTGTATTGCCAATATGTGAAGTTGTGACTTTTCGACCGACATGCTCACAATTTTGGATCATGATATCTTCTCATCAGAGTAGCGAAAGCTTTGATGATTCATGATATTTGCAGCAATGTAGGAAAAGCATGGTTTGAAAATATCATAGCCAAGTTATGAAGATATGCACTTATCATGATTTCTTTAGATGTGAGTATGATGTGTGAGCATGCAGTTATGGATTGACTCCTCAATTCTGATCAGCTGCAACCGTCAGGTGTCCTTGCAAACAACAGTTAACAGTAAAGTACACGAACCACGGTTCCCCGTTGATCAGTACAAGTACTTCCTGTGATCAGGAAGAATTCTGAAGAATCTCCTTGACAGGGTTTCGCAGCTAATTAATCCGTTCTCAAACTGGAACGTCTCAAAGAAGACAACATGGATTGAGTGAACCAGCGAATTGAGATTCACTGATTGATGAAAAATGATTTGAAAAACAGTCGTGTATTGCTTAATATAAAGAGTTTTGCAATACAACGAAGGTTTTATGGAAAACATCAATTTTTAATCATAAATACCCTTTTATTTTGAAAAGTTAACACACAGTCGATGTGCTAAAGAAAAGAGTTGTTGAGCACAACGACCGGTTTTTCAAAGGTATCCGTCAATCCATTTCCTGGACCAAGGTTGATTCAAGAGTGAATCACCCCATCGTTTCTATCCAGTTGTCACAAGTTTGATCTTTTGAGAAGATGTCATATGTCACCCACCAAGAGCTTGTTTGATGTTGGCTCTAGAAGGATTTCCATCTTAATCGTGAATACTGTACATATCACTCGGATGTTCTGGCAATACCACAAGGATAATGCGTAGGACTCTCAATATATATTCTTACTTTCCACATTGTGTGAAACAGTAAGACTACATTAATTGTGTGTCCTAACGAGATTTATTGATGATCTCTTGGCTTTAGACTCAATGGTGCACATTTGAATTCCTATGTCGGAGACTAGGGAGAGAGTCTCCTTCTTCAATATCAACAATCTCTAAGAGAAAGTCAATAGATTTTGTAGGTTCCCCGTGAGAATGAAACAAGTCATTTTAAGAGAACTTGAGTGGCTTGGGAAGTTTGGTGCAGTGCGTCACTGGGTCAATGACGTCTTGTCTTCAATACTGATGTTACCTTAGTAACTACCAGTAGCATATGAATTGAACCCGGTTTCTGCCCTAAGGTTGAATTAATGGAGTGCTATTTCTTTTCACCCTTTTTCACATTCATTTCGTTTTCATTCTTCAACCCCTTCAGTGCTTACCGAGACTTCATTACTGGAACCTTGTTGGGTTTATTCCAGTTCTAGCTCTATCTCAGTCGGCGCTCTTCCCTTATTCTCACTTTTCTCCTTTTTTCATCATACCTAAGGATTTCTACACTAACTAGTGGATTGTCCCAGGGTAGATCCCTCCGGCTCTGGCGGGATCGTGGGAATGAATACCTAACCTAACCATCTTTATAACTTTAATGCATAAAGTAAATTGATCGGTCTATTGGTATTGTTCTTTCTGCCTCGAAACCAATTGAAAAGCATTTGAAAATCAATCAAGGTACTTGTGATATGAAATCAAAGCATTTTGTACCTTAATTGTTTTTGATCTTTTTAGAAATGCTCACCCTCAACATTTGAATTTTGTATTGGAAATCATTTAGCACAAGGAGGCAAGAGGTCTTTGAAATATTAGATTAAGAATGAAAGGTCCAATTCTTGATTAACATTTTCTAAAATGATCATCATCTCTCCCCGATCAAATCTAGTATTTCGATACTTTAGATGAAACATTTTGGGGATGATGTGGTTTTCTTCTTATTGCTCCCCCTCAATATGTGAATCGAGATTCGAAAGAGTTTTGCACATATTAGAGGGAGCTTGCACTTTGAGGCAAATCAATCACGTTACAATCCTTTTTGGTTTAAGATAAATGCTCCCCCTTTTTTGTTAGTGTATTTCTAAAACCACTTATCAAATTATCAGTTTATTTCCAATTTAAATCACACATTCTCCCCCGATCATAATTTTTAAACCCTTTGAGATTTGTGATCCCAATTGATTTAAATTATTTTCGAAAGATTTTTGAGGAGAAATGTGACTTGCTGTTAAAACATTTAACTGATAATGATCAGATTTTGAAACTCTAATCTCCAAAGATCAAACATGCTTAGGTACCATATGAAAACAAAATATTAGCCTTGGTCTTGATCCAATTGTGGATTAAATGTTCGTTTTGATTAATCGAATATAGACCATGCTCATTTTAGTACAAATTGTTTGAAAAATAACTTTTTTGATTTGTTTGAAATCATTCTCCCCATCAATCAATGACGTAAGTTGTTGATTGAGTGATAGAGATTTTGACAAATGATAAGTCCATATAATTTTCAAAATTAAGTCTGAGTTATTTTCAAAGCAATTTTGTTTTCATTAGATGACAAATATTTTTCAGAAGAATCTTTTAGAAGGAAAAATATTTGTGAGGAAACATTTGTCTTTTTGGTGACAAACGTTCCTTATGAACTTTTGTTTTTAGGATCAGAGCATGAGATTTTAAAATGATTTAGCATTGCTCTGTCCTTTCTTTAAAAACGCATTTTTGCCTGAAATGACAGAAAACCAATATTTGAAGCCCGGGTTACTGTCTGAAATGACAGTAAGCCATGATTGTTTAAGGCATGCTTTGAAAAACATTTGAACTTCTGTTCGAACTTCATCTAAAGTCCCGTGCCATTATTGAATGACATTTCTAAGACCGTATATGTTATCGATGCCAGAAGACATGCCTTGGAAAAACTATTTTTTGGAATTTTCTGATTTTTCAAATTTTTATGGATTTTTAAAGATTTTATATTTTTCTATTTTCTTTTTGATGGTTTTATATTTTTGTATTTTGCATTTTGATAAATATATTTACAAAGAATAATATAATTTAAGAATATGATGATACAAGTACTGATATAAGGATATCGATCAGCACGAAGTAGAAGACAGTAATCAACATCTCTTAAATGTTCACCACCAAAGCATTCGAGGCTCCTGAAAAATCGTCAGAAATTGAGCCTTTTAAATGTGAATCTTTGGTAGCTTCCCCCCAAACTGAAAATATTCATCTTAAGACCATTTCCCCCAAGTAGTAGAAGTGAAGCAAACAGTCATATTGTATGAAGCTCAAGAACCCAAAAAAGACGATAACACCGGAGTAACAAGTTTAAACACAGATCATCTCTGCGGTTATCAAACCCCGAATAAATGATTAAGCCCGATCACATGAACGTGTTGTGCGTCCCCTATGTACACATAACTCTTCAGTTTTGGGCACTTTTCTATTCAGGGGAACAATATATCAACATCTTCATTTCACCAAATGCATTCCAGTTGTCTTACGTATAAGCAATCAGACCAAGATGTACACATGTACCCATCAAGAATAGAGATGATGACATCTAAGTAACATGTTGAGTCACTGATCATCTCTGCAGATGTCAACTTCGGATTATCTCATTAAGCTTGATCATGTGAACATGTTGTGCTTCCCTGATGTACACATATCTCTCCCCTGATGGTTGCGATCTCATCGAAATCATCATTACATTGTTTACATGAAGAATTAACCGGAAGCACTTTATCATAAACCATATCGAAGATGTTGATAAGCAATATCATCTCACGCTCCAAATATTCTTCTCATATATCTTCCCACTGAAAGCTGAGTTAACACATACCAAAAGTGTCAAGAGACCACTTACCCCAAATCGTTGAAATAATACATACTTCCCCCAAATAGTTGGAATGATACATCCTTCCCCCAAATAGTTGAAATAATAACACCAAACTCCACGAATTAAACACTGAGTTTCTCTGCGGTTATGACATTTATCTTCCCGGAATAACTTCAATTGAGCATAAGTATTAAGTTAATCACTTTTACTCGTTTTGAGTTTAGATGTATGTCTCCTTCCCCCTTGCTGGTTTTGATACCTCAGAATCAAAGAACACATAATACACTCATATTTTTGAAATATTTTGAGAAGAACACAATTAGCTTAAATGAATCCTGTGAGAATTACCTGCTACAAAAACTCTCTCTGACTATCTTTATCAACCCATATGTAGAAAATTTGAATTGACCACTGATGAAGAAAACCCGATATACCAAACTTGAAACTGAATTAGAATTCCCCGCATTTGTATCTTAGTCTTGCACTAATATTGGAAGAACGATGTCGAGAATTTATGCTGCAAGCAAATCTCTAAGTACTTAGTACTCAACCAAAGTATGAGACATTAGCACCTCTTGCGATTATCCACAACATCATCTGCGTGTGCCACTGAGTACCGAAGCGCAACTCCTTTTAATGATAGTTAACCAGGTCTTCAAACATCCACCCTGACTGCTGATAACTAGATAAACCAAGTCTTTAACTTAAATTCTAAGAATGAGCAAGTTATCATTGAAAGTCATTCCTCCAACCAACCCCAACTTCAAGATAAGATAAGAACACACCTTTATGAAATTCAACTTCAATTTCAAATAATGCTGATATCTGATTAACTCCTACGTAATCAATTTGTGTCAAATTCCCAACACGTGAATAAACATACAATAAGATGTACATTGATCCACTGAATGAACCGGAGAAAATGATTCCTCAACATAAATGGCTTCTTCCTAAAGGTATCCTCATGCTACCAACTTAGCCTTTTTTTTCAACCCTCTGATGAGTGCTTATTCACTCATCCTTTTTACCCATCTAAGCCCACTAAAACGTCTAAAAACACCAAATATAACCAATTATGCTACGATATCCTTGGAGTGTGTTTTTTATGTATTTCGTGTACAAAGGATCAAAACAGGACCAAAACGATCAATTGAGCTCTAATGGAAAACGTTGCTTTTGCATGAGCCTAATATGGTTTTTACATTTTCAGAGCCCTGATACCATTTGGGAGTGAGCTGGGAATCGATCCAAAACCTAACCCTAAAATCCAAATTTCCATTTTACCCTTTTTGCATAATCCAACTACTCTTTTAAAACCTCATTTTTATTTTACAACAATTATTTTTTTAAAAAACCAATTTCATTTAAATTATTTTCTCTAAAAAAAAAAAAAATACAAAGTTTTAAAAATACAAAAGTTTTACTTAACCTTTTTTTTAAACCCTTTTTAAAACTTAAACCATTTTTTACCCAAGAACCCAACTAAACCCATTTACCCCATATAAAAACCCATAACCCACCTTCTTCCCTCGTTTGCAAAATGTAAAAGAAAACAATACCCCTGCTAAACCCTTGGCCAAAGAACCCAAACCAAGACACAACCCTTGTCTTTTCCCCTGTTTTCTCTCATGACCTCGTCCCCACCACTTTTACCCAACACAAGACATGGTCTCCTATGCCACCTGGCAATCTCAAACTCACCCATTGGAGCTCATTTGATGGATCTGGCTTGATTTAATCCCTTGGTGCCCAAGTTGATATGAAGGGCTGAGATGACTCTCAAAGAAACACAAAGGACTCCTAGTCCATTCCTCTCGAAACCAGCACAAGCTCTCTTGAAGACCTAGACATCACTAGTATAAATAGAATAGCATTGTAAGCCTTGGAGGCGTAGGATTTTAGTTTTAAAATAGTTTCTAGTTTTAAATTCAGATTGTAATTCATCTTTTTATTTAATGAAAAAGTTTTTTTCACCTTATTGCTTATTTTACTAATAAGCACTTTAGTGCTTATTAGCTTATTGCCTTTAGTATCAGTTTCAAAAGTTCTCTTTTAAGCTATTAAGTAAAGTTTTATAAAGAAAATCCTAGTTTAGTTTTTAAAAATTCAGTTTTATAAATTTAACACCCCATAAAGGGGTGTTTGGTTTAAGCTTATTTGAAGAACTAAAAATCAATTTTTACCCGTTTTGACTCTTCAAGTCAAACATGTTTCAAGGTTTTAGTTAAAGTTTAAAAGGTTTGAATCGCTTACAAGTTGTACAAGGTTTGATAACAAAAAGCAAAACGCTTCGTTAGTTTAACTGAAATGCTGCTGTTTGCACCCCTTTTCATTTATTTCTTATTAAAATTGTCCCAATTTTTCTTACATCTCCTCATGCCACTCTAGACATAGGTATAGTTTATATGCACTTAGGATCCATCTAGCTTAGCTTAAAATTGCGTTTAAAGTCTGTCAAAACCACATCTGAACTTTTTGCACATGCTCTACTTTCCAGCTTATCTAGTGCTTTTTAGTTAACCCCTCTAGCTTATTTAGGTTTACCTTAGAGCTTATTAGGTACCTTAGGTGAGATTAGCAGTTATCCAGCTTATTTGAGCTTTTTAGGCTAGCTTATTACCCTTTTAGTTAAGTTGCTTTTAGTTTAGCTTAGAATCACAAACCGCCATGATTTTTTGTGCTTATCGCTTATCCCATTAGCTTCTTAGTTGTCATAACTTATTAAACTTAATACTTATTAGCTTGCTTCCAGTTTCCAAGTGCTTATTTCCATTTCCTAGTACTTATTCATGGTTTCCTTGGTGCTTAAAACTGCTAAGGGGTGTTTGTTATGGCTTCGCCATCACTGTTGGGTATAAGTAGCAGTTTTAATCGCTATTTCCAAGGTTTGTAAACTTGTTCTTTACAAAAGTGCTTACTTTCATCTTATCATTTGGTTGCAAAAGAAAATTTGAAAAAAATAGTTTGAAAAAAAAGGTGCCACAGAATCAACCTGACCTTTAGCTCAAGATACCCAACACACAACACCTCAAACCATCACGCCCTAGGGTCTTTTCTGCTCATAAACTTGCACCTTCTTTTATTTAAATACCAAAAAACTTTTAGCCTTATAGCTTATTTAGGCTTTTTAGTTGCTTATTTCGTATAGTAGTGCACCACTTTTTTATTTTTCTCAAGATCAGTTAGGTTCATAGTATTTTCTCGTGAAATTTTCGATTTTTCCAAAATTATTTAGTATTTTTAATTATTAAATTAGATTAATTTAGTTTTTAAATCATAATAAATAATTTAAAAGAAAATACCCGCTTTTTCCTAAAATTATTTTAGTCGCTTAGAATGTAGGAAAATTAGTTTCACACTGAGGGCCTTAAATTGCATTAATTTCACTTTTTGAGGCTCTGGATTAGCCTGTTTTCACTTTTGCATATTATCACTCTAGGACTTAGTGTAACTTAATTTTATTGTTCCGTATGCTTAGTAGTAGTTAGTTAATCATTTACTTTGTTCCCTTAGCCTTAATTACTTTCCCTTTAGTTAATTTGTAGAAAACGTAATCAAAAACAAAAACCCGTAATATCGAAAGTCATTTTAATAACAAACCTCAAACGAAATTCTCAATTCACACCTCGTTAGAAACGATGATATCCTTATCCGTATCACTTATCGAATATTTGAGGTTTTTGCGTGTCGACCTTTTTCCTAAAGGGTTGGTTTGTAATTCTCTCGGGTATTTGTATTTGATATTTCTTATACATACTATTTGAAACGAATCACCCTCCTCCCAGTTCATCAAGTTTGACGTTAAGTATCCAGTTTATAGTGATGATTGATCTAGATGAGGAACGATCTCCCAAAATTCAAGTATTTCAAGCTCATTGAACTTTTCTTGCATAACTTCAATCTAGCAGGATTCAATCAATGCTTCTTTGTAATTTTTAGGTTCAGTTGAGGATGTGAGAGCATCATATTAACAAAAATATGGCTTTAGTAAGTAGTTGGAGGCATGTAGAGACTGATTTTGTTAGGACCGAAAAACATAAGATTTATGTGGTTTGGAGGTCGGGGTTGGTGGAAGAAGATGAAGATCTTCATCCTTTTTAGAGAGAGAAACTAGAGAGAGGGAGGAGAAGATAGGGATAACTTTATTGAATAAACACACACTACACTTAACCAAATGCTTTACCTCACCCCTCATGGAGAGTCATGAGGGGTATTTATAGGCTCAACAAACCTTAACTTTGCCACTTAAACGATACTAGTCCCTATGGGCAAAGTATTCTACGCATCTAGTCCAATTCACGTAAGTGACGTTATCTTTATAAAAAGCGAGGCTAACAATCTCCCTCCAAGATATCATCACACGTGAATGGTTACAATGAGACCTATAAATACAAAACAAAGTAAATTCCAATAGTAATGAACAATGTTGACTTTCTTGAAGCGCAGAGTCTCTGTAGTCTAGATACTGAGGCAAACTTGAAGTTCTCCCTTCCGATGACCTCGGCAAATGATCTTCTTGTAGCTCTGAACTTTAACTATAACGGTCTAGTTAGGTTATTACTCCCTCCTAACTAGTGAGCCTTTTTTCTTTCTTTTGCTCCCTCCTGAACCGACAACACTCTTCCAACACGTCTTTAATCTTCTGACACGCAGCGGAGAAAGTAAACTGTTGATCGTATAATGGTTGTCATTCTGGGAACATCGTAACAACATAACGCAATTTGTATTGCATCCAAGTTGGCAAAAATCCCGATGTACACACACTACTTCTCCTTCTTCAGTCTTAAGCACAAATCCCTTCGTAATCCAATCACGGAAGATGAAATAGCAACTTCTCCCTCCTCGATGGTTTGAGCTATCGGAATCATCATAATGTTGCGTACATTCCGTATTACCTTCTTGATGCAATATTAACATCATAGCTTGATCAAAATTCTGTGAGAATATGTTGCAAAACTACTCTCAATATACGTTTCTCTAACCAACCTTTTAACGAACCTCCTTTGAATTCACCGGCTAATAGTAATGACCACATATGGAGATAACCCGATACGACCGACTTGAAAAGGAAGCAAACATCCCAACTTTGTGACTTACTTCTTGTTCTAAATTTTTGAACAATCCACAACGCCGTGTGACACTGAGCACTACAACGTAACTCCTTAAAGTGATGGTTACACACTGTGAGCACTACAACGTAACTCCTTACCAGTTATAACCAGATTGTCCATTCAATCAATTAAAGTGACAGTAATACCCCAACAAGTTATCTTGAGACATGCATCCAACCAACCAACGTCTCAAAGATAAAGAAGTCCACCCGTGAAATATCACTTCAGTTCCGCATCAATAATACCGTAGAAAAACCCCGTAGTCATTTTTCAAATTTCGCGCAAGCCATGAATTTGTATCCCTTCCGTGAAAATATACCATACCAAAATACCAATATTTATACCAAAAATAATCAATAATGTATCCAAAAGTAAATTTTGGAAAACATTTTGTTATTCCTTTAAAGCAATTTACCAGCCTAGTCCAAAAAATCATGTCAGCCCACGATAAAATGAGATGCCCGGTTCACATTTTAAGCTCAATATCCAATGGAGAGGCCCACGTCCAAAGCAAAACCCGATCCAATCACAACATAAATACCATCCGGTTATAAGATATCACATTACTTGACCTAAACACACATTACTCCACTAACCCTACCACACTTCTTATCCGCCCCATGTCTCCACAATTCTTTCAGATCCGAATCTCATCAACTTATAATAATAATCATACATAAGGTGTCCTTTTGAGTGAAACCCACTAGCAAAAACATAACCATATGCCACCTGATCTTCATGAGTTGCTCAATACGAATCAAGAAAGTATTTAGGTACTTCAAGAACCTTTATAAACGGGTCTCGGGTAAGGTTACATCTTGTGTTTCATTTTTGATTTTATGAACCAAATCAAAGATATAAAAGTAACAAACTTGTTATAATTTATTTCTTGAATGATTCGGATATTATCACAGATCCGTGAGGATGATGAGTCAATTGTAACAATCTATAAAGGTTGCAAAAAAAATTGAGTCGAATCTGAGATTTATCAAATTTTTTCTTTTGGAGTCTTGATTGATATAGAGTTAGAGTTGGGATAGATTTGAGATTGGATGGTAAAGAGGGTTGATTGATATTTGTGGAGTCGGACCTGTTTGTTTTTTCATTTAGTGCTCGTTGACTGAGGTCGTGAATTTTTTTATTTTGGTATATGGTATGTTTGTGGTCGTGGTCGTTTTTACGCGTAACCATTTTACATTGAAACCTTATGCGTAAAAACAAGTCATAACCTTACGCGTAACTTCATGCTTATGCGTAAGCTTACGCGTAACCTTGCTTAGGCGTAAAAGCATACGCGTAACATTTTCTTACACGTAACTTCACAGCTACGCGTAACTTGCTCTGTAGATGGATCCTTATGCGTAAGTTTAGGGTTTTGACCCTTTGACCACTTTTTCCGATGAGTTTTCCGACTGAAAAATCCGACCAGCTTCATATAAAACCCAGAAAAGCATAGAAACTGCTTCTGTTAACCTTGTTTGACCATGAAACTGAAAGTTTGACCACAATAATATTTCACATATTTGGTATAAAAAAGACATAAAAGTGACTATTTGGACAAGATATACCCAATACAGATATTTAACTTGTACGACCAGGACATCTTTTGAGACCAAAAAAAAATACCAAAAGGATACATTAAAATTTGTCAAAAACTGTTTACCCAAGATACGCGGAAAAAAAATTTCCCGACCCACAAAATAAGCACAAAAACAGTTTAAAAAACAAGATTCAAACCACAATAAATCATCAAAATGTAACCTTGGCTCGTTATACCAATTGTTAGGACCGAAAAACATAAGATTTATGTGGTTTGGAGGTCGGGGTTGGTGGAAGAAGATGAAGATCTTCATCCTTTTTAGAGAGAGAAACTAGAGAGAGGGAGGAGAAGATAAGGATAACTTTATTGAATAAACACACACTACACTTAACCAAATGCTTCACCTCACCCCTCATGGAGAGTCATGAGGGGTATTTATAGGCTCAACAAACCTTAACTTTGCCACTTAAACGATGCTAGTCCCTATGGGCAAAGTATTCTACGCATCTAGTCCAATTCACGTAAGTGACGTTTTCTTTATAAAAAGCGAGGCTAAAAAATGTCTTTCAAGCGGATGAGGTAGTCATTTTCCTTAATGTTCATGTGTTTGGTTTATAGAGTGCACATTGGGAGGAACAATAATCCGTGAAGATTTGGCAAAGGAATACCAAAGAGTGGATCATTATTCATAAGTGCAACTATAATATTATGATAGTCATTATCAACACCTTGAGGAATAACTAGAGATTGGGCTTCTTGAGTAGTCTGAGTTGTACTTCTTAGATGATCAACATTCGATAGCGGTTGGAAATACTCATCAAACATTTCTTGAAACAGTGAATCCCAGTTATCCTTAGTGAGTGAAACATTAGGCATTGGAGGAGAGTCGTACGACCATTATTCAAACATCCATCAACATGTAGTATATTCACTCTTCCCCCCTCAAAAATTGCATCCGAAGTTGCCATTTTTGATTTAACCAAGTGAATAAGAATACGATCAATGGTAAGTAGATTCCTTGATGATTGACATTTAGTTTCTTCACTCTTCTCCCCCTCAAAAATTGCAAATGAAGTTTGCCATTTTTGATTGAGCAAGTGAATAAGAATATACACCAATGAATGTTGATCCACTTGATGACTGAATGAGCATGGGAGAAACATGAAGCTTTTTGATGGAGAACGTAGATGAGAATGGTCATTCTTGAGAGAATATTTCTTAAACAAAAGATAAAACGCACTGAATTGTACGCCTTTCTTTTCTTTGAGGAACGTGGCCTGAAGTGTTATCTACAGATGCCATAATGTTGAAGAGTGAGGCCTGAACTGATGTGAACAGACGTCATTGTCATTTCCCATCATCTGTTTAGAGCAGCCTTAATCCAAGTACCAATGGACGATTTGTACGACCTGCATTGGAACACATACAAGGGTGGAAATTTGAAAGCATTGGATCCCCATGTGCAAATGGGTTCCTTTTGGTTAGCGCAAACAATATTTGAATAAGCAGAAACCCTAGGTGCTATGGCATTATCATTAGGAGCTAAACTAGTAGAAGCATCAAACTTAGTCAAAGGGAATTGTGTGCCTAATGGGATTATTCTACCAGTTGGCTTCCAAACCTTAACAGGCACTACTCTAGGCATAGTGGATCTAGTTAAGGGTCAATGTTTGCCGTGCATGAATATTTGGCCTGTGGGCTTCCATTGAAATCCTACACTGCTAAAAACATTCCCTGTAGGTTTCCAGGATTGCTTAATCTGTTTCGCTTTCCAAACTTTCTTAACTGGGTTTTGATTCTTAGACCTCAGAAATAACATAACACATTTATCATGATTACCAGAAAATAGACATTCTTTACATGTTTTTCAGACAACATAAGACTTCAATTAATTTCAAGAAGCTTAGAGCTAATACTAGAACCAACACGATTCTTTTTGTTCAAGTCAAACTTATTGTCCCTATGGTGTTCTTTCACTTCCTTCTCATGATCACTTTTAGTTTGCGTAATCCTATCCTTCTTTATTGCTTCTAGGTTTTGACCCGCTAACTTTAGTGTCAATTTTAACATTTATAGAAGTGATGATGGGAACCTTAGTTTGTTTTACTGCCATTTGATTTTTTGGTCTAGAAGTGTTGGGTTCTGAGGCTTTCAGAGGCACATCAGAGGTAACATGCTTGACTTTAGGAATTGAACTAGGTGCAACTATTCTATCTCGCCTAGTACCAGTTTTAGGACATGTGACAATGACATATTCTAAGAGTTTCTGAGTTCGTTTGGCATTCATGCAGGCATAGGCAACAGCACTATCAAGTGGTTTTTCTATTCTATCATCTTTGACGATCTCACGGAGACTCTCTAAACTATCCTTAAGGTACGAGAGATAGGCTTGATATGCAAGTTCATTATTCCTAAGAGGAGGAGGAATATACAACACATCAATATCGTAATTATTACAAGCAAAGACCTTTGGAGATGAATATTTGCAAGTGAGAATCTGCACTTTTCCTTTTACCATACGCTTCAGATTCTCAATTTCGCTAAGCAAAGAAGTTATCTTTTCAATGTTTTTATCTGCACTTTTCCTTTGACTGAATCACATAACTCTTTGTTTTGCAATTTAACCTTTGAAATTTCAGCTTGAAAACATTCATTTTCTTTTTGCAATTTATTGCTGATGTTTTGAAGCTAGAAATTCTGATAATCTAAAGGCGGAGGTATCTGAGTGCCAACCACTTCACTGCTATTTCCCTTTAATTGGGAAATTTGAGCTTTCAACTTTCGGATTGTGTTGCAATGAGCTTGAATCCGTTTATCAAGAGAGCTTATTTCAAAATATGTGTCAAACTTAGGAGCATCCGAAGATGTCTTGCCATTTGAAGTTTTAATTCTTTCTTAAAGATGTTGATATTTTAATTGTAAATCAAGATTTTAAACTTCTAGTTTATAAAAATGCCTAACCATGTTATCATGATCATCCTTTTTGATCTTGTCATGCAATTTTGAATTTTTGGTTTCAAGCTCATTGACAAGATCTTGTGAGACTTTCAAAGCAATCGATAAATCATGAAATTGAGAAGCAGTAATAGAATAATTTGTGACAGTGTAAAACACATCTTGAGCAATAAATCTAAAAATCAAATTCTCATTAATGATGTGAATATTCTTCCTCTCAATCTCATTACTTTTAAGCTCACATTCATATTCTTTAACCTCGTTTTCCATTTCATTAAACATCTTTTTCATTTTGTTAACTTCTGTATCTATGGCCTTTTTAATACCCTCGAAATTTTCTTTTAGTTGTGTAAAGAAAGGAATGACCTCAGTTAGATAACATTCTTTAGTTTGCTCAAAACCCCTTTCCCCTTCAGTAATTCCTGTTGGTGTGATTCTCTTCTTACATGTTTTCTCAAAATCAACAAATAGTTGGTAAACTGCGTATAAGCTGATTAAGGTTTTACTTTGAGTGGGAAGATTTCTAGGCACTAAATGCATTGGTGTATTTGGAGGATACACTGTAGCTGGAGGCAATTTCCTAAGGGGAGGATTCTTTTCAACAAGTTCATCAATTTTTTTCTTTTCCATATCTAACTTCCAAAACACTTGTTCAGGGGTTAATTGAGTCTGAGGTCTAAACTTAGCTATAAAATTCTAGTTATCCTTAGTGTAATTGGGAGTTTTAAACGTTATATTATGATTCACACATCAAGGATCTTCTCTTGATTTCTTTTCCATTTTCTCTCTAGAAGCATTTTCTATTTCTATGTCTTCTTTAGTATTCTCAACATAAGTTGGGTTTTGTCTAGGCTTAAGACTCTCACTACCATCATTAATCACATCATGAGCTGTTTTTGCTTTCTCAAGATATGCAGGATTGGGGTCTTCTACAAGGCCAATACTATGCTTATCACTTAATACTCTATGCTTAGTGTTCATGTGAGCAGTCTGAATGGTGTTGCCTTGTACGTACAACTTGTTTCCAAGTTTGTTCTTCAAAGTTTTAAGGTTGGAAAAATCGTTTAAAAGCTTTGATTCCTTTGCATTGAACTCCTGTTTAAGCACTTTTACATTTTCTTGAAGTTCTTGCTTTTGCTTGACAGGTTTATTAAGTTTCTCTTGTAAGGAATTTAACTCTTGTTTTAATGTTTCTTCCTTTAAATTACTTTTTCTATTTTAATGTACACATTTGGCAATCCATTTCCTGCTCACGTGTGGTCAGCTCAAATTTAGCATGTCATTCATAGATGGAAACTTGATCCTTATATATGTTAAGCCTAGTGGTCAATGAGTCATCAGGGATAAATGCAGTGTAATCATGCAACACATAATCATCATTTTGAGCAGAAGATGCACAGCTAGGTACAAGAGAAGCTTCCATGAAGCTTTCCTTTGCATTGGCATGCACAGGTTGTGGCTGGTGCATCTCTCTCTTAGGTACATCAAAAGCTTCCATGGAGCTTTCCTTTGCATTAACATGCACAAGTTGTGGCTGGTGCTCCTCTCTTTCTTGTGGCTTTGAGCACGAAGATTCCATATTAGCATTATCCGACTCAAACACGATAGTTTGTTGTCCATTGTTGGGTATCTTTTGTTTATTGATCACGTCATATAAACTGAGTATCTTAGATACAACTGAATCTGAATCGTTAGGCATGATGTTGACGTGCACGGTATTTTACAAATCTATGATTTAAACCGAGAAATAGAATCTTTCGCGGGATTTTACAAAATAAAGAAGAAACCATTAAGCAATGACGAATAGAACGTGTTAAGATGACTGATGGATTGTCACAATGATAGACAATTGTGTGTTAGGACTTATGATTGTTTATAGGATTAGCTGAGATGTTGTTTGGTTTAGATTTTGATTGGTTGATGCACGTTTTTACGGTGAAATTTAGGTCTAAAAACTTAAAACCTCAATAACTTCCTTTCGGAGGGGATTCAGGCCTCGAAAAATTCATTTCATGACTTTGTCGTGAAAACTCACAATATTCAAGCTGTTCCGGTCATTTTGACAGGTATTTTGCTGAAAACAGAGTTACGGTTCAAAAGTTATGGCCGTTTGAAGTTTTGACGTAAAAAGTCAACTTTGGTCAAGCTGCAAGTGGTCAAACTGCAAGTAGTCAAACCGTAAGAATCAAAACTCAGTTTTCTTGATCAAATCGCAGTGGTTAAGTTGCAGCAGACAAGTCGCAGGATTGTCAAACCACTTCAATCAAACCGCTGGAATACAAACCGCTTAACTCAAACCGCTTCTTATTAAACCGCTTCTTATCAAACCGCTTCTTATCAAACCGTTTAGATCAAACCGCTGAAGACAAACCTCTTGACTCAAAACGCACAATTGACAAACTGTCTTTATCAAAACGCACAAAGACAAACTGATTAGGACAAATCTGTTAGGAATTGGAAATTCCATAAGGAAGTGTCGGTCACCCCAATTATAGTCTAGCATATGTTAGCTCGTAGACATATCGTTATTTACGTTATTAAGTATTCAATTAGTTAGTTGTTAGCTTAGTTATTAGTTTAGTGTAACACCGTAGAGGAAGAACAGGTCTTTACCCACTGTATGCCTGATCCACAGCCCTACAAGAGGGCGTTTAGTTTGTAACTATAAATACCCTTCCCACTAAGGGAAGGGTGGAAGCTTCTTAATCTAACCATGCATTTTGTGTTTTACTTTCTCTCTCAAGAACTTCCTCTCATCTCTTTCACTCTCTAAACATGGCACACTTGTTTAATTATCTCCCTAGACCACCCGAATCATCAAACAACATAAAAGTAAGATCCCAACAATTGGCATCAGAGCCCAGGTTGTGTTGTTCTTTGATGATTATGGTTTTACACTTGTTTTGATGTGGTTTGTATGGTTTGCTTGCATACGATTTGGTTCTGCTTTGGAAACATGTTGTGTCATGGTCATGCTCTTTGATGAATCTGCTTATGTTGTGCTGAAATTGTTAATGTTGTATACTGGTTTTAACTTAACTGGTTATACACGATATTCTTTCAAAAAGCAGTTTTGAATCTGGTTTTAAGATGCTATTAGGTTGATGTTTTTAGAATGATTTATGATTATGATTCTAGTTATGTCGAGACTATTTGGTTTTTCACTAATGTGTTTTTGAAAACTGTTTCTCTATGCGGTTTGATAATGGTTCGTGTATGCGATTTGAAGGCATTTTCTTCATTGCTGTTTGTATGCGAGTTAAGGATGCATTTTGACGCTTTTCTATCTATGCGGTTTGTCTGGTTAAGTCACTATGTGATTTGTCTTGACAATTTGTCCAGGTTTAATGTACCTGATGCGGTTTGACTTTGGTCAACTGCGATTTGACCAAAGTCAACTGCGGTTTGTCATGATAAAATTCAAGTGCGATTTGTCATGTTTGATTACAGAAGCGATTTGTGGTTGTTAATGATGCGGTTTGACTTTTGAGTCAAATGCGGTTTGTCTATTAAAGGTCAAAAAGTTAAAAGCGATTTGTCAGTTTTTGAAAAGTTTGAAGCATTTTGATGTAAAAGAGGGGTTGTTCAATAGATGCGATTTGTGACTTAAAAAACGGTTGCTGGTTGATTATTCTGGGGTATATGATTTTTAAATGAATAATGCGCTTTGAAGTATGGTTGTGGTTTGAAAATCATGCGGTTTATCACAATCATCTACATAATCAAACATTAATCTACATATTCATCTATGTAATCATGCCTCAAACATCAATCTATACAATCGCATGAACAAAAACAAAAATCATTTAAACATTCAAGACTCGATTCTAAATCCTGTTATACCAATATAGACATTCAAGACCAGATTCAGATTCGAACCTACACCATCCAACAACAAGTTCAATTAGTCTATCTACAACAAACAAGATCAGATCTTTCACCACATCACAGCCAAGTTCAACAACATCATCATTCAAAACATCAACAAATCTCAAACAAATCATAATTTATCTATCTTGACTTGAAATGAAAATATTGGTCTGATCTCAGATATAGTTCGAGTTCATGTCTCATCATGACTCTTCAAGGTCCTACGCAAGTATGTTTACCATCAAAATATTGACCCACTCAAACTAATCGAAGTCAAATGGGTCAATTAATCGATAATGAAAGTTAAAATCTCTTCATCGACCCTATGTGATGACATAGCGTCTATACTATTCGAACCTGAAGAATCAGAGTCATAACAATAATGTTTATGCTCCTTTCCTGTTCGATTTTCAGTCACACAAGAACGATTTACAACCACTTTATTGATCTCAGTAATTACTTTCGCTATATTAAATGAGAAGATCAGGACTCTTGGAGGTCCAAAAATGAAAGTAATAATCTTCATCGATCTTGGTTTTAATGATAATATCCGAATAACTGAAGTTAGAATAAAACCAAGACTAATTTCATCCCACTTCTTGTTCGGTCACCAAAAGAGAAAGACGAAAGAAATATTTAAAGAAAACCTATCCTTGAACCTGTTCGTTGATCTCATGAATGTCACAAAACAGCTCAAAGACCATCCCTGTGGCCCTGATAATTATCTTCGTGCCAACCCTGTGGCTATCTTCATGACCTGATGATGCGTGAATAAGTGGGAGGGCTGATTAACATCGAGTATGTTTAGGGTATGATGGATTAGACGAGTTTGTTTGAGCGTTGTTGATTACTGATTGTGTTGATGGGAGCGTTTTGGTGAGGAGAGTGGTGAATGGTAGGCGGATGTTTAGTGAGATTAGGGTTTGATTTGTGGAGCGTCTTTAGGAGATGTGCGAGTATAGAGTGTTATATACCCTAATAATTAGGGTAAGTATTTGTTTGGTTGGGCCCTTGGATCCGAAGTTTTGTGGATTTGGTTGGATGGGCCGTGGGATCCGAAGTCTAGTGGATTTGGGATTTACGAATTTGAGATGATGACTGCAACTAATATACTGGACTTGGATCAATAAAGTTGGGCCAGGGTTTTTCACTTTGTACTGATATGCGATAAGTAATGCAATTATAAGTGTATATCGGTTGTGATTATTGGATCCTATTTTTTCTCAAACATTAGGGTCCAAGATTTTGAGAAGATTTGATAAATTACTTGTCATAATGTCATAATGTTTTGTTATTTAAAACTGGACCCTAACTTTTACGAAGATTTAATCACACTAGACCCGAGCCTAAGTTTGTGAAGGATAGGGATATTGATGGGCTGATTTGTTTGGATATTGAAATTGGATCGAATGGTGTGACAATGACTATGACCGGATAAAGGCTTGAATTGATATCCGATGTGCGGTTTGGGTTACTTAAACAGGGTCAAGATAAAATTGATTACTCGGGCAAGTTGATGAGATTTGATGATCATGCGATTTGATGATGAAACTTGCGACTTGATGAGATTTGATGAATAGATTTGTTGTGTTATGAGATTTGGTGTGATTATGAGACTCATTGAGTTATGTGGTTTGATACATTGACACTATTTCTCGGTTTGAATTGTTTATTGAACAAAGTTGACTACAGGGTTATTTAAGTTTGATATCTCTTATTTAGAATTGAAGTGAGGTCTTCCGGGCATGTTTACTTATTTTATCTTCCTTTTTTCTACCCTTCCGCCAAGATGACTTGTTTGGACGTTTATTGGATGTGATAATGGCTTGGCTATTTAGTTACTTTTGTGATTCTTTCTCACTTAACCCACAACGTAGCTATCACTTCGGTGTCTCATGCAGTTGAGGATACGCTAATAGGTTTTGTACATTGGGTACACCGTTTCATTTTCATAAGGATTAGTACAAGCTTAAGTAGCAAATCTGGGGAATTCTACTTCATTTTCAAATCTGGTATATCGGGTTTACTTCACCAAGTGGTCACAGCAATTGCAGACATGATTTGTGGAATATGTGCTTACCAAAGTTTTTAATGGTTGTGATGTAATCAAAAATTCTTGAGGGATATTCGACACCACTAAATGTTAATAACACTTCACTGTTTACGCAAAATCTTTCAAGAATCTTCAATGCCTATCATGATTTTTCAAGATGTTTGCTTATGACAAGAACTTTTCGTGCAAATGGTCATACACATTATGATGCTTCCGAAAGTTCGAAACCATCATGGGGGAGAAACGTGTACTTTGATGTTTTACGATCAACCTCTAGGGAAAAGTAATTTATACTCGACTTAGTATGGTTTGTAAAGTTGTCTACATATGGGTAAAGAATTGTTGATGATGTTGGAGACTGAACCGTTGATGAACCGCTGCATGTTCCCCTAAAAACATATATTCATCAAAACCAAAGTTGTCTTAAAAAATTCATGCTGACATTGTTTACGGTTTAGTCTTGATTTTGTTAAATCCCGCGAAAGAATCTAATTCTCGGTTTAAATCATAGACTTGTAAAATCCCGTGACGATGAAACCATCCAGATGAAAGAAGTGTACAGTTCCGGATCTATCTCTCGGTTTATTCTTGGTTTTGTAAAATCCCGCGAAAGAAACTATTTCTCGGTTTAAATCATATATGTTAGGAATTAGAAATTCCATGTGAAGTGTCGGTCACCCCAACTATAGACTAGCACAAGTTAGCTCGTAGACATATCATTATTTACTGTTTATTAGATTAGTTATTAGCTTAGTTTAGCTTAGTGTAACACCGTGGAGGAAGGACGAGTCTTTACCCACTGTATTCCTGATCCATAGCCCGTCAGGAGGGCGTTTAGTTTGTAACTATAAATACCCTTCCCTCTAAGGGAAGGGTGGTGCTTCTTTGAATCTAACCTTGCATTTTGTATTACAACTCTCTTTCAAGAACTTCCTCTCATCTCTTTCACTCTCACAAATAATGGCATACTTGTATCATCATCATCCAAGGCCACCCGAATCATCAAACAACACAATATTTAAGATCCAACAAATGGTATCAGAGCCATGGTTATTGTGTTGTGTCGATTTATGGTGGTTTTTGATTCTTGTTAAAACTGTTTTTGTACTTTTGATTGGCAAGAAAATTCTTTTCCGTTTATTATTTTGGTAAACAGTTTCTCAACAAGTTTTAGTATCAACAAGTTTTAGTATCATGTTTTGGTTCATAAGTCATGGTCCATCATCCTTACATTTATGTCTTGGTTAGTTTTATGTCCAAACAGCATCTTTCTTGTGATTTTTGTACCATATCGTCGAATTTTCGTGGTCAAATTGTAGTCAAACATTGATAAAAAATGGGTCACATGATGAGTTCTTATGATGCTTTTATGAGTTATATGAATCTGGTCATTTTCTTGGTCAAACACGGGTCAAAATGAAGCATATTTTAAGCTATATTCTGGGTTTGTATGAAGATGGTCAGAAAATGGTCGGAATAAATCGCCGGAGCAAAAAGTCCAAAAGTCAAAAGCGACTTGTCTTGACAAGTTGTCCAGATTCATTGTATTCAAAACGAGTTGACTATTGAGTCAACTGCAGTAGCGACTTGTCTAGAAGCTACTTGTCAAGAAGCGACTTGTCAAGTAGCGACTTGTCAAGAAGCGACTTGTCAAGAGGCACTTATGTTAAAAAGCGAATTGTCAGAGATGAAGAAGAAGAATCGTCAATTGACCACGACAACAAAAATAACATATACCAACCATTAAACATCACGACTTCTGGTATAAACCCATCATCAGTCCATGTTATTTGCTCAAAAGAAAGAGAAAACTCAAAGCTTAACAGATTTGAATCAAACAAATCCTACATCACAACTTCTACTACAAATCCCAATCTATCATTACTCATCCTCCACTTACAACTTCAATCTCTTTTTCCATCAATACCAAGATTCGACAATCAAATAAAATGAATTTATATGCAAAAGATCTCAGAAACGGGTACAAATTTCAATCTTTCTATAGATTGTTTTTCTTTGAACCCTCATCATCACGGATCTGTAAATTTAAGAAGATTATACTTCACTTAATTTCCGAAAATGTAAAGAGAAATTAATTAACAATTATGTTATTTTTTTTCTTTGGCTCGTATTATCAAACACAACATAAAAACATCACAAATACCTACCCGAGACCATTTTGAAAATGATCTTGAAGCGCCATAAGATGCCTTCTTGATTAGATCTATAAAGAATATAACCAGGAAAAAGGTTCGGTAGTGTTTGTGTGAGATGTGTTGGATTCGAACTGAAACGAAAAACAAGAGATGGGTGTTGATCTATTGGGTTGATTATTGGTATTTGTTTTGTGTATGAGATTAGAGGGTTGAAGCTTATTTGTCTTGAGGTTGAGATGCAGATTTGGAGAGATTGTGTGAGGCGTAATCTTTTATCCCAGATCTTCTTGGGAGTTTGGTGATAGAAAAGATAAGTTGGTAGGCATATTTTACAAGTTGTGTTTTTAGGGTTAGGATATATGAAGTGTGAGATTAGGGTGAGTTATATACCTGGTTATTACTCTTGTTTGGAACGGATTTGTATCTCATAATTCGACTTGGGCTTTGTCTTAAGTTATAATCGTGGGCTTTGGATTTAATAAATGGATCTCACTTTAATGGACTTATAACCGGAAAATTATAACAAGGATTAGCTTTGTGGTGTTAAATCTTCTTGGGCTTTTGCAATTGAACTTGTTTATGGGCTGGTTCGGGATGGGTCTTGCACTCAGTAAAAGTTTACCCGGTTTTGGACAAAATTTGTTATCCGAACTTTTTGGCTACACAATTTTTGGATACATGTTTTTATATACAATGAGTGGTATTTTGGTATGGTCAAATTTCATGGAGGATACTAATTCACGGCTTGAGCTTAATATTTGTATTGAAGTAGATGACGGTCAGATAGGTTTCTCAATATGAGAATGGTGTGTTTGCTAAAGAGTTCAAAGGATGAGATGTAATCAGCAATTCTCATGGAATATTCGACGCCACTAAATGACAATGATACTTCACAGTCAAAGGAAAATCTTTCATGAATCTTCAGCGTCAGTCATAATTTTTCAAGATGTTTGCTTATGACACAAAATTCTCGTGCAAATGGTCGTACACGTTATGATGCTTCCGAAATTTTGAAACCATCATGGGGGAGAAACGTGTACTTTGATGTTACGATCAACCTTCAAGGGGAAGTAGTGTATACTACTCTACTTTGTATGGTTTGTGAAGTTGTCTACGCATGGGTAAAGAATTTCAGAAAATATTGTTGAAGATGGAGAATGAACCGTTGATGAACCGCTGCATGTTCCCCTAAAACAAATATTCACCGAAACCAAAATTGCCATAAAACATTCAAGCTAACATTGCTTACGGTTTAGTCTTGATTTTGTAAAATCCAGCGAAAGAATTTATTTCTCGATTTAAATCATAGATTTGTAAAATCCCGTAACAATGGAATCATCCCGGTGAATGTAAAAGTGCATTTCCGGATCTATCTCTCAGTTTATTCTTGGTTTTGTAAAATCCCGCGAAAGAATCTATTTTTCGGTTTAAACCATAGAATTGTAAAATCCCGTGATCATAGATTCATCCTGGAGAAAGGGAAAGTGTATTTCTGGATCTTATCTGATGCTGGTGCTACGATTTATACTTCGAAGAAAGGATAAAAGGGTGTACTTCATGAATTGGGTGTTTGTTTGGATTGTCCTCATGGCAGTTTGGTTATTGCATGGTTTTACGGGGTGATGTGCTTTTAACCATGGTCGGGATGAAAACCATTATCATAGTTCACTTAAAACGTCAAAGAAGGCTAGTTTTGAGCCTTTAACCAGAAGATGTGACAACGAGGTTAATTCACTATTATTTATTTGAGGTTGAAGTAAAATATCACGGGCGAGTGTACTTAGTATCTGAAGGTATCGGGGATGGTTGGATGAAGATTCTTCAAGATCCTTGTTCGAGCTTATTATCAAAAACGAAGACTTGGAAATCTAGTTATTGTTGGGTGAATTTTTCTTTTTCTTTTACCACTTGGGGGAATTGGGCTCTTACCACCACAAAATAACTATCACTTTAAGGAGTTACGTTGTAGTGCTCAGTGTCACATTCAATTGTGGATTTTCAAGAGGTGATGTACGTCTTATACTTGATGGTTGGTTGGATGAAGAGTATAGAGCACTTAGAGATTCAATGGAGGATGAACTCTCGGCACCGCTCTTTGTTACATATGTGCAAGTTTAAGTAACGAGTTTGGGTTAGTTTACTTCAGGTTCAAATTCATCATATTGGGTTTTCTCCATCAGCTGTCACGACAAAGAGCCTACTTAATGATAATGGTGATGATTACATGTTTTGCCAAGAGATGATGAAAAGAGAGAGATTATGACGTTTGAACACAACAGTTAAAGCCTCGTACTCTAAAGAAAAGAAAAGTGTACGTTTCAGTGCGCTTTATCTTCCAAAGAAGAGAAATCTTCTTATGACGTTTGAACACAACAGTTCAAGCCTCGTTCCCTAAAGAAAAGAAATGTGTACGCTTTAGTGCGAATTATCTTTGGAAGAAGAGAAATCATCTCATTAATGACCATTCTCAACAACATGCTTCATGCTTTTTCCATGCGCGCTAAGTCATCAAGTGAACCGAACTACCGTTGCTAGTAATCTTATTCCACTTGCTCAACTATAATGACGATGGCGACATCATGTGCTAATTTTGCGGGGGAGAAATGTGAATAGAATACATTTAGATGATAATCACTTGTTTAATCAAGAATGGCATCTCCGTATGCAATTCTTGAGGGGGAGAAAAGGTGTGATAATTCTACATGATGAGTTATATCTGAGAATATACGGTCATACAGCTCCTAACTCATGTAAGAACCGAGATTCTTCTTATCGGGTCATCTTTACATGGAGTTTCTTCTAAGAGCCGTTAGTTGACATCTTCTCACGGACTGATGAGTTTATTGACAAAGTGTTTCCGGTTAATGCTTCACGTACACATCAACATGATGATTCCGAACAATCTCTCTGCTCTTGTTTGATGTGATTGGTAGTTTGGTGTTACCATTTAGTGTGTTCGTTGCGGGCTGATTGCTGATTTCCTTGATAAACATCTTTTTGTTCTTGTTTGATTGGGAGGGATTTGTGTTAAGGGGATTTGCAAGAGGTAAGTTAATTGGGATGCTTTTTTGGTGATATGAAGATGTTAACTATCTATTCCCCAACTGGACAATCTTAAAGAAGGTCGAGTCTACAGTCTGTTCTACATTTTCTGCTGCATGTTAGAAGACTAAATACGAATTGCGTTTAACGATCTAAAGACTTCTTCTTAATTCAATCATTCATCATAAAGATTGTCGGTTTAGGGGAGAGCACTAATTGGGGGAGGGTGAAATGTCTGATTTAATCCCCAATTAGACTTGCTCACACTGTACTTCAGCAAGTTTATTCTCACAAAGACTTCAAGCGATCCTCTCAAAAGATTTCTAGTACATGAGGTTACAATGTCTTGCTGATTTTGAAGTGTCAAAACCAGCAGGGGGAAGGAGACACACATCTAAAAGCCCAACGAGTTCACTTGACAAACTTAATTCTTCTAAGTGATTGAAGATATCCCGGGAAGACAAATGTCATGACCGCAGAGAAACTCAGTGTTTGAGTCGTGGCTTCTAGTGTTCTAATTCCAACTATGTGGGGGAAGAGATGGAAGAGTTAGTTTCTGGGGATAAAAAAGGTACACAAGTATGACATATTCAGGGGAGATAAATGTGTAACATGAGGGAGGTGTTATCAGTTATTCTCTCTTTGGGAATGTGTGTGCTTCAGGTTCTTGAGCTTCATACACAATCATCAGGGAAGAAAAATGTGAACATTGGGGAGGTGTTTTCATTCCCCTCATGATGTGTATTCGGGAGAGTTCTTGAGCATTATACAAAGAGACTGATTGCATCAATTCAACTACTTGAGGAATTGTTCTCTTGACACCTTTTGGAATGGATCGCTTTAGATTTCAGTTGAAAAGAAATATGAGAAGATTGTTTTATGTGTGGGATGATACATTGCTATTCTATTGGATGATATAACCTCGAACGAAGAATCACAAAGATCATTCTTAAAAGGAGCAGCAAGATCGATGATAATGGTGTGCTTATTTGTGCACTTGGCTAAGACAAGCTTGAAAGAAAGCTTTGAATCTGCTCAACAAAAGGATTTTCGGTTTGGGGGGAAGCTACCAAAGTCTCACTTTCAGATGGTTCAATTTCTTTTTTCAATGCAAGAGCCTCGGAAGCTTTGGTGGTGAATGTTTAAGAGATGATGATTTCTATCTTCTACAACGGGGCTGCTCGATATCCTTATCTCGGTACTCGTATCATCATCTTCTTAAACTATATCATCTATTCTATCTCTGTAAATATTTATCAAAAAGAAAATACAAAAATATAAAACCAGCAAATGAAAATAGAAAATCATAAAACCAACAAAAACCCATAAAAATTAGAAAATTTGAAAAATACTAAAAATATGTTCTCTCAAGACATGTCTTCTAGTATCGATAACATCTGCGGTCTTAGAAATGTCATTCAACAATGGCACAGGACCATAGATGAAGTTCGAGCAGAATTTGTAAATATTTCTTTTCAAAACATGTCACAAATCAAATGGCTTACAGTTATTTCAGACTGTAACCCGTGCTTAAAACTATGGCTTGCTATTATTTCAGATAGCAACCCGCTCTTCAAGAAAGGAAAGTGCTGCGCTAAACCAATTTTCAAAATTTTCGTGCACTTATCCTAAAACAAAATGAGGAAAGTACGTCGAAGGACAGTTGTTCCTACTCAAATATGTTTCCTTCTAAAAATTCTTCAGAAAAATATTTGTTTTAAAAAAATGGTGGTAAATGAGTTGCTTCAAAATCAATCAGAATCAGGTTTTCATAAATTTGCAAAACCCAATCAATGACTTCAGCGCTTTTAAAAATTTTCAGAGAAAGAGTCATTGATTGAGGGGGAGAATGTTTTTCAAATTTATATCATGTATCGGGCTTATCTAATTATCCTATATGCTTAACTGAAAAATGATGTTAACCTACATTTATTAATATTTTGCGATCTCTTTGTGTTTTGTTGATAACAAATATAATGTTATCTTAAGTACAATTATAAGGATACATGTTATTTTTGTAAAGCATTTACATATAGACATTTAAATACAAAAATGTTGTAATTAATCATTTGTTGTAATAGTTTATTAGGATGGGTAAAAACCAAAACCCATGGATCCTATCCATAACCTATTGACCCATACCCATTTGACTAGATACAATGTATTCGTTAGATACATTGAATCTAAAGGAATACCCATGGACCAACCCATAACCCATGACCCATAACCAAAAAAACACATGGGCAAGAGAGAGTCCCACGGATCCCTAGGTTTTCACTAGACGGATCCCTTGTGGGAGGGATCCGTGGGATCCGGGGAACAGTGGCAGAAATTTCCTATAAATAGAGAGCCATTTCTTCATTCTAACTCACCCCTCTTCTTACTAATTCTATCATATACTCTCATTCTCTTCTAATAAAAGATCACTTGATCTAGAGAGTACTTCATTCTTTCTTTCTTTAGTGATTCTCATATAGGTCCTTCTCTAAGGCGAGATCACGAGCATTGTACAAGTCATCCAAGCAAGGGGTCCTTGATTGATTTGTTCCTCCGCAAGATTTCTTTAGCGAAGATCTTGTATTTGATATTTCACATATTTGTTGTGTAATAGTCGTGTTGGTTTGGTCCACCGTGTTACGGACTCGGTATTTAGCTTTGTACCAGATAAAGGTGTAAGCAACGCTAGAAGGCTTCTCCGCCAAGTTGAAGGAGTTTGTTGACATAGTGCTTGAACTCTCGAGTAGGTGACTCGGGGAGTGGAGTAGGGCAAGGAAGGTGTCCTTGTAGCCGAACCACTATAAATCGGTTGTGTCATTTCTATCCCTTTGCTTTACTTTATTTACTTGCTTTATCATTAGATCTATACTTTCTCTACATCCATACGATCTTACATATTATCGAATCTAAAGTTTTAAAAACTAACCTAAAATCGGCAAAACTATTCAACCCCCATTCTAGTTTTCCACAATTGGCATCAAGAGCTAAGTTTATAAAAGTTTTAAAGTAAACCGTATTTTAAGAACTTTTCGATCACTATGGGTTCTGAAAATTACAAAGAAGGGAAATCTATGCAACGACCACCACTACTTGAAACTAATGGTTTTATATATTGGAAAAATAGATTCAAAACGTATGTGAAGTCTAAAGATATTGATCTTTGATACATTATTGTTGAAGGCGATTTTGAGGCTACCTCAAAAGATGATAAAGGAAATTTAGTTAACATACCTCATGATAAACTAAGTGATGAATTAAAGAAAAAGCTTTCTAAAAATAGTGAAGCAAAAATGGTTTTGTATAATGCTTTACCCAAAAAAGAATTCGAAAGAATTTCTATACTTAAAACCTCTAAAGAAATTTGGAATTCTTTAGTTGTAACTCATCAAGGTAACCAACAAGTTAAAAATAATAAAATTGATTTATTTGTTCAAAAATATGAAAATTTTTTAATATCGGATGAGGAAACTATAGATCATTCATTTGCTAATTTTAATACTATTATTACATCTTTACAAGCACTTGATGAATCTTTTTCTAGCCGTAAACATGTTAGGAGATATCTAAGGGCACTTCCATCTAAGTGGAGATCCAAGGTGATGGCGATCGAAGAGTCAAAAGATTTGACAATCCTCACCCTTGATGAACTCATAGGCAACTTAAAAGTCTACGAGCTTGTCCTTGCTAAAGATTCCGAAGCCTCAAAGGTGAAAGAGAAACACAAATCTCTTGCCCTTAAAGCCAAAAAGGCTTCAAGCGTTGAAGAGAACTCCTCTCGATAGTGACGACGAGGAGTATGCTATGGCAGTAGGGACTTTAAAAGTTCTTTAGAAGGAAGGGAAGATACGTCAAACAACCGTATGACGACAAGAAAGGATTCCGGAAAAGTAAAGAGGACGAGAAGCCAAGGGATGATCGTGCTTGCTTTAAATGTGGGGACCCAAACCACTTTATTAGTAAGTGTCCCAAACGGGATGATCAAAAGGCGTTCATGAGCTGCACGTGGAGAATGAGCGACGAGGAGGACGAAGAAATTTGTCTCATGGCAAATGACGAGGTATGTCACGAATACTATAGTAGCTCATCACTAGATGACGACTCATTGCATAATGAATATGACAAACTATGCAATATTAGCTTAAAACTAATTAACAAAAACAAGCTTTTAAAAAGTCAAAACCACCGTTTAGATAAAGAAGTCATATAATTAAAACCAAAACTGAAACGTCTAGAAAAGGGTAAAATAGCAAGTGGTGAATGTGAACTTTGCGTTCAACTTCAAACACTAGTTGATCAACTAGATTCTAAAATTGCTAGAATAAGTACGAATACTTTAGATATGATATTAGATAGTGTTAAAACCGGTAACAACCAAAAAGGTTTAGGTTTTCAACAACTTGATCCATCAACTAGTGAAAACAAAGAAAAACAATTTGTTAAGGAACTAGAAAAACCAACCACTCGTGTGGTGGATCCCATGGATCCCATAAAAGGGAACTAGCTAGCGTGTTAAGCCGTGGATCCGTGGGTCTCATTGTAGCAAACAAAGGGTAATAACGTAGCTTCTTCATCTAGAACTGATTTTGTTATCGTTAATAAGAAGAAACCAACTCATTTCACTACTAGACAACCACCTCCAAAATATAATCCTATTTTTGCAAGAAACAAAGCTCCATCTTTTTCAAAACCTAATCCATCTAGGAGACCTAATAATGTTTACCCGAGAAGTAACCATCAAAGGGGATGGAACCCAAATATGCCAAATGGTTTTCCTTTTCAAAACTTTGCTCCATGGAATAGATACTCATCTTATCCATACATGTCTAACATGAATGGAAGGTTTAACACTAACGGATCCATGAACAAATGGGGACCAAACTTTTGAGTTAATTGTTTTCTTAGGTGTGCTTAAAGGTCGACCTAGACCCGGATGAATGGGTCAAGGATAGCGGGTGTACGAGGCACATGACCGGGAATAAAGATCTATTCTCCACATATGAATCCTTCAATGGAGGTAATGTGGTGTTTGGAAATCGCAAAAGTAAAATCATCGGTAAATGTACGATTTCTAACAAATCTCTAACCATTAACGACGTGTGTCACGTAGAAAACCTAAACTTTAACCTCTTAAGTACATGACAAATATGTGAAAAAAGTGCAATGTACTTTTTACCGAAACCGGTAGTAAGATACTAAAAAATGGCATAACCATAGGAAGAGGAATTAGGAAACATGGAGTCTATGTCATTAAAATCGGTAATGAACCTAAAGACAAACTATGTCTTACCTCTATGGATGATACTTTGACCTTATGGCATCGAAGATTGGGTCATGCCAATATGCGACTTCTTCAATCGCTATCATCCAAAGATCTAGTAAGAGATCTACCTAAGTTAAAATATGAACATCACTTTTGTGATGCTTGTAATGTAGGAAAACAAGTTCATTCTAGTCATAAAGCTAAAAACATGGTGTCTACAACTAAGTGTCTAGAATTACTACATATGGATTTATTTGGTCCATCCGCTATCCAAAGTTATGGAGGCAACTACTACACTTTGGTCATAGTGGATGATTACTCTAGGTACACATGGACAAAAATTTTAAAGAACAAAACGGAAACGTTTAATTATTTTGAAATATTAAGCAAGAAAATCCAAAGACAACTAGGAAGTCCTATAGTGTCTATTAGAACGGATCATGGTAGGGAATTCGATAATGAAGTGCAATTCGGAGCTTTTGTGACGCTAATGGTATTACTCACAACTTCTCGGCTCCCCGCACTCCACAATCGAATGGGGTAGTTGAAAGAAAGAATAGAACCCTACAAGAAATGAGTCGCATCATGCTAAATAAGCAATCCATACCTCAAAATTTTTGGGGCAATGCCGTTGATACTTCAACTTATATACTCAATCGAGTCCTCTTAGGCAAAACTCCATACGAGTTACTCTGAGGCAAAAAGCCTACGTTAGATCACTTTAGAGTCTTTGGTAGCAAATGTTTTATTCTTAACACTAAAGATTACCTTACAAAATTTGATCCTAAATCAACCGAATGTATCTTTCTAGGTTACTCTCCAAATAGCAAAGCTTACGTCATATTAAACAAAGAAACAATGAAGGTAGAAGAGTCATTAAATATAAAATTTGATGAAAGTCCACCCAAACCCTCTCCACCTTTTGTCGATGATGAGATTGTAGAAAGTGAAGCTATAGTAATAAAGAAAAAGATAAATGAAGAAGAAGAACCCTTAAATGATGAAGTCATAAACATTAAAGAGTCCAAAGATCACCCCGTAGATAAGGTCATAGGAAAGCTAAACGAAAGAACATTAATGTCTCAAGTTCAAAACCAAAGTAGCTTGTTTTGTTTCGTTTCACCCATAGAACCTAAGAATACACAAGAAGCCATAAAAGATGAAAGTTGGGTAATGGCTATGCAAGAAGAATTAAATCAATTTGTTTCTAATGATGTTTGGACACTTGTCCCTCCACCTAGTAATCAAACCATAATAGGAACCAAATGGGTTTATAAAACAAATTAGATGCAAACGGAGTAGTGTCTAGAAACAAGGCTAGACTCGTTGCCCAAGGGTATAACCAACAAGAAGGAATAGACTTTGATGAGACCTATGCCCCGTGGCTAGATTAGAGTCTATAAGAATACTTCCTTCGTATGCTTGTGCTAATGATCTAAAGCTTTATCAAATGGATGTCAAAAGTTCTTTTCTAAATGGTTTTATTAATGAAGAAGTATATGTAGCTCAACCTCCGGCTTCATCGATTTTGAAAAACCTAAACATGTGTATAAGTTAAAGAAAGCCCTTTACAATCTTAAACAAGCTCCAAAAGCTTGGTATGATAGACTCAAGTCATTTTAATTAAACACAACTATACCATGGGGTTAGTTGACAACACACTTTTTACTAAGAAAAGAGAGTCACATATAATCATAGTTCAAATATATGTAGATGATATTATATTCGGATCCACTTGTCAAGACATGTGTGATGATTTCTCTAAAATCATGCATGACGAGTTCGAGATGAGTATGATGGGAGAACTTAGTTTCTTTCTTGGTCTACAAATCAAACACGTAGAAGAGGGTATCTTCTTTAATCAATCTAAATACATAAAGGAGATGTTAAAGAAATTCGGTCTAGAAGAGTCAAAACCAATTAGGACACCAATGTCATCCGACACCAAACTCACAAAAAGATGAAGATGGAGAATCCGTCGATAATACTAAATATTGTGGCATGATAGGTAGTCTTCTCTACCTTACGGCAAGTAGGCCGGATATTATGTTTAGTGTTTGCTTATGTGCTAGGTTTCAAGAAGACCCTAAAACATCACACCTAGAAGCCGTAAAAAAAATATTTAGATATATTAAGGGTACAACACAATTAGGATTATGGTATCCTAAGGGAACGAGAGTAGAAACAATTGTATATGCAGATTCTGACAATGCAAGTGATTATGTTGACCGAAAAAGTACAAGTGGGGTATGTACTTTTATGGGATGTTGTTTAACATCTTGGTTTTCAAAGAAACAAACGGCATTAGCAATATCAACAACCGAAGCCGAATACGTCTCCGCCGGCAAAGCATGCCAACAAGCACTATGGATGAAACAAGCATTAGTTGACTACGACATTTATCTTAGTGACATAGAAATTCTATGTGACAACAAGGGTGCCATAGATTTAAGCAATAATCCGGTATTACATTCTCGCACAAAGCATATAGAGATTCATCATCACTTCTTAAGAGACAATGTTCAAAATGGGAACATCTCTATTGAGAAGGTAGCGTCCGAAGACAACATAGCCGACGTCCTCACCAAACCGTTGAAGCGGGAACAATTCAACCTACTTCGTCTTGGTCTTGGTCTCATGGAACAAACGTCGTAATTTATTTTTACTCTACAAGGTATGTAAACACTAGCCTTCTCCTTTCTAAGTCTAGGATCTCTATTTCACGCACAACTCACAAACAATACGGGAATTTTCAAAACTCAAGATAAGTTTTCTTTTACTTATAACTCATAGTTTTTCTTATTTTCTTTCAAAGATAAGTACAAGTTGCAAACATATAATTACATTCACATCTTCTTTTCAAAGGATAAAACGACTTTTATTCGCAAATGGAAACCTCTTTTTGAACGCTTAAAAATGATACCTCTTCCCATCAATTTCACAAAAGAAATTTCTCACGCCTAGGACAAATCGCTTTTTCATTATTAATACAAAGTAAAAACCCGCTTTCATTGCATCTCATGTCTTTTGAATGCTAAAGGGGATACATAACTAATATGTGTTTTCGGTACATTCATTTAAGCAACAATGAATTAGGAGCACTCGGGTTATCTCACATAATAGTATGCTTTTCCAATTCTAGTTTATTTTTCTTTTCTTCTTAGGAGTCGAGATAACCGCAACTCCAAATAGTTTGCATATAGGCACACACTAGGCAAAAATGTTTCCTAAAGGAAAATTTTGTGTCTGCCTAGATCACTGTAGACCCACGGATCCCAGCCTTCATGCTGGACGAATCCCTCAAGGGAAGGATCTGTGGGATCCGTGAGACATAAGCTGTTTTTACCTTCTATTTTTCTCACTTTGGATGAAAAATCTAACATTTGTTTTATTTTTGGAGTATGTTCTTCAATGCTTGTGTTCTCATGATCACATGCCTTAAATTCATATCTAATCATTAGATTTTAATCCACATTTTGGGTCAAGCATTCATTACAATGCATTGTTTTTCTATATATAGAACACCCAAAATGCTTGCATATTCATCTCATCTTCACAAACAAACAACACCATGTCATTCACAAGCTCTTACAACTTAGATGAATCACCTAGTACAAAAAATCCTCTTCATGAAACCTAAACTTTTGTACTACCATCCTCCAAAATACCGCAATCAAACTCTAGGATATCCGCACGGATTAGCATCCGATCTTGTTTCTTAGCAAAAACATCATCAAATGGCTCATCACCATCAAATAACTCACCTCAAGATGCTTCCATTATAGCACCTCCCTCGTCACCAACAAGGACACCATCTTCATCACCTAAAGTCACTCTTTTGGAACTCCTTACGACTCCAACAAGATCTCAACAACCAAAACAAAAAGAAATAGCCCTTTTGACACCTCCCACTTCTCCAACCATTAGCTCCCATTAAACTACAAGAACATCTAGGTTCTTTTCCACCACCACTTCCAACCATTCCGGACTTTGATCCGTATTTTCCTATTTTTCCACCACAAATTCCGCAACTCACAAATCAAAACAACCCGGAAGACTTCCGCACTCATCACCCACATCACCTACATTGTGAACATTGCCAATCCACTAGGGAAATTGCAATAGAAGTTAGGGAAGAAATGCGATTCATACTCAACCTCATCCTTGATCGCATCAATACCATTACTCATTCAAACCTCCATCCATAACCTTATGCAAGCATGGAAGGAATCATTATTACTATTTTCTATTTTTAGTACTTTTTCTTTTGAGTCATTTTCAAAGAACAAGTCTTGTTCTTATTTTTACATGCTTGTAGGTGGCATAAATACCACTACACTTTGTTGTTTTATTACAAGGCCTTGTTTACATACCTTGGCTCCCAATCTTGATTCTCGTCAATCACAAGATTACCTAAGCATGTTACTAACATTTCTCTTTGTAGGATTTTTATTTTTTCTTCACTTGACGCCCCAAACTAGGGGAGCTACCCAAGGGGAGTGCGATACATGGACTAATTTTTCCACACTTTTATTTTTTCAAGGGTTAACTTTTGTTTCACAAAAAGGGGAGAAGAAGTAAAACTTAGGGCTTTCAAAACATACATCTATTCTTAAGTTTTACTCATCATAACATTATATTTTGTCATCAACAAAAAGGGGGAGATTGTTAATACAAATAAACCGTAAAAACGTTTATTAATATTTTGCGATCTCTTTGTGTTTTATTGATAACAAATATAATGTTATCTTAAGTACAATTATAAGAATACATGTTATTTTTGTAAAGCATTTACATATAGCCATTTAAATACAAAAATGTTGTAATTAATCATTTGTTGCAATAGTTTATTAGGATGGGTAAAAACCACAACCCATGGATCATATCCATAACCCATTGACCCATACCCATTTGACTAGATACAATGTATTCATTAGATACATTGAATCTAAAGGAATACCCATGGACCAACCCATAACCCATGACCCATAACCCATAACCAAAAAACCCATGGGCAAAGAGGAGCGTCCTACGGATCCCTAGGTTTACACTAGACGGATCCCTTGTGGGAGGGATCCGTGGGATGCGGGGAACAGTGGCAGAAATTGCCTATAAATAGAGAGCCATTTCTTCATTCTAACTCACCCCTCTTCTTACTAATTCTCTTATATACTCTCATTCTCTTCTAGCAAAAGATCACTTGATCTAGAGAGTACTTCATTCTTTCTTTCTTTAGTGATTCTCATATAGGTCCTCTAAGGCGAGATCACGAGCATTCTACAAGTCATCCAAGCAAGGGGTCCTTGATTGATTTATTCCTCCGCAAGATTTCTGTAGCGAAGATCTTGTATTTGATATTTCACATATTTGTTGTGTAATAGTCTTGTTGGTTTGGTCCACCGAGTTACGGACTCGGTATTTAGCTTTGTACCGGAAAAAGGTGTAACCAACGTTGCGAAGGCTTCTTCGCCAAGTTGAAGGAGTTTGTTGATATAGTGCTTGAACTCTCGAGTAGGTGACTCGGGGAGTGGAGTAGGGCAAGGAAGGTGTCCTTGTAGCCGAACCACTATAAATCGGTTGTGTCATTTCTATCCCTTTGCTTTACTTTATTTACTTACTTTATCATTAGATCTATACTTTCTCTACATCCATACGATCTCACATATTATCGAATCTAAAGTTTTAAAAACTTACCTAAAATGGGCAAAACTATTCAACCCCCCCTTCTAGTTTTCCACAACATATCTAAACGCGAGTAAACTTGATGAACTTAATACTTCTAAGTGATTGAAGATATCCTAGGAAGAAAAATGTCAGTACCGCAGAGAAACTCAAGGTTTGACTCGTGGCGTTTAGTGTTCTTATTCCAACTATGTGGGGGAAGAGATGGAAGAGTTAGTTTCTGAAGATAAAAGAGGTACACAATTGTGTGATGATTTCAGTGTCATCGAAATCATCAGGGGAGAGGAATTGTGCACATTGGGGATGCACCGCTGTTTCACTTGAGAGCTTAATTAATGATTCAGATATATAATCACTTATTCTGGAGCTGTCATCCGTAGAGATAATCAGTGATTCAACATGCTACTTCAGTGTTATCGGTTATTCTTTCTCTGGGCATTTGGGTACTTCTGGTTCTTGAGCTTCATACACTATCATCAGGGGAGAGAAAAGTATACATCGGGGTTATTCTTTGGCTATCGGACTTAATCTGCTACTTCGATGGTATAAGTTTCTCTGTCTTCGGGTATATGTGTATTTGGGGTCGTGAGCTCTAGTCTAAGAGACTGACTACATCAATTCTGCTACTTGGGGGAAGTGGTGTCTAGACAACTTTTTGGTATGGGTCACTTCAGACTTCGGTGGTAATGAAATGTGAGAAGTTTATTTATGAGTGGGATGATATGTTGTTGTTCTTGTTGATGATATAACCTCGAATGAAGAATCACAAAGATCATTCTTAAAAGGAGCAGCAAGATCGATGATAATGGTGTGCTTCTTTGTGCACCTAGGGTTGGGACCGGGAACGGGTGGTCCTTGATTAGCAGCCATATTACGTAACTTGGGTATGTTTCGATTATGAAGTCGTCGTGACTGAGAACGAGTGCGCATGCACTAAAAAATCAAAATCCAAAAAGTAAAAAGGAAAATAAATTTGAAAAAGGAAAATCTTTTTGGTTTTTTTATTTAGAAAACTTTTGGAAAATAATCTTTTTGGTAACCGTCCCGTCAACCGGTGCTCGGTAGCTCTCAAAAGTACGCGCAACGAAGCGGGAAAGAAGAGTGTATCTTTCTTCAGTCTGTAATTTAATGTCAAGACTTCCTTATACCCCGTGTATAGGTTGTACTTTCAAGGTGAGCCGACGTAACAATTGACGTTTCGATTTCTTTTGTTGGTTTTTTAATTTTTATGGTTTTGTAAACAGTCTAGGAAGAATGTTTTGGTTTTTTTAGATGTTTTTGGGTTTTTTGAAAAAGAAATATTCACAAAAACAATGATAACTTCACTCGGGGAAGAATCTTCAAATACACGCGAATTGAGACGGAATCGGAAACTCACTACATGCCCTCCCATGCAGCGGTGCCAAAAATTGATTTAGGAAAACCAATTATAGTATTTTTACTATTTGGGAAACTCAAATGTATTATATTTGAAACCCCGGATCATTCCTAGCGAGGGATGAATGGAATTTAAAACTCACGTCGCGTTATTCGGGATTTGAATTATTTTAAAAGCGATTTTGGAGATTTCTAAACTATGGGGCAAGCAAAAGTAAAGGGAAGCAATTAAAATCACTAAATCTATGGTGCAAGCAAGATATTACAATTAATTATGCAAATAACGTAATTACTAAAACGTATATTAAAAATGCAAACTAATCTAATTTAACCCCTAGAAGTGATCTAATATTTTTCTACAGCTAAGAATATGATTTGAAAATTATCTAAAATTTAAAACTAATTTTTTTGGTTTTTCTTGATTTTATTTGAATTAAAAACTAATTTTGAATTTTTAAAATTGATTTAAAAAGCTAGAAAATATAAAAACTTACAAAAAAATTACAAAACTATTTTTCAAAAATCTAAATTAACTAAAAATAATTTTCAAAACTGAAATTATATTTTTCTGACTTTTTCTCAATTTATTACGAATTTTAAACTGATTAAATCTTATAAAATGATTAGAATATACTAAGTTAAATAAGAAAAATCTGGAAATATATTTTTTATGACTTTTTGATTTTCTAAATCTAAGAAACATAATTTTGTATTTTTTTGAACCTTTTCTGACTTATTTGAATTAAAAGCTAATTAAAAATGCTTAAAAATCTAGAAGAAAAATAGTAAATGGATTAGGAAAAATGTGAAAAATTACAGAAAAGTCCTAATTAATATTAAGAGTCTATGAAAATTATCAAAAACATGTTGTGATCACAGAATAAGCTATTTGATGCACAACTGATATGAATAAGCTTTGAGAAAATAAGCTAACTTCTACTATAAGCTACCAGTTATTACCAACAGCTAAACTAAGCTAAAACAGACTTAAAGCAACCTATTGCAACTGATAATGACAAAATAAGCAACAGCAATAAGCTAAAAGCACTGAATCCTATTTCTAAAAGCAAGCAGCCAAACATTCCTAAACACCCATCTTTAAGCTGATCTAAGAGCTTTTAAACAAGAGCTTATTGAAATCTTCAACTTGGAAACTCAAGTAAACCTGGCAAAGAGTTTGTAAACCAAAATTGAGCTCAAGAGGAGCTGTTATAAGCTCTAGAGAAGCTTATGAATTAACTGAGTTAAGCTCGGTGAGTGCTTATGTTCTGTGCACAAGGCACTTTTATGAAATAAGTCCAACTTTAAGCCCTAGTTAAGCTGTTTTAGAAAAATCACAAAAATATTCTAAAATTATCTAATAGAATACCACCAACAAGAGATTTAATATCAAAATTTCTAGCTTGATTTGACTCAAATTGAGTGAGTTAAAAATGCAGAAGTGACAGCAATCAGAAATTGAAAAGAGATTTTTGACTTTTTGAGAAACTTTGCAATTTGACTTTATTGAACTTTGATCCTACTTAACAGATTATAAATGATGATTTGAGATTGATAAGGTTTTAAAATGTACCTTTTTGAGGGGTCATTTAAGCCTTTATTTGATCACTTTTGTATCCGTTATTACTTAATATCGTTCTTTTTCACTTTTTAGGTCTCTTGAAGGCAAATTGCTGTAATGGCACTTATTTGGACGAAAAAGGCGCGGATATACGAAGAAAATGGCCAAAGTCAAGAATCGAGACACTCGAAATTTCAGCTGCTGAAAATACAAGGGGCAAGGCCATCTGCTTAATTCAGGAGCCGTGAGGATTTGTTGGTCCCCATTCACTATCGTTAAAAATAGTTTAAGTTTATAAAACAAGTTAATAGTGAACTATGACTGAAATTAACATACGGAAAACACACTAAGTAATTTTCAACATCATATTCTTATTAGAAATAAATCAACAAAGAATATGTTACCCAAGTACTTGCGGAATAGTACTTAGGATTGAAATGACAAAGTTGGGTGACTCCTCTCTAAGCTCAGGCTAAGTCTGCGCACAACTCTTAGAGCTCACTAAGCTATCTCAGGAACTAAGTTGTATTTGGAGGAGTGAAAAGATGGCTTGCATGTATGTGTGTTTTTACAATTCACAAGCTTAATCTTTTCACTCCATCTCTTATGGTATTTATACATGTATGAGTTTTAACTCTTTCCTAAGTAACAAACTGACATCATACGAAGACAAAATATGATGTATTTTGTCTCTGTTTACAAAGACTATTCTAAGTAAAGGACAAGTCTGCTTTCCATATTTCAGTGATGACACTGAGCTTGTAAGTTAGCCATTCAGGAAAAGTTGACTTATGTTGATAAGGACTTCTTTATCCGATTCAAACTTCTCCCGCCTTGTCCCGCTCTCTTCTCTCTGTTTATCCTTCAGTCTTCTTCTTCGTTTGTCTTCGTAAGTAGTTGGAGAGGAGTCTTAGGGATTCAGTGAGTTATTGTCATCACTCACTGAATCCATCATCTTCTTCTTGACTCAGTCTTCACCCTTTAAGTTCCGCCTTACTGAGTGGAGAGACTACTTCATTGCCTCGTACTGAGTATCCTAAAGATGACTCACTGAGCGACTATGCACTCAGCGACCTGATTGTGTTTAATCGGATGAGTACTTAGGCTATTTTCTATTCAAATCCTAGATTAAGGGGTTTGGGTATTTTATGAACCCAACAGTCTCCCCCTATTTGGATATACAAATAGCCTAAGTGGTTGATCAGTGTAAGTGAGCAAATGGCTTCTTCCTACACTAAATGTACTAAAGGATACAATAAGGAACACTGAGTAAATGAATAAAACATACATCGTTTATTGATCAGATTACATAGTTCCTATCATTAGTACAAAAGATAAAACAAAATGATGTCAATCCAGATGGATTCCCAATGCTTCAAGCTTGACCTTTTTAGTGATGAGTGTTTCTCTGTGGGATGGTCTCTTATCTTGGCATTTAGGTCTTGGCAGAAACCTGATATTTGCTGGGGATTGGATCTGAGAGGCCACTGGAATATAGCTGATCATTGCAGCTACACCAGCCTGATCAATATAACTCCATCTTTGAAATGTTGGGTTTCCATAGACATCAATGTGAAATAGCCCTCTTTTAGGCTTTTCAATCACTAGACAGTTCACAAATTTAACCCCTTCTGGTAGCTCCCTATTACACTCCAGTCCAGGCACTTTAATCTCAAGTTGGAACTCAACTCTTCCTTTTCCAGTGGAAGTTTGTGGTTGAGATCCTTGAGGTGCAGCCAAGGCAGGTGAATTCCTAGCCAATTGGTGCATCCCTCACCTTTCATATCTTTTGCTGAGCATCTTCATCGACTCCTTGACCACCTTATTTTGCTTTTACCAATGATCGGACCAAGTTCATCAAGTTCTGATCCCAAAGTCACCTGAATTTAAGGGATCATGAACCTCAAAGTGTCTTTTGTCATCCCCTCTGTAAACATTCATAGCCAAAGGTTTGGTGTTGGGAATAATCTTGACATCGTGATTTTTTCAGTGAAGTTTCGGCTACGCTCATTGTCCAGTTGTATTCCTCAATTCTCGCTTTTCCGAGAGCTTCAGCTTTTCTTTCTTCTTCATATTGCTTTCTCATTGGAGCCATTTGAGCACCGAGCATCCTTGAACTTTTTTCCCCGCCTGACCCTTTGGGAGCTTGCTTGCATCTAATCCCATATTCTCGCTTCTTCGCGACTACTTTTGCCTGCTTCTCTGTCTTTTTCTCTTCCTAGCTAGTTTCAATCTTCTTTCTTCTTTAGCAAGATGTTTACTCACTGTTGAGGTGTGAAAGCAGTATTCGTCGCCGATTTTATAGGGGATCTTCTCGGCTCAGCCGTCATTATGCCTTTGCCTTTGTCCCGCCTCGAAGAAGATGATGCAACCAAGGGTGGTGTTGTTGTGATAACTGCCAGTGTTGATGATGATGTTGGTGGGATGGATAAGATGGGAGTTGCTGGACCTGGTGGTGATGTTGATGTGGGAGCTATAGAGACGATGATGTTTGCTCCCCTCGTGAAGAGGAGTTTCTTCACAATATTCTCCCTCAACTGTGCCGAAGGTCGGTGAGGGTAAGAGTTGGTGTTGATGCTGAGGGGACGGAGTCGCTTGACCCTTGAAGGCTTGATAAATTTCAGTGATCAATTCCTTCATGTCTGAGGTGTCAGTTTGAATACCAGTGACTTTTGCTTCCAAATTAGCTTGTGAAATTTCAAGAGCGGTCATTACGGGCCCAAGATTCCGGCCGAGATGAGGATGCCTCGAGCCAATGTAGCCACCTGCGTATTCAAAAGAGTCCATTGTAGCTTGTAGAGAATGGACTGAGGATGGAAGACCCTGAACATTTGTAGACTTGAGCATATTGAGCAGTTCAGTGAGATTTGAGGATTGTTTCTGTACGCCTCAAGAGCTTCCAAGACTTTAGAGTTGGTTGCTGGGTCTTCTTTGACAAACTCCCTGATTTCATCTATCGTGGTACCTACACCCTGAAGATGCCCGAGGAATTTAGCCATGTTTTCATCCAGTCGGTGAATGTTGTCATACATCGATCTCTCAGGCTCATGAACATTTTCATCGAAGCCCTGTTCTTCGCCTTTAGATCGCGTAGCTTGCAGCAGCCTCGGATGTTGTTCCCACAATGTTTTAGTAACCCGAGTATAGCTTCCTTGAAGCCCGGTGATCCACTCGAGCCTAACCGCCTTCAGTGAGGGGAAGAACATTGTCAAACTCTTTGAATTCATCAGAGCTTGAGGAGGATTCAGAAGCATGATCATCATGTTGGAATGCGGATTCAGTATGCTCCTTTGGATCAGGCTGAGGCTCTTGTTTAGTTTGAACCTCAGGCCCATTTCTTCTCCGGTGATAAGATTTCATCATCAGTCTCAGCAAGCTCATCTTCAGAGAATAATATCCCAGTGACATCAGCAATTGTGAGCAAGGGGTTGGATATGGGTTCCATATCACGGTGGTTTATATCCCTCTGAGTCTTTGTCCCCCGTTGACCCCTCGGACACTGGTGGGCATTTCCTAGTGCCTTCACTGGAGTCAGGATTGGTTGTGGGTTCCGTATCGGTGGGTTGTTCCTTTCCTCCGAAGTCTTTGTCCCCAGGACCCTCGAGACACGGTGGGCGTTTCCCTGCCTTTAGCAGAGTCGTGATAGTTGTATCCCTATGCGGGTTGTTTGAGTCCCTCTGAGTCTTTGGGAGAGATCAGGTGCCCTCGCACAAAGGCTTGGATTTGCTAATGTCATCAGTGGGCTTTGTGGAAGGCGCTCCCTACCGAGGGTTGTATGTTTCCCTCTGGATCTTGGGAGTAGTAGGTGTGACCAAGGGCATGAATGTGGTGTATCGTGTCCTTCGTTGTCACCGGGTGATTGTTGCCTCGTCAGCGGGTGTCTTTTTGGTCACGGGCTTTTTGTGCCTCTTAGGCTGTGCCCAAAGCCTCAGGGCCCCTGAGACTTTGGTATGGTCTTAGTCCCTACCAGACTTCCCCTTTTCTTTTTGGGAGCAGGGTTTAGAGACACTGATCCACTTAGATTGTTTACAGCAATCATGTGTGCCGCCAATTCAATGGGAGTGACGAGGGATGGGTTCTTTTGAAAATTTGAAGGGCCTCAGGATGCCGTAAATTTCCAAATTTTTCATCCCGAGTATAATTTGAACCCAAGAACGACAGAGCACAAGAGACAAACCTAGGATACTAAACGTATTTCATCCTAGTTTTGCTCAGTAGCTTCGTTACGAGATCATTGTAAATGATCTCCTATGTCGACATGTGACCCCATTCATCAAAAGTATGCCATCATCAACTGAATAGAGTTAACTTGTTCGGTGGATGAGTGGTTCCCGCCGAGGACCTGAATCACGAAAGTGAAGAGGATCCTCCAAGCCACGGGGAATGAGCTTTTAGTGACTGGGGTCTTGTCCAAAAAAGTTGGATCTAAAACGATTTGTTTTAACCCATCCTTCAATGTGGAGGGTTCAGGCCACATAAACACCTTTGTTATAATCTAACCCTGTTGTAGTGCAAAATGTTTTGAAATCCAAGGTGTATTGTTTCCCATTAAGACCTGAATCGATGAGATACTCCCTGAGAGGTCTAAGGTTAGTCTCATCAGTAGAAGGTGTCGGGTCAAAGGCTCTAGTCAGTAGCCCAAAACTCCCTGAGGTAGTTTGGGTACAACACTAAGGGACATTTTACAAAGGCCGTTTTGAGTGGGCAGTTGAATAAAAATTTTATAATGTCTTTATAGGTTGGGACATTTTCAGGATATTCAAAATTTCCTATGACATTATTTGTTTTAAATTCAACGTTAGTAAGATCCCTACCCATGAGAAGCAAACTGAGAGATGGTGTTCTAGCCATTTCCATTAACAAAGATTTTAGGATTAAAAAATGTTTTGACTAGAACAATCAAAGTATTTAGATCTCTTCAAGTTTGTGATGAAAAACTTTTGTAAATGTTTACAAGAAGGGTTTTTCCAAAAGAGGTTTTGAAGATTTGAGAACACACAAATATTTCTGGATTTGAGAAAGAATTTTGACAGAGTTTAGTTGCAGAAAATAATTTGTGTGTTTTTGTGTGTGTTGGAAGAGGGTATTTATAGAGTGATAAGAGGGGTGTTTTGTGCACAAATGGGAATATTAAGAGTCGGTTTTTGAAAGACGTTTGAATTTCCACATTTAATGCTACCACTCCATTACCCGCAGTAAAATCCCGTTTTTCAAGGGAGCAGTTGCAGTGCATAGTAAAAGTGCACTTTTTGCAGAGATAAAATATCAATTTGATATTTTTGTGAGAGGCATTAAATGCCAAGTTGGATGACAGTAAGACAAAGAGACATATATTCCTTTATTAAATTGGCATAGTTACCAACCTAGGACATTAAAGTAACTGATACTTGGATCATTTAGTTACTTATTAAATGCTCTTTGTCAAAGTGTCAGGACCCCAATGAGTCTTACTCATTCAAGTGAGAGGTTTATTTTGGGTGTTCAGGAGGATGAACCATTTCAGAGAACTTACTGAGATTGGTTTTCAGATACTTGACTTTCAATGTCAAGCATTCCCAATTCAGCTTTCAGTTTCCTGAAGGTGGGTTCATCCAAGGGTTTGGTGAAGATATCAGCCGCTTGATATTCAGAGGGATGAAATGAAGTTCTATGTCTCCTTTCATTATGTGATCCCTGATGAAGTGATATCTGATATCAATGTGTTTGGTTCTTTGATGGAGGACAGGGTTGTTGGAGATTGCAATTGCACTTGTGTTATCACAGAAGATGGGTACCATTTTGTAATGGATGTCGTAGTCACTGAGTTGACTTTTCATCCATAGTACATTGGCACAACATCCTGCAGCAGCTACATATTCAGCTTCAGCTGAGGACATAGCCACTGATTGTTGCTTCTTTGCACTCCAACAGACCAGTTTTCCTCCAAGGAATTGACAAGACCCTGAGGTACTTTTTCGTCCATGTTGCACACCAGTAATCGTAATCGAGTAACCCTTGAGATCAAACCCTGAGCATTTTGGATAGTAGAGTCCAAGGCTTGGGATTCCCTTCAGGTACCGAGTATTCTCTTGGCTGCAGTGAGGTGAGATTCTTTGGGATTGGACTGATATCGTGCTATTAAACAGACCTGAAATTGTATGTCCGGTCTAGTAGCGGTTAGATACATCAGTGATCCAACAATCCCTCTAAAATGAGTTTGATTGACTGATTTGCCAGTGAGATCAGGTCCAAGGTTGTTAGGTGGGACCATTGGTGTCTTCACTGAGGCACAGTCAGATATCTCATATTTCTTCAAGAGATTTCTCGTGTATTTCTCTTGACTGATGGATATTCCTTTATCAGTTTGCCTGATTTGTAGTCCAAGAAAGTATGTGAGTTTCCCCATCATGCTCATTTCAAACTTTTTTGTCATTAGTTTTTCAAATTGTTTGCAAAGTTTGTAGTTTGTTGAGCCAAAGATGATATCATCAACATACACTTGGACTAGTATCACATCCTGTTGAGTTCTATAGACAAACAAAGGTGTTGTCTATCTTTCCTCTGACAAACTTGTTTTGTATCAGGAAGGCTGAGAGAGTTTCATACCATGCCCTGGTAGCTTGTTTAAGTCCATAAAGGGCTTTGTCAAGCTTGCGCACATAGTCAGGAATTCACTACTCTCAAAGCCTGGAGGTTGCTGAACATACACATCTTCCTTGAGATCACCATTTAAGAATGCACTTTTAACATCCATTTGGTAGACCCCGAAGTTCATGTATGTTGCATATGCAAGGAAGATCCTGATGGCTTCCATTCTTGCAACAGGAGCAAATGTCTCATCATAGTCAATGCCTTCTTGTTGATTTTAACCTTTGGCTACCACCGCTTTGTTTTAATGACAGGCCATTTTCATCAGTTTTGTTTCTGAAAACCCACTTCATTCCTATGACTACTACATCCTGAGGACATTTGATCAAGGTCATGACCTTGTTTTTGTCAAACTACTGCAGTTCTTCTTGCATAGCCTGAACCCAGCTTGGGTGTTTTAGAGCTTCAGTGACACTATTGGGTTCTATTTCTCGATAGATAATCAGATATAGACATTCATTGGCTAAAGCTGCAGTTAGACTAGCAGCCATGCTTCTAGTGAGCATGCCCTCAGTGGGTTCACCAATGATGTTTACAAGCTCAATATCCTGAGATCTTGTCCACTTACTTTGTGGTCTAGGATCTGAGTTTGATGAAGTCACTGGAGGTTCAGGAGTGAGAATGGTTACAGGAGCGACAGATTCATTTTGAGCATCTGTTATGATGTCCTGTTCTGGTTGGGTTTCATGAATCACAGGATCCTGAACAGTTGGTTCAGTGTTACCTATCCTTGCTGGGACTGATAAATTATCAATGAATTCACCATTATTGGTTGGGGTAGGTTGTGAGGTAAGACATAATATGAGATATCAAAGACGCTTGATATGAGGAATTGAATTCGTGTGAACTCATCGAGGATATCTTGATGAGTCATCAATTCCTATTTCCTCCACTGAGATGTTGGTGAACCGATGCTTTCAAAGACTTTCATCAAAGGTGACATGAAAGGTTTCCTCAACTTGTTGTCTCCTTGTGTTAAAACCCTGAAGGCTTTGGAGATCAGTGAGTAGCCTAAGAAGTATCCATCATCCGCTTTTGCATCAAACTTGCCTAGATGATCCTTGTGGTTATGAATGAACACAGGACATCCAAACACATGAAAATAGCTGATGTCCGGAAGTCTACCTTTGAAGATCTCATATGGGGTTTTATTATGTCTTTTGACAATGATTGACCTGTTTTGAGTGTAACAGGCAGTTTTGACTGCTTCAGTCCAGAAATGTTTTGAGAGGGCTAAGCCATTTAACATGGTTCTTGCAGCCTCAATGAGAGTTCTGTTTTTCCTTTCAGTAACCCCATTTTGTTCAGGGGTATAAGGAGATGAGAAATTTTGAGAAATTCCTTTTTCATCACAAAACCTCTCAAGCTCATGATTTCTGAACTCAGTACCATTGTCAGCTTCGATTTGTTTGACAGAATGTCATTCGATTTTCAATCTTTCTGATGAATGACATTATTGTATCATTGCCTGACTCTTTTGGAGAGAAAGTATACCCAAGTGTATCTTGAGAATTCATCAACAATGACAAGTGTATACTTCTCATGCTGGATTGATCTGGGACTGACTGGTCCAAAGAGATCCATATGCAGGAGGTAAAGGCAGCTTTTGATGGAGAAATTTTGTTTGGTTTTGAAAGATGCTCTGTGGTGTTTACCTTTTCACAAAGAGCATGGTTTGTCTTTGCAAAAACCAGTGATGGTAAGCCAAGGACCTTGTTTTGTTTTGCCAAGTTGTTGAGGTTTTTGAAGTTTAAGTGTGAGAGTCTCTTATGCCACAGCCAATTGATAGTTTCAGTGGCTTTAGCAAAGAGACAAGTTCCATCTTGGGAGAGTGTTGACATGTCAAGTACATAAACATCATCTCTCCTAGGAGCTATCAACACAACTTCCTTGTTGGCATTGAAAATGGTACCTTGTTTATCATTGAATTGTACAATGTATTTAGCATCACATAGTTGACTGACACCGATGAGATTGTATTTGAGACCATTGACATAGGCTATTCTAGAGAAAACTATTCCATTGCAGTTTACTGAACCATAACCTTCAGTGTGACATGATGAGTTATCACCAAATACTACCTTGGGCCCTGGTTCCTTTACATACTTGTGCAGATATTCCTTCACACCAGTCATGCTTCTTGAGCATCCACTGTCTAGATGCCAAATAGGCTCCCTGGCATGTCTCAGCACAAGTAGTAAACTGAATTAGTTTCTCTTCATGACCCACTTACTAGTGGGCTTGGGTCTCAAGGTTTCTTTGAAATTTGTAATCGACTCATGGTCAGTGGTTGTGTGCATAGTGCTACCACAGGTTTTGCATTTAGAGGCTGAGGTTGACTCAGAGACTCTAGGTTGTTTGGAATTTCTCCTTGCATGAATGACACTGTCATGTTGGGATGTCTCATGGGCTGGATTACCGCATATATCACAGCATGTATTCATGAGACAATCATCCTGATGATGATCATTAAACCCACAGTGAGGGCACAGAGGAAAAGGTTTTGCTCTATTCTTTGGAGCAGCTTTGGAGGATGAAGCATACTTATGACCAACTTTGGTATAGTTTGCTTGATGACATATCGAAGATGATCTGCTGTCCTGTGATCATCCTTTTGCATATCATGCGTAAAAGGATTCTGTAAAGCGCTTGTCGTATGGTATGGCTAGTGTAATGACAGCTCACATTTTTGTTTGTTTTGGAGGTTGACTTAGACTTTGAGGAACTTGAGGAAGCTGACTTTGTCTCCTTGATTGGTTCAGGGACCTTTTCAATGGATTCCATTTTTAAGCTTCCTCACAAGTTCAGTCAGTTGCTGAATTTGGTCGCCGTGGGGACAGAGGATGTTGAAGTCTCAGTAGGAGTAGACTCTTGTTGAGTTTGTTTTGCTTGTCTTTGTAGGAGGGTTCTACCAAGTCCGACCTTCTTTTGGTGAATGAGGATTGAATTGTAGTGGAGTAAGCTCAGAGCTTGGAGCAAAGACCAAGAGGTTTCAGTGGTGGAAGCGGTGCTTGAGATTCTCTTTTCGCCGACTCACAGATGTGTTCGTACTACCGGGCACATCAGGGAGTCCTAGCATGCTCTTTAGAGCTTGACTTTCAGCTCTAGAATCCTTCCAGAATCGAAGTTTGGAAGCTTACTCTCAGGATTAACTCGTTCAATCCAATCACCGAATTGGGATCGCTAACATATTTGTAATCATGCCACCAGACACAAAAGGCTTAGGAGACTGGTCTTTGTTGAGAGGGTCTGGGAGATGATCTTCACCTATGACTCTCTCTTGCTACAGGGCACCCACATTATCAAAGACCCTGGGATTCTTAGCAGTCCAACTATTAAGAATATCATTTGCCTTTTTAAGTTCATCTTGAAGATCCTGATTTCTTTTAACTAGTTCATTGTTTTGAATTTGCAAAGTGACAGCCTCAAGCTTTGCTTGTTTTAAAATAAGCAGTTCATCCCTACACTTATTCAATTCAAAACTTAACTTGTTGTACTTAGAAAAAAGATTCAGTCTTTGCTCTTCTACAAACTTAAGGTCTACATTTAGGTAATTTATGTAAGACTGCCAATCGAGTCATCATCCATAGAAAGTAAAATGTTTACCTTCTTCATTGTGATGTTGACCCATTCTCCATTCCTGGCATGATTCTTTCCAACAGCTAGCTTGTCCTCTTCTCAGAGGGCCATCAGTGCACTGACATGCACCATTTCATCATCTGATGACACAGGCTCTTCATCCCAGGTCGAAGGTCTCAAAGAACAAGGCCTTTGTTTTACCCTGCAGATTGAACACTTTTTGTTGTTTCGAGGGATGCCTCGAGCAATGCAAGCTTAGCTTTAGCTTTCTTATACTTGGCTTCATAATCAATGGTTTTGTTATTATCAGATTTATTTTGAAAAGTTTGATGAGACTGATACATTTTTGGTTGAAATTTGCTGAAGCCTGAGGACTGATTTGAACCTGATGGTTTATAAGAGGGTTCTGAAATTGTTTTAGAAAACAGTTTTTGCAAATGACCCTTTTGTGACACTTATAGCATTCTGTCTTCAGTTGTTTTAGCAGTTGAAAACCTTTGCTTTTATAAACCTTCGAGAGTTAGCAAGGAGTGCCCTTTCCTGAAATTCAGATTCAGTCATTTAGGTACTCCTCACTTGATCTCTCATCAGGCTCATCATCCGAAGTTTTCTTGGAAATCTTGAACCACATTGTTAGAAAAGAAAGCAGTTGAAATTGGTGATGAGGTGGTGGTCAGGGACTTCTTGACTTCCCGAGACTTCTTTAAGTCAGGGTATCGTCTGTTGATGAGGTTTTCCTCATAGACAAATTTCCCATAAATTTCTGGAAGCTCAAGATTCTGGATATGATTAGCATTCCCGAGTCCCGAGAGAAATTTAACCACTTCTCGTGGAGACTGTTGACAAAACCAACATTGATTTCATGTTTGGACAACTTAACACCATCATTTGATAGTTCATTTAAAAGAGTTTTGTACCTAGTGTAAGTTTGAGAGAGAGTTTCTAAGTCCTTAGCCCTGAAGGTGTTATACTCAAGTTTCATGTCCATTATCCTGTTTTCCTTGGTATCAGATGGTCCTTCATGACTATGAACTAGGTCATCCCAGTTTTGCTTAGCTATACTACAGCTTATAACAGATCCATAATATCGCCGAAGACAAGATATTATTATACTTTTGAGTCTTTGATCCTGGTTGACCACTCTCCTTTCATCCTGGTCCACTGAGCTTCAGGTTTGGGCAACCCTTCAGCAGTCTTTGGGACAAATGGACCTTCATTTATACACTTGATATAATAAGGTTCCATCCCAATCAAATAGCAAAGCATTCGCTTTTTCCATTTGTTGAATTTGCCAACTTCAAGTCTAGGGCAACAGCTGAATAAGCTCCACCCTTTTTATCGACTAGTTGGGTACATCAATTTCAGCCATTTAGGATCCTAATTTAAAAACTTTTAGAGCAGCCTAAAAACGAAGTTTTATAATTAACCTCGCTCGATACCACTTGTTGTTCCCCGCTCACTATCGTTAAAAACAGTTTAAGTTTATAAAACAAGTTAATAGTGAACTATGACTGAAATTAACATAAGGAAAACACACTAAGTAATTTTCAACATCATATTCTTATTAGAAATAAATCAACAAAGAATACGCTACCCAAGTACTTCGGAATAGTACTTGGGATTGAAATGACAAAGTTGGGTGATTCCTCTCTAAGCTCAAGCTAAGTCTGAGCACAACTCTTAGAGCTCACTGAGCTATCTCAAGAACTAAGTTGTATTTGGAGGAGTGAAAAGATGGCTTGCGTGTATGTGTGTTTTACAATTCACAAGCTTAATCTTTTCACTCCATCTCTTATGCTATTTATACATGTATGAGTTTTAACTCTTTCCTAAGTGACAAATCTGACATCATACAGAAGACAAAATACTGATGTATTTTGTCTCTGCTTACAAAGACTATTCTAAGTAAAGGACAAGGTCAGTTTCCATATTTCAAGATGATGACACTGAGCTTGTAAGCTAGCGATTCAGGGAAAGTTGACTTATGTTGATAAGGACTTCTTTATCCGATTCAAACTTCTCCCGCCTTGTCCCGCTCTTTCTTCAGTCTGTTTATCCTTCAGTCTTCTTCTTCGCTTTGTCTTCAAGTAAGTAGTTGGAGAGGAGTCTTAGGGATTCAAAGGAGTTATTGTCATCACTCATGAATCCATCATCTTCTTCTTGACTAGGTCTTCACCCTTTAAGTTAAGCCTTACCTGAAAGTGGAGAGACTTCTTCATTGCCTCGCATGAGTATCCTAAAGATGACTCACCTTTGGCGGCTATGCACTCAGCGACCTGATTGTGTTTAACGGATGAGTACTTGGCTATTTTCTATTCAAATCCTAGATTAAGGGGTTTGGGTATTTTCAACCCAACATATGTCAGTCTCAAGAAACATGTAAAGAATGTCTATTTTCCGTAATCATGAGATAAATGTGGTGTGTTATTTCGAGTCTAAGAATCAAAACCCATTAAGAAAGTTTGAAAGCTTAAATAGATTAAGAAATCCCGAAACCTACAAAGGTTTTACTAATATAGGATTTCAAAGGAAATTCACAGTCGTAATATTCACGCGATGGCAAACCTTTGCTCCTTAACTAGATCCTTACCTTATGCCTAGAGTAGTGTATGTTAGGTTTGGAAGCCAACCGGTAGAATAATCCCATTAGGCAATACAATGCCTTTTAACTAAGTCTGATGATTCAACTAGTTTAGCTCCTAGTGATAATGCCATAGCAACTGCTTCACGATTCAAAGATTGTTTGCGCTAACTAAAAGGAACCCATTTTCACATGGGGATCCAATGTTTCAAATTTCCACCTTTGTCTCAGAAACCCCAATGCAGTTTTACAAATCATCCATTGGAAATGGATTAAGGCCGCTCTAAAATGATGAGGGGAATGACTATGACGCTTGAATACTGTTCAAAACCTCGCTTTAAAGAAAAGCGTGCACGCCTTCAAGGCGCTTTATCTTCAAAAGAAGAGAAATCTTCTCATGACGCTTGATCACACCGCCTGTGCCTCAGACTTCATCATTATGGCGCCTGCAGATAACACTTCGTGCCCCGCTCTCAAAGAAAAGAAAAGGTGTACGCCTACAGCTTTATCTTCGTAAGAAGAGTAGGGCCTCATGTTTATGACCATTCTCATCGACATTCTTCATCAACAAGCTTCATGTTTCTCCCATGCTCATTCAATCCTTTCAAGTCGAGAGTAAGCTCATTGGTGTTTATTCTATTCATTTTGCTCAATCAAAAATGGCAAACTTCATTTACAATTTTTGGATGTATAAGAGTGAAGAAACTAATGTCACCATCGAGGAATCTCGCTATCGCTGATCGGGATTCTTATTCAATTATGTTTAAATCAAAAATGGCAACTTCATGCAATTTTTGAGGAGGAGAAGAGTGATATACTACATGTTGATGGATTTCCTTAAATTATGGCTACAATGCATCTCCAACGCTAATGTTTCACTTACTAAGGATAACCGATTTATTGTTTGGGAACCATTGTTCAAGATATGTTTGATGAGTAATTCCTACTCCAACTAATGTTGATCATCCAGCTCAAGCCTCAGGCCCGTTCCTCGCTAAATCAACTAGTTCACCTTCTTCAATCTCCATTGATCAAGATGCAACTAAGGAATTAAAACTCCATCACCAAGAAGTCTAATCTCCGCCATTCCTCAAGGCGCTGATAATGACTATCATTGCAAATATTCTCATGAATAATGATTCGGGCTTCTTGGTATTCCTTTGCCAAATCTTCACTGGACATTGTTCTTCCCTAACTCAAGCTCAGAATCAACCAAATGAATATTAAGGAAAATGACTACCTATCCGGGCTGAAGACATTATTGGTGAATCTTACGTATAAAGGAAGAAGGAATTCCATGCTGAGGAATCATTTGCTCGTTCATTCAATGGATCATGTACATCCTGATTGTATGTTTGTTCACGGTGGGTATACTTGACACAAAGTGATTACTTGAAAGTTAATCATTATCACTTATTTGAAATTGAAGTTGTCTTCACAAAGGCGCAGAAAGTTCTTATTTTATCTTGAACTCATGGTTGGTTGGATGCATGACTCTCAATGATAACTTGCTCCTACTTAAGATTTAGGTTGAAGACTTGGTTTATCTAGTTACCAGCAGTCGGTATGGATGGTTGAAGACCTGGTTAACTATCACTTTAAGGAGTTACGTTATTTTACTCAGTGACACACGCAAATGTCGTTGTGATGTAATAGCAAGAGGTGTTTGTTAATACAAATAAACCGTAAAAACGTTTATTAATATTTTGTGATCTCTTTGTGTTTTGTTGATAACAAATATAATGTTATCTTAAGTATAATTATAAGGATACATGTTATTTTTGCAAAGCATTTACATATAGCTATTTAAATACAAAAATGTAATAATTAAGCATTTGTTGTAATAGTTTATTAGGATGGGTAAAAACCATAACCCATGGACCATAACCCATGGATCTTAACCCATACCAAAGTAGACTAGATACAATGTATACTTAGATACATTGAATCTAAAGAAAACCCATGGACCAACCCATAACCCATAACCAAAAAACCCATGGGCAAAGAGGAGCTTCCCACGGATCCCTAGGATTACACTAGACGGATCCCAAGTGGAAGGGACTGGGATCCGGAACAAAGGAAGAATTTTGCCTATAAATAGAGAGCCATTTCTTCATTCTAACTCACCCCTCTTCTTACTAAATCTCTCATACACTCTCATTATATTCTAACATATAGATCACTTGATCTAGAGAGTTGTTCTTCTTTCTTTCTATTTGTGATCCTCATATAGGTCCTCTTCTAAGGCGAGATCACGAGCATTCTACAAGTCATCCAAGCAAAGGGTCCTTGATTGATTTGTCACCGCAAGATTCTGTAGCAAAGATCTTGTATTTGATATTTCACATATTTGTTTTGTAATAGTCGTGTTGGTTTGGTCCACCGCAAGGGCTGCACTGGGATCTTGAAAAGGAGTTTGTTGACATATGCTTGAACTCTAGTAGGTGACTCGAGTGGAGTAGGGCAAGGAAGGTGTCCTTGTAGCCGAACCACTATACATCGGTTGTGTCCTTTCTTTCCCTTCGCTTTACTTTATTTACTTGCTTTATCATTAGATCTATACTTTCTCCACATCCATAAGATCTCACATATTAACGAATCTAAAGTTTTTGAAACTAACTTAAAATCGTCAAAACTATTCAACCCCCCTTCTAGTTTTTCCACAATTGGCATCAAGAGCTAAGTTTATAAAAGTTTTAAAATAAAATTGTATTTTAAAAACTTTTCGATCACTATGGGTTCTAAAATTATAAGGAAGGGCAATCTATGCAACGACCACCACTACTTGAAACTAATGGTTTTATATATTGAAAAATAGATTCGAAACATATGTGAAGTCTAAAGATATTGATCTTTGGTACATTATTGTGGAAGGTGATTTTGAGGCTACCTCAAATGATGATAAAGGAAATTTAGTTCACATACCTCATGATAAACTAAACGATGAAATGAAGAAAAGCTTTCTAAAAATAGTGAAGCCAAAATGGTTTTATATAATGCTTTACCCAAAAAGGAATTCGAAAGAATTTCTATGCTTAAAAACTCTAAAGAAATTTGGAATTCTTTAGTTGTAACTCATCAAGGCAACCAACAAGTTAAAAATAATAAAATTGATTTATTTGTTCAACAATATGAACAATTTTCAATATCGGATGAGGAAACTATAGATCATTCATTTGCTAACTTTAATACTATTATTACATCTTTACAAGCACTTGATGAATCTTTTTCTAGCCGGAACCATGTTAGGAGATATCTAAGGGCACTTCCATCGAAGTGGAGATCCAAGGTGACGCGATCGAAGAGTCAAAAGATTTGACAATCCTCACCCCCGATGAACTCATAGGCAACCTAAAAGTCTACGAGCTTGTCCTTGCTAAAGATCCCGAAGCCTCAAAGGTGAAAGAGAAACACAAATCTTCTTTACCCAGCCAAAAGGCTTCAACGATGAGGAGAACTCCTCTTCGAGTAGTGACGACGAAGAGTACGCTATGGCGGTAAGGGACCTTAAAAAGTTCTTTAAGAAAGGAAGATACGCCAAACAACCGTATGACGATAAGAAAGGCTTTCCGAAAAGCAAAGAGGACGAGAAGCCAAAGGATGATCGTACTTGCTTTAAATGTGGGGACCCAAACCACTTTATTAGTAAGTGTCCCAAACGGGATGATCAAAAGGCGCTCGTGAGCGCACATGGGAATGAGCGACGAGGAGGATGAAGAAATTTGTCTCATGGCAAATGACGAGGTATGTCACTAATACTATAGTAGCTCATCACTTGATGACGACTCATTGCATAATGAATATGACAAACTATGCAATATTAGCTTAAAACTAATTAACAAAACAAGCTTTTAAAGAGTCAAAATCAACGTTTAGATAAAGAAGTCATAGAATTAAAAGCAAAACTAAAACGCTTAGAAAAGGGTAAAATAGCAAGTGGTGAATGTGAACTTTGCGCTCAACTTCAAACACTAGTGGATCACTTAGATTCTAAAATTGCTAGAATGAGTACGAACACTTTAGATATAATACTCGATGGTGTTAAAACCGTAACAATCAAAGGGTCTAGGTAGTCAACAACTTGATCCATCAACTAGTGAAAGTAAAGAAACAAAATTATTTAAGGAACTAGAAAACCAAACCAATGTTGTGGCGGATCCCACGGATCCCCTAAAAAGGAACCGCTAGTGTACGTAAAGGATCCGTGACTGCTGTATAAAACAAAGAGTATAACGTAGCTTCTTCATCTAGAACCGAGTTTGTTATAGTTAATAGGAAGAAACCAACTCATGTCACCACTAGACAACCACCTCCAAAATATAATCCTACTTTTGCAAGAAACAAAGCTCCATCTTTTCAAAACCTAATTCATTTAGGAGACCTAATAACGCTATCCAAAAGTAACCATCAAATAGGATGGAATCCAAACATGCAAAACCGTTTTCCTTTTCAAAACTTTGCTCCATGGAATGCATACTCATCTTATCCATACATGTCTAACATGAATGGAATGTTTAACACTAATGGACCCATGAACAAATGGGGACCAAACTTTTGAGTTTATTATTGTTATAGGTGTGCTTAAAGGCCACCTAGACCTCATGAATGGGTCAAGGATAGCGGTGCACGAGGCACATGACCCAATAATAGATCTATTCTCCACATATGAATCCTTCAATGGAGGTAATGTGGTGTTTGGAAATAGCCAAAGTAGAATCATCGGTAAAGGTACGATTTCTAACAAATCTCTAACCATTAACGATGTGTGTCGAAAACCTAAACTTTAACCTCTTAAGTATAGGACAAATATGTGATAAAAGTGCAATGTACTTTTACCTAAAACCGTAGTAAGATACTAAAAAATGGCATAACCATAGGAAGAGGAATTAGGAAACATGGAGTCTATGTCATTAAAATCGGTAATGAACCTAAAGACAAACTATGTCTTACCTATATGGATGATACTTCCTTATGGCATCAAGATTGGGTCACGCCAACATGTGACTTCTTCAATCGCTATCATCCAAAGATCTAGTAAGAGATCTACCTAAGTTAAAATATGAACATCATTTTGTGATGCTTGTAATGTAGGAAAACAAGCTCATTCTAGTCATAAAGCTAAAAACATGGTGTCTACAACTAGGTGTCTAGAATTACTACATATGGATTTATTTGGTCCATCCGCTATCCAAAGTTATGGAGGCAACTACTACACTTTGGTCATAGTGGATGACTATTCTAGGTATACATGGACAAAATTTTTAAAGAACAAAACGGAAACCTTTAATTATTTTGAAATATTAAGCCAAAAGATCCAAAGACAACTAGGAAGTCCCATAGTGTCTATTAGGACGGATCATGGTAGGGAATTCGATAATGAAGTGCAATTCGAAGCTTTTGTGACGCTAATGGTATTACTCACAACTTCTCGGCCCCACGCACTCCACAATCGAATGGGGTAGTAGAAAGAAAGAATAGAACCCTACAAGAAATGAGTCGAACCATGCTTAATGAACAATCCATACCTCAAAAGTTTTGGTGTAATGCCGTTGATACTTCAACGTATATACTCAATCGAGTCTTAATTAGACCAATCTTAGGAAAACTCCATATGAGTTACTTTGAGGCAAAAAGCCTACGTTAAATCACTTTAGAGTCTTTGGTAGTAAATGTTTTATTCTTAACACTAAAGATTACCTTACAAAATTTGATCCTAAATCAACCGAAGGTATCTTTTTAGGTTACTCGCCAAATAGCAAAGCTTACGCCATATTAAACAAAGAAACAATGAAGGTAGAAGAGTCATTAAATATAAAATTTGATGAAAGTCCACCCAAACCCTCTCCACCTCTTGTCGATGACGAGATTATAGAAAGTGAAGCTATAGTAATAAAGAAAAAGATAAGTGAAGAAGAAGAACCTCTAAGTGATGAAATAATAAACATTAAAGAGTCCAAAGATCACCCCGTAGATAAAGTCATAGGAAAACTAAACGAACGAACATTAAGGTCTCAAGTTCAAAACCAAAGTAGCTTGTTTTTTTTTCGTTTCAACCTTAGAACCTAAGAATACACAAGAAGCCATAAAAGATGAAAGTTGGGTAATGGCTATGCAAGAAGAACTAAATCAATTTGTTTCTAATGATGTTTGGACACTTGTCCCTCCACCTAGTAATCAAACCATAATAGGAACCAAATGGGTTTATAAAACAAATTAGATGCAAACGGAGTAGTGTCTAGGAACAAGGCTAGACTCGTTGCTCAAGGGTATAACCAACAAGAGGGAATAGACTTTGATGAGACCTACTCCCCCGTGGCTAGATTAGAGTCTATAAGAATACTTCTTATGTATGCTTGTGCTAATGATCTAAAGCTTTATCAAATGGATGTCAAAAGCGCTTTTCTAAATGGTTTCATAAATGAAGAAGTATATGTAGCTCAACCTCCAGGCTTCATTGATTTTGAAAACCCAAACATGTGTATAAATTAAAGAAAGCCCTTTACGGTCTTAAACAAGCTCCAAAAGCTTGGTATGATAGACTCAAGTCATTTCTAGTTAAACACAACTATACCATGGGGTTAGTTGACAACACACTTTTACTAAGAAAAGAGAGTCACATATAATCATAGTACAAATATATGTAGATGATATTATATTCGGGTCCACTTGTCAAGACATGTGTGATGATTTCTCTAAAATCATGCATGACGAAGTTCGAGATGAGTATGATGGGAGAACTTAGTTTCTTTCTTGGTCTACAAATAAAACAAGTAGAAGATGGTATCTTCTTCAATCAATCTAAATACATCAAGGAGATGTTAAAGAAATTCGGTCTAGAAGAGTCAAAACCAATTAGGACTCCAATGTCATCCGACACCAAACTCACAAAAGATGAAGACGGAGAATCCGTAGATAATACTAAATATCGTGGCAGGATAGGTAGCCTTCTACCTCACGGCAAGTAGGCCGGATATCATGTTTAGTGTTTGCTTATGTGCTAGGTTTCAAGAAGACCCTAAAACATCACACCTAGAAGCCGTAAAAAGGATATTTAGATATATTAAGGGTACAACACAATTAGGATTATGGTATCCTAAGGGCACGGGAGTAGAAACAATTATTGTATATGCAGATTCGACCATGCAGTGATTACGTTGATAGAAAAAGTACAAGTGGGGTATGTACTTTTATGGGATGTTGTTTAACATCTTGGTTTTCTAAGAAACAAACGGCTCTTGCAATATCAACAACCAAGCCGAGTACGCTCTCCGCACGCAAAGCATGCCAACAAGCACTATGGATGAAACAAGCGTTAGTAGACTACGACATCCATCTAAGCGACATAGCCATCCTATGTGACAACAAAGGTGCCATCGACTTAAGCAAGAATCCCGTATTGCATTCTCGCACAAAGCATATAGAGATTCGTCATCACTTCCTAAGAGACAATGTTCAAAAGGGAACATCTCTATTGAGAAGGTAGCATCCGAAGACAACATAGCCGACGCCCTCACCAAACCGTTGAAGCGGGAACAATTCAACCTACTTCGCCTTGGTCTTGGTCTCATGGAACAAACGTCAGAACTTATTTGACTCTACAAGGTATGTAAACACTAGCCTTCTTCTTTCTGAGTCTAGGATTCTATTTCATGCACAACTCACAAACAATACCGGAATTTTCAAAACCCAAGATAAGTTTTCCACTTATAGCTTTCTTATTTAATACACATTTTCAAATAAAATCTCTTTTCAAAATGTTTTCTAAAAGGATGATACCTTCCTCAGACATTTCACAAAAGCAATTTCTCACGTCTAGGACAAATCGCTTTTTCATTATTAATACAAAGTAAAAACCCGTCTTCATTGCATCTCATGTCTTTTGAATGCTAAAGGGGACACATAACTAATATGTGTTTTCGGTTACATTCATTTAAGCAACAATGAATTAGGAGCATTGATAACACTATTATTTACTCATGTACTAAATATGTGTTTTCGGGTTATCTCAATAGGATGCTTTTCTACTTCTAGTTTATTTTTCTTTTTCTTTTAGGAGTCGAGATAACCGTAACTCCAAATAGTTTGCATATAGGCACACACTAGGCAAAATGTTTCCAAAAAGGAAAATTTTGTGCTGCCTGGATCACTGCACTCCACGGATCCCAAACTCTTCATGCCGACGGATCCCTCAAGGGAAGGATCCGTGGGATCCGTGAAACGTAAGTCGTTTTCACCTTCTATTTTTCACTTTGGATGAAAAATCCACATTTGTTTCATTTTTGGAGTATGCTCTTTAATGCTTGTGTTCTCATGATCACATGCCTTGAATTCATATCTAATCATTAGATTTTAATCCACATTTTGGGTCAAGCATTCATTACAATGCTTTGTTTTTCTATATATAGAACTCCCAAAATGCTTGCATACTCCATCTCATCCTCACAAACACAATACACCATGTCATCCAAAAACCCTTTAGATGAATCACCTAGTACAAACAATCATCTTCATGATACCCAAACCTTTGTACTTCCACCATCCAAAATACCACAATCGCACTCTAGGATATCCGCACCGATTAGTATCCGATCTTGTTGTTTAGCAAAACCAACCTCAAATGGTTCATCCTCAACAAATAACTCACCACAAGATGCTTCCATTATAGCACCCCCTCATCACCAACAAGTACACCAACTTCATCACCACCTAAAGTCACTCTTTTGGAACTCCTTAAGACTCCAACAAGATCTAAACAACCTAAAAAAATGAAATAGTCTTTTCAACACCCCCACATCTCCAAATACTACTTTTCAAGATCTTGAAACATCACCACCATTAGCTCCCATCACATTACAAGAACATCTAGGTTCTTTTCCACCACCATTTACAAACATTCCGAATGTTGATCCATATTTTCCTATTTTTCCACCACAACTCCCGCATAACTCAAATCAAAACAACCCGGAAAACTTCCGTACTCATTACCCACATCATTTACATTGTGAACATTGCCAATCCACTAGGGAAATTGCAATAGAAGTTAGGGAAGAAATGCGCTTCATACTCAACCTCATCCTTGATCGCATCAATACCATTACTCATCAAAACCTCCATCCATAACCTTATGCAAGCATGGAAGGAATCACTACTACTATTTTCTACTTTTAGTATTTTTTTCTTTTGAAGTCATTTTCAAGAACAAGTCTTGTTCTTATTTTACATGCTTGTAAGTGGCATAAATACCACTACACTTTGTTGTTTTATTACAAGGCCTTGTTTACATACCTTGGCTCCCAATCTTGATTCTCGTCAATCACAAGATTATTTAAGCATGTTACTAACCTTTCTTTTGTAGGATTTTTATTTTTCTTCACTTGACGCCCCAAACAAGGGGGAGCTACCGCCAAGGGGAGTTACAAATACATGGACTAATTTTTCCACACTTTTGTTTATTTCTTCCAAGGGTTAACTTTTGTTTCGACAAAAAGGGGGAGAAGAAGTAAAACTTAGGCTTTCAAAATTACATCTATTCTTAAGTTTTACTCATCATAACATTATGTTTTGTCATCAACAAAAGGGGAGAGATTGTTAATACAAATAAACCGTGAAAAACGCTTATTAATATTTTATCTCTTTGTGTTTTGTTGATAACAAATATAATGTTATCTTAAGTATAATTATAAGGATACATGTTATTTTGTAAAGCATTTACATATAGCCATTTAAATACAAAATGTAATAATTAAGCATTTGTTGTAATAGTTTATTAGGATGGGTAAAACCATAACCCATGGACCATAACCCATGGATCTTAACCCATTACCAAGTAGACTAGATACAATGTATACTTAGATACATTGAATCTAAAGAAAACCCATGGACCAACCCATAACCCATGACCCATAACCAAAAACCCATGGGCAAAGAGGAGCGCTCCACGGATCCCTAGGATTACACTAGACGGATCCCAAGTGGAAGGGATCTGTGGGATCCGGGAACGAGGAAGAATTTTGCCTATAAATAGAGAGCCATTTCTTCATTCTAACTCACCCCCTTCTTACTAAATCTCTCATACACTCTCATTCTCTTCTAACATATAGATCACTTGATCTAGAGAGTTGTTCTTCTTCTTTCTATTTGTGATCCTCATATAGGTCCTTCTCTAAGGCGAGATCACGAGCATTCTACAAGTCATCCAAGCAAGGGGTCCTTGATTGATTTGTCACTCAGCAAGATTTCTGTAGCAAAGATCTTGTATTTGATATTTCACATATTTGTTGTGTAATAGTCGTTTGGTTTGGTCCACCGTATACGGACTCGTATTTAGCTTTGTACCGAAAAGTGTAAGCAACGCTTGAAGGCTTCTCGCCAAGTGAAGGAGTTTGTTGACATAGTGCTTGAACTCTCGAGTAGGTGACTCGGGGAGTGGAGTAGGCAAGGAAGGTGTCCTTGTAGCCGAACCACTATAAATCGGTTGTGTCATTTCTTTCCCTTGCTTTACTTTATTTACTTGCTTTATCATTAGATCTATACTTTCTCTACATCCATAAGATCTCACATATTAACGAATCTAAAAGTTTTTGAAACTAACTTAAAATCGACAAAACTATTCAACCCCCCCCCCTTCTAGTTTTCACCACGTTAAATGTCTCATACTTTGGCTGGCATTGAGTACTTAGAGATTTGATTGGAGCAAAATTTCGGCTAATCAGTTTCTTCCAACATCAAGCAGTAAAGCTTAAGATACAAATGCGAATTCTACTCTATTTCAAGTTTGGTATATTACTTCTTTCCATCGGTCACTTCAAATTGTCTACATACGGTTGGTTAAGATAGTCAAGAGAGTTTTTGTTGCAGCTGATTCTCAAGATACATTTGAGCTAATTGTGTTCTTCTATATTTCCAAGTATATGAGTGTATTATGTTTTATCATTCTCGAGGTATCAAAACCAGCAAGGGGGAAGTAGACATACATCTAAACACACAATGAGTGCATGTGATGAACTTAATAATTCTTGTAACCACTCAGAATTCCCCAAATCGCATTTTTCACGACTACATTTTTTTTCTTTCTTCGTTTCGAACTTTAAACACGAAAAGTCACGGGATATTTTTCCACCTCGACCTCGATAATGAAAATTATATATAAATAAATTTTTATATTTTTATTTCCCGCCGGGCCTCTAAGCCCAACGCTACCCGAATCAATTCCTTTCACCTTTATTGGACTCGCGTGTTCAACCCGATCCAACACAACACCTTACAAAATCATGGATCTAGCCTTTTTACTCTTCAAGCCCAACATATCCTTTCTAATTTGACATGTAAAATTTAAAATTGTTCTTCCATGTTTCTATGGAGACCTAGAGAACCCAAAG